>VWZE01005855.1:198886-238313 GCA_013396675.1 Eubucco bourcierii
GGTCCAGAGGAGGCCACCAAGATGCTCAGAGGGCTGCAGCAGCTCTGCTATGAGGCCAGACTGAAGGAGTTGGGACTCTGCAGCCTGGAGAAGAGAAGGCTTCCATAAGACCTTGGAGTGACCTTCCAATATCTGAAGGAGTCCTGCAGGAGGGCTGGGGAGTGACTATTGACAAGATCTTGCAATGACAGGATGAAGAGTAATGGGTTTAAAGTGAGAGAAGGGAGATTGAAATTGGATGATAGGGAAAAACTCTTTCCAGTGAGGGTGGTGAGACACTGGCACAGGTTGCCCAGGGAGGTTGTGGCTGCTCCCTCCCTGGAGGTGTTCAAGGCCAGGTTGGAGGAGGCCTTGAGTGAGCTGTACTAGTGGGAGGTGTCCCTGCCTGTGACGGGGGGTTGGAACTGGATGAGCTTTGAGGTCCCTTCCAACCTAAACCATTTTATGATGCATTCTTCCTCTGGTTAATGGAAAGTGAAGAGCCGCTCCAGTGGGCAGCTCAGAACATCTCAGAGCTCCTGAATTGTCATCTGAAATAACCTCTGTCTATTAATACCTTTGTAGTGTTTTTCTAGGAACCTTTTATTTGCCCTAGGGAGTATCCATTAAAATAGTCTTTTAGCCTCTTCCCTTCCTTTGACCAAACCCTCACTCACAGTGAACCTAAATATTGCCCTACTCAAACCACTTAGGAAATGAAATTTCAGCTTTATCTACTGATCTATACTTCTTCTAGAACTGATGTTGGTGACATCAACTTTTGCATCGTGTTCCTCCCTCCCTCTCTCCCTTCCTCCTTCCCTCCCTTTCGCTCTCACCTAACATTGCCCAAACTTGCATAAGCATCCTGTAACTTCTTATCCTCCAGACAATCAGGAGCAGAATGGGAGACTCCACCAAACCTAGGGATTTCTTTCACACAGGCAACCAAATAGACCAAATCTGCCATAATTAAATTTGATACAGGCATTTTCCTGTGAAATAACTCTTGTTGAAAGATGTTGACAGGCAAAGGCCAACATTTTTAATGTAGTTACTCATTTCTGGGATGAGGTAGCTGATGACAACTCCCCCAACTAGAACAGAGCAGGTCTGCAGCATCACAGCAGATAGCTGTGGAACTTACAGACTCCAACAGCTTCTGCATGCAATCTACAGGTCAAGGGAGGTTGTCCTGCCCCCCTCTACTCTGTCCTTGTCAGGCCACACCTGGAGCACTGTATCCAGTTCTGGGCTCCCCAGATCAGAAGGGACAAGGATCTACTGGAGAGAGTCCAATGGAGAGCTCCAAGGATGCTGCAGGGACTGGAAGCTCTGTGTGATGAGGAAAGGCTGAGAGCCCTGGGGATGCTTAGCATGGAGAAGAGAAGGCTGAGAGGGGATCTGAGCAATGGTTACAAATACCTGCAGAGTGGGTGGCAAGAAGGGGTCAGGCTCTTCTCAGTGGTGCTCTGTAATAGGGGGCAGCAGACACAAATTGGAACCCAAGAAGCTCAACATGAGCAAAAAACTTCTTTGCTGTGTGGGTGTTGGAGCCCTGGAGCAGGCTGTCCAGAAAGGTTGAGGAGTCTCCTTCTATGAAGATTTTCAAAACCCACTTGGATGTATTTCTGTGTGGCCTGCCTCAGGTGATCCTGTTTTGGCAGGGGGTTGAATTGGATGATCTCCAGAGGTCCCTTCCAACCCCTGCCATTCTATGGTTCGTTCTGTCTGCATCTTCTACAAACGACAACTGATAACTGCATCTGCTCCACTTTCGTAACCTGCTTGTTTCATATACACCAAACAAAAAGTGTTTCCTTAACTAGTGGCAAGACTCTTGGTCTGTGGGAGATCCAGCTTGAAGTTCTGCCTCTAAATGAGGAAGAGATGGAAATTTCACTTGGCCTTAACACAGCTTATGCAAATGGTTTGGCTACTCAGTGGGTTCCCTCCACACGGAGGTGTGAGAAATTTCAACCCCATTGGTTTCAGCCATACAAGAACACAGCTAAATTCCCTTAAGCCACATTCAAACATGACACAGCCTGACATTTCACCAAGCAGCTTCACATTGTAGGCTCTGGTGCTCCAAAACCTCGATTGCATTTGCTTTTTATGCAAAACAAGGAGCAGATGTGCTTCCAGTCCTTACTGGCCCTTTTCCCAAAGTAGGTGATGAGAAGCAGACCTAGAAAGAAAGAGATTTGGGCAAATTATTTCACGTTCTTCCTACTTCTGAGTTGTTAGAAGGCAAAACTGCTGCCAACTGACCTTCAAATTAATCAGAATATTCAGATGTTTGTTTTTTCCCTCTTGTACTCTCACTTAATGTTTGAGGAGGGGAGGAAGAGTTTCTTGTAATAGTGTCTTATCAAGGCTATCAAAATATTACGCTTGCTAATGGTATTCAGGATGATCAGTATGTGTCAGAACACATCACTCCTTGGCCCCTTTTGGTATAATAATAGTGGGGTTTGGAAAGCTTTTTAAGCTTATGAGTCTTCCACCTTCTAAATTATTCTAGGACAAGCCAGATATATTTCCTGCTCTTGTTGCAATTTCCCCTTACAAATGGTCTGGTTAAATGCCACTTAGCAAACACTAGCAGCAAAGGTTTTCAAAGAAGTCCATGCTTGGTGTTCCCCTTGAAATTTGTATTGCAGCCAGAGCTGTTAGCTCTCATGAGCTGAAGCAAAGGAAAGCACAGCCCCAGCATTGCAGCCTGTGCTGGCTTGAGGCCAATTGGTATATTTTAATGAGAGAAATTAGCTCATTGGCTGTGAAAAGAAAATAATAGTGATGTCTACCTACCTGCTGGCTTTGCTTAGAGATACAAAACCCAACAAACAACAACAAAGAGTCAGTCTCTGTCTGGCTGTCACCTGCTTCACTATCTCTGCTTGGACCTTCATAACCTGAACCTAATTGTTTCCTCCTAACCTCTTGCCAACCTTTTGCAGCTCTCTGTGCATGTAAGGTGGATGCTGAGATAAGGGAGGGGGTAGAAAGAAGGTGGGAGGTTGGTTGGGAGCAGTCTGGCTGCTCAGGAGGTGTTTTGCATTTCTGTAGTACTTTCAACTTGAATGTTATTGTATATAGCTGTAAATGTCTGTATATATTGTGTATATATGCTTGGAAATTGTGCTATGCTCTAAATATAAAACTTCATTCCTTAACTTCCAGCTGGTTGAGTTAGTCTGGTGAATTCCTATCTGGGGGGGAGGTGGGGAGGGGAGGGGGGGTAACTTCCAAACCTGCACACAGCCACACACAGAAATGCAAATGGCAGAAGCTGGAAATGAAGATCCAAGTCAAAACCCTTTAAAGCTCAATTCCCGAAGCGCTAAAACACAGCAGACCTAAGGTTTGCAAATTAGAAAGCTCAAGTTCACCTTCAAGATATCATAGAATGGTAGGGTTGGAAGGGACCTCAAGGATCATCTAGTTCCAACCCCTTGCCATAGGCAGGGACACCTCCCATTAGTACAGCTCACTCGAGGCCTCCTCCAACCTGGCCTTGAACACCTCCAGGGAGGGAGTAGCCACAACCTCCCTGGGCAAACTGTGCCAGTGCCTCACCACCCTCACTGGAAAGAACTTTTCCTTAACATCCATCCTCTGCCAGTTTAAACCCATTGCCCCTTGTCCTGTCACTGCAAGACCTTGTAAATAATCCCTCCCCAGCCTTCCTGTAGGCCCCCTTCAGATACTGGAAGGCTACTCTAAGGTCTCCTGGAAGCCTTCTCTTCTCCAGGCTGCAGAGCTCCAACTCTCTCAGTCTGTACTTGTAGCACAGCTGCTCCAGCCCTCTGATCATCTTTGTGACCTCCTCTGGACCACTCCAGCATTTCCCTGTCCTTCTTGTGCTGGAGGGTCCAGAACTGCACACATTACTCCAGGTGGGCCAGAATATGGCCAGAAGTGATGCATCTAAAGTTCTGTGATATCACCTTCTGCTAGACATCTGTCTTATCTGGGCCTGGTAAGAAGCCAGAAAGAGGACCTTTTTCTTCTCCTTTGTGAATAGTATCACAGAGTTGTTTTGGGTGGGTCTCAAGGTCATCGAGTCTGACCACCAACCCAGCACCACCATGCTTGTCAAACCTTGTCCCCAGGAGCCATGCCCACTTCCACTGACTCCACCTGCCTGGACAAACATGCTCCATAAGAAGAGAGTTAAAAAACACAGGACACATTTCACTCATTTCAGTCATCATGAGACTTCATCTGAGGCAGAACCTGTTCTGGTTTTGGCCAGTGAGATGGACTCAAAAAATCCAATTTAATTTGTTTTTTCAATGGACTAAAAAATCCAATTTCTTTTCTTTCAATGCCCATTTTCTTTCCCAGTATGTTGTGATCGATCCAGTGGGAGCAAGTGCATCCAGTAGCTTCAGGATTGCTTTGCAAGCAAAACATGAAAGCTCTGCTCCTCTCCCTGTTGGGTGCCATTGTCTCCCAAACATAGAAACCTACAGACGTAGAATGGTCTGGCTTGGAGAAGACCTTCAAGATTATCTAGTTCCAATCCCTCTGCCAGAGGCAGGGACACCTCCTACTGGATCAGCTTGCTCAAGACCTCATCTAACCCCACTTTCAACACTGGAAGGCTTAGAGCCTCCAGAACGTCTCTGAGAAACCTGTTTCAGTGCCTCACCATCCTCATGATGAAGAATTTCCTCCTCATGTCTCATCTAAACCCAGCTCCTCACAGTTTGAAGCCATCACCCCAAATCCTGTCAGTCCCTCTGCCAATCTCTTTAAGCACTGAAAGGACACCGGAAGGTCTCCCTGTATCCTTCTCTTCTCCAGGCTGAACAGCCCCAACTCTCTCAGCCTAGCCTCACAGCAGAGCCCTTCTAGCCCTCCCCTTGCTGCTGACCTCCTCTGGCCCCACTCTACCAGGTCCCTGTCTGTGTGGTGGACTTCAAAACTGTCCCCAGCACAGCAGAGGGGTAGAATCCCCTCCCTTCCCTGGCTGCCCACACTGTTGGAGATCAGCCCAGGGCATGGTTGGATTCTAAGCTGTGAGCACACACTGCTGGATCATGTTGAGCTTCTCACCACCCAGTACTCCCAAGCCCTCCTCAGCACTGCTCTTTATCCATTCTCCACCCAGCCTGGATTTCTGCTTAGCATTGCCCTGACCCAGGTGCAGGAACTTGCACTTGGCTTTGCTAACACTGAAGTTTGCAGTGCAAGCAGAGGCCCAAACAAGCAATTCTCAAGCCTTTTCTAGCCAAGCAGTACAGGAGAGAACTGGTGTTGCTCTGTGGTTCACCTATTCTCACCCCAGAGCACCTCTCCTTGCTTCCTCACCCTCCTGTAGCCTGCCCAGGGCTGCTTCCTACTCTTTCAGCTCACTGCTTTGCAAATTTAACTATTAACGTTTCCATTTCCATATTCTGTACTTCCATTGCTGAGAGAACTCATTTGCTTGGCTTGTGTCTACCCTCTTGGGTTAAAATCATGGTTATGATATGTTCAGGATTTAGGTATCTCATTATCACCCATTTAAGTTACTCCATTTTACATAGTAGAATTAAATATTAATGAGACAAGAGAAAGTAAGGAAGATCCTGAGGGCATTCACCTGGGAAGGAGAAATGGACTCCAATGTCTGCTCCAATTAATGTTTTAATTTCTGTTTTCTTAAATTGTCTTTGGTTCAGTGACCTGAGCAGCTCCTTCAGATATGCCTGAGAAAAGCACAGCTCAGAGTTCTGCCTAGCAAAGCTCCAGAACCATGCAGCCAGGATGGGCCAGGTCCCTTCTTCTGTAGGGGATGGACACTTGGTTCTTTTTGCCTCTTGTGTGCCACTTGTCCCATGAGGCCAAAACCCACATAACATACAGGAGAGCTCCAGGTGCTAAAGGAATAGCGAGCAGATAAGAAGAAATTGTCTCTCACCTTTGATTTCCAATGTGTCCTGAGTGCATAATACCCTGGGTTTGGCCAAAGCTATCAAATATAATCCCCAATTATTTGGGTTTTTAAGAAACAGAACAGAGAGATCAAAATAATTTGTCAAACAAGCTGAAGAGATCAAACAGGACAGGAGAAGTTGTTGTAAAGGTGTCACAAAACTGTTAAGATGGAAAAGGAGAGATTCAGAATGGAGATTAGGAAGAAGTTCCTTCCAGTGAGGGTGGTGAGACACTGGCACAGGTTGCTCTGGGAGGTTGTGCCCAGGGTGTTCAAGGCCAGGTGGATGAGTCTTTGAGCAACTTGGGCTGCTGGGAGGTGTACCTGCCCATGGCAGGGGGTTGGAACTGGATGATCATTAAGGTCCCTTCCAACCCAAGGCATTCTATGATGCTGTGATTGAAAGCATAGCATGTGAGTAGGTTAGGAGTAAGGTAGGACACATTTTGGTTGTCAGGATACAGAGCCAGCCTTTTCTATGCCTTCTCCACTGTGATGGGTCAGAAAGGAATGTTTACTCCTTGGAAAAATTAAGGTGATAGCTGGAAAAAAAATCCAGGCTGCTCCTGCTCAGGTTTCTGCTTCATTGTTTGTCCACTCACTGGTCATACACACACCAGAAGGCTTTGCCACGATGCAACATTAATTCCCACTCCTCAGAGATCATAGACTCACAGAACCATTCAGTTTGGCAAAGCCCCTCAGGATCACCAAGTCCAACCTAGAACCCTACTCTACAAGATTCACCTGAAACCATAGCCCTAAGCACCACATCCAAACCACCCTTAAACATAGCCAGGGCTGGTGATTCCACCACCTCCCTGGGCAGCTCAGTCCAGTCCCTGAACACTCTCTCCATCAAAAACTTTTTCCTAATGTCCAATCTAAACCTGCCCAGACTCAGCTTAAGGCCATTCTCAGCTTGCTCTGGTTACAATTACCTGTGAGAAGAGACCTGAGGTCCCTTCCACCCCAATGCATTCTATGATTCTATACTTCTGTGCTTCTATGCTGCTGTGATTCTAATCTGTGCCCATTTCCTCTCCTCCTGACAGCAGGCACCACAAATATCAGGAAAAAGCTACTCCAGCCTGACCACAGTGGCAACTAACAGTGCTCAATGAAGCTTAAACTACTCTCTTCTAGGAGTTTCCCCTTTTTTCTGCTTTAAGGATCTGCAGGAAAGTGAGCAAGAATAATTCCAAGTTCATGAGAGTGCACAAGAAAAGACCTGAGAACTAAGATTTGCAAATGGAGCTCAACCAAATTATTGCCCTTAGCAAAACTGGATTCTTCCTGGTAAGCCTTTTCTTCATACTCAGTCTTCACTGGAGAAGAACCTGAGTGTTAGATTATGAACATATGAAATAGCCTAAAGAATGATAATTATGTGGACCCAGGGAGGTGTTCAAGGCCAGGTTGGATGAAGCTTTGAGCAGCCTGTGCTGGTGAGAGGTGTCTGTGCCCATGGCAAGGGGGTTTGAACTTGATGATCTTTAAGGTCACTACAAGATTCATGTTAAACCATAGCCGTAAGCACCACATCCAAACCACCCTTAAACACAGCCAGGGTTGCTGACTCGATCACCTCCCTGGGCAGCTCATTCCAATGCAAATGGAAGATGGAGAAGCCCTTTCTCAATCTCCTTTGGCAGGCATTAGAACAGGCTACCCAGGGATGTGGTGGAGTTCTCATCCCTAGAGATGCTCAAGAAATGTGTGGCCATGGCACTGTGGGACACGGTTTGAGGGCCATGGTGGTGTTGGGTTGATGGTTTAACTTTGATCTTGAAGGTCTTTGCAGACCAAAACAGTTCTCTAATTCTGTGTTTGTAGCTGTTGGTGTTACTAATTTTGCCTGCCCAGCCCAGGAAGCCACTGCCCAATCTGACACCAGTGCCATGCCAAAGCCACTCCTCTTCCTCGTAGCTTCTGCCATGAACTGAACTATTCCAAAATTCTCTCAGACATGGGAACATAACCGAGGCATGAGACTCATCCCCACAAAGGGTAATTTGCTTTCAGATGGGAAGAAAAGGGTAATTGTCCCTTCTGGGAAGCCAAGATCAGGGCTGCCTGGTGATATGTTATTATCTAACAATCCCCACGTGTGCTTTTAGGCAGAAGTATGGTGCCTGGATTGCTCTGTAAGCAGTGTGGCTTTGATTGCTTCCCTGGTGGTACAAGAAGCTGCTTTGTAAAATTGGACCTAACATCACTTTTATTTTTCAGCCTGGAGAAGTTGGAATCGAATCTTGAATGCAGGAGGGAGTTGTTAGAATGAAACTGAAGCTTGATTCTAGCCAAAGAGAAGATGAAAAGATAGTCACTGAGGAACAGCTGTGATACAAGATCAAAAGGTAGTCACTGAGGAATAGCTGGGGTGGAATTAGCAATAAAATCAATGACACCTAGGCAGTATTGCCTTGATTAATGGGACTCCCCAGGGAAATCATTGACAGCAAATAATGATGAATAACAAATTCATAGCCTGTGAAGGGCTTCATTGTGAGATTATGAAATGGAAAACTTGCTGGAGTGTGAGTCACTCTTCAACAGAAAACATTTTGTATGACAAAGGCATTTGCAAGTTCTCCAGGGGACAGCAATGTGCCCTTGTGGCCAAGAAGGCAAATGATCTACTGAGCAGCATTCAGAAGAGTGGCCAGCAGGACTAGGGAGGTTCTTCTGCCCCCCTGGCAGACCATATCTGAATTGCTGTGTCTAGTTCTGGGCTCCCCAGCTAGAGAGAGGCAAGGATCTACTGGAGAGAGTCCAGTGGAGAGCTGTGAGGAGGATGAAGGGACTGAAACATCTCCATCTTCTCTCTTGCAGCTCAAAACCATTCCCTCTCATCCTACCACTACAAGCCCTTATGGAAAGTCTGTACCCAGCTCTCCTGTAGCACCTTTCAGGTAGTGGAAGGCTGCCCTAAGGTCACCCTAGAGACTTCTTGCACTCCACCAGGGCTGGGGAGGAGAGGTGGAAAGTCACAGAATATTAGGGGCTGGAAGGGACCTCCAAAGCTCAGCCAGCCTAACCCCCCTGCCAGAGCAGGCGCACCCAGAGCAGTCACACAGGAACACATCCAGGTGGGGTTTGAATATCTCCAGAGAGGGAGACTCCACAACCCCCCTGGGCAGCCTCTTCCAGGGTTCTGGCACCCTCACAGGGAAAAAATTCCTCCTCATGTTTACACGAAACTTCCTATGCCTCAGCTTCCACCCAGTGCCCCTTGTGCTGGCATTGGGCATCACCCAGCAGAGCCTGGCTCCAGCCTTCTGCCACTCATCCTGCACATATTGAGAACCATTGCTGAGGTCACCTTTCAGTCTCCTCTTCTCCCAGCAGCACAGCCCCAGCTCCCTCAGGCTCTCCTCAGAACAGAAATGTTCCATTCCCCTCAGCATCTTTGTGGCTCTGTGCTGGACTCTCTCAAGCACTTCTATGTCCCTCTTGAACTGGGGGGCCCAGAACTGGACACAGTGCTCCAGATACAGCCTCAGTAGGGCAGAGTAGAGGGGCAGGAGAACCTCTCTTGACCTACTACCCACAGCCCTTCTAATGCACCCCAGAATGGCATTGCCCCTCCTGGCCACCAGAGCACATTGCTGGCTCATGGTCAACCTCCCATGCACTAGGACCCCCAAATCCTTTTCCTCTTTGTTGCCTTCCAACAGGTCAGTCCCCACAACAAGCCTTTGTAGAAAGTCCCTCCCCAGCTTTCTTGCAGCCCCCTTCAGGTACTGGACAAACAAATGGATTCAGTGAGTGAGAAGCCATCCTGTTGACAAACATTTTTTTTCAATCCAATAGTTATTGGTGGCATGAGTGGGAAAAGCAAACAGAGCAGTTCTCTAATTACTCCTCACCTTCTTCTCCTGCAAGCCTTCTTCCCCTGCCAAAGACAAAATCCACTCTGTCAAACACTTCTCCAATCTTTATTTAACATCTTCCAGCTATGGAAAATTAACAACCTGAGGTGAACTTTGCTGTACTTCCTTTTTTGGTTTTTCATTCTTATTTTTTTCCTTTCTTTTTTCCTTTTTTTTTTTTTCATTCTTTATTTTTCCTTCCTTCTTTATTTTTTTCTCCTCTATTTATAACTGTGTGCAGTTCTACAGCCCCCAGCACAGGAAAGACATTGAACTGTTGGAGCCAGTCCAGAGGAGGCCATGAAGATGCTCAGAGGCCTGCAGAAGCTCTGCTATGAGGACAGACTGAGAGAGTTGTGGCTCTGCAGCCTGAAGAAGAGAAGGCTTCCAGGAGACCTTCCAGTATCTGAAGGAGGGCTGGGGAGGGACTATTGACAAGGTCTTGTAATGCCAGGACAAGAGGCAATGGGTTTAAACTGGCAGAGGGGAGATTGAAAGTGGATGTTAGGAGGAAGTTCTTTGCAGTGAGGGTGGTGAGACACTGGCACAGGTTGNTTCTTTATCCTTTTTTTTCTTGGTGTCTACTGCTACTATAGTTTACGTTTTAAAAAATCCAACTTGTATTTTTCTTATTGCTTCTTTCCACACATTTTTTGCACTGGCTGACAGACAGCAATTCCTCTGTATTAAATATGCCATTTTCTTTCAAGAATTCCCTGCAGCTAATTTCTCAAAAATAGAATGGTAGGGATTGAAAGGGACCTTCAGAGATCATCCAGTCCAACCCCCCTGCTAGAGCAAGATCACCAAAAGGTCACACAGGAATACATCCAGGTGGGTTTGGAGAATCTCCTTGCTGCATTCTATTTGTGTAGAAAATATTTGTGGGGGTTAGTTTTGTTTCAGCAAGGTTTTTGAGGGGATTGTTTTGGAGCTGGAATTAAAGGGACTAGCCTGGAGATGACTTCCTCCTTGATTTTAGTAGATACAATTGGATGACTCTGCCTTCAAAGCCTTTGCAGCTCAGCTAGCCTTCTATAACCCATCCTTCCTTTATTGAAGCAGTGCAAAGACTTTGTTTTCACTGCTGCACCTGCACCCATTGCCCAACCACAGCTGACTTTTGAAGTGAAGAGAGCACACAGCAGAGGGTCAAATCAAGATAATAGTTCTCTGTCCTGTCACACCAACAGAGTTTCTCCTCTGACTCAATATTAACCCTCCTGTCACTTGTTCATTTTGCACCTTAGACTTTGTGACTCTCTCTCTTTCTGTCTCCTTTCTGTACTCTCCATTTTCATTTTCAAGTGGACTGAAACCTGCTCCAACCAGTATGATCTTTACTACGGTTCTGGACAATGAGGATGATGAGACTCTGGCACAGGTTGGCCAGGGAAGTTGTGGCTGCTCCCTCCCTGGAGGTGTTCAAAGCCAGGATGGATGAAGCTTTGAACAACCTGGGCTGGTAGAAAGTGTCCCTGTCAATGGCAAGGGGGTTGGAATTGGATGATCTTGAAGGTCTCTTCCAAACCATCCATTCTATGGATCTGTGAATGAACACAGCCTGAAGCCTGTGCACCAGAACTGGTGCAACCCTGAAGCTTACAAATGCAAACTGTGTCTTTTGTAACAAGACTGTGGGCAACAGAGAGGCTCCCTGACCTGGCTGTCGTGCTTCTTGGTGCCACTTACTCTAGAAAGTAAGGGTGAAGAGGAATTTGTTCTTCCCCTGAGACCAGCTGAGCATATCCAAGTGCAGAGAAGCCATGAACAGCAGCAGCACAGGGCAAGCAGCCAAGGGCAGAGTAGTGGAAGTGTGAATCATTGGCATATAAAAACGAGCTTTACTCCTGAAAGGAGCAAGGGTTCTTTCAAGGCCAGCTTGGACAGGGCCTTGAGCTACCTGGTCTAGTGGAAGGTATCCTTGCCCGTATCAAGGGGGTTGCAACCAAATGACCTCTAATGTCCCTTCTAACCCAACCCATTCTATGATTCTGAATCAAGAGGTAGGTCCAAAGCTAAGATTCAAAAGCAAAAGAAAACAGAAGAGACCCAGACAGAGTTTTGTGGTTCTTCTGGGGGTGAACCTCGTGAAGTTCAACAAGGGCAAGTGGAGAGGAACAACTCCCTGCACCAGCACAGATCAGAGGCTGATGTGCTGGAAAGCAGCTCTGTGCTCCGTTCCACTGAGTAAACAAAAAACCACAGGGAGAGGAATTGGCTATCAAGAAAGTCCCTCCATGTACTGCCTGTTAGAGGGTTTATCTGGAACAAAGAGGGGAGGGCTGGATTAAGCATCATTATGAAATGCTCCCTCTTGACGCCATGCAGTAGAATAAATATTGTATGAAATTATCCAAGTGGAAAGGTCAACTTGAAAGAAAATGTCAACAAAACTCTTCTGGAGTTCCCCTTGTTCACTCTACCATTTGTTGTTCCATCTCCTGCCTCAGTCCAAACAGTTTTCTCTTTCCTGGTCTCCTCTTCTTTCTCCAGTTATCATTTGGGTTTTTTTCAGCAGCATTTAGATTACTTAACCTGGGCTTCAAGGTTTATGATGATTAAATATGACAAAACAGGTGGAGCCCAAGTAACAGAAGGCATTCTTCTGCCAAGTCTTTGTGTGTGACAGACAGGCTTTGGATTCTTCTTGCTGCTCAGCTGTGAAAGGCACCATTGCCTCCTTCACACTGTCATGAACTCCTTGTGACTGTTAGCAACTAACTCTTGAACTGTAGCTTGTGCTGTAAGAAAAAAGTCATCACGAGTTGATTGCCTTTGACACAGCCGAAAGAAGCATCTCAACAAGTCTACACTGCTTAATTCCAGGATTCTCTCAAGTTGTGCCATGCTTGCCTTGCTGTAGTATGAGGTACTCTTGTCTGTGGCAGGGAGATTGGAACTAGATGATCCTTAAGATCCCTTCCATCCCTGACAATTCTATGATTCAGAGCCTGGAGCAACTCTGCTATGAGGACAGGCTGAGGGAGCTGGGGGTGTTCAGCCTGGAGAAGAGAAGGCTCAGGGGAGACCTAATAGCAGCCTGCCAGTGCCTGAAGTGGGCCACAAAAAGGCTACAGAGGGACTGCCATGACAGGACAAGGGCAATGCTTTGAAATGAGAGCAGAGCAGATTTAGATTGGAGGTTAGGAACAAGTTCTGCACCAGGAGAATGGTGGATCACTGCAACAGGTTGCCCAGGGGATTAGATGTACTCCCACCCTTGGAGGTATTCAAGATGATGCTCAACAGGGCTCTGGGTAACCTGATCTTGTTGAGGATGTCCCTGTTGACTGCAGGGAGAGTTGGACTGGATGTCCTTTGTAGGTCCCTTCCAGCCCAGCCCATTCCACGATCCTAAGAAGTTCTGCACCGTGAGGTGGTGGAACACTGCAACAGGCTGCTGAGGGAGGTAGTTAAATATCTCCAGGGATGGGACCTCAAGGTGAGGCTTAACAAGGCTCTGGGCAACCTGATCTAGTGGAGGATGTCCCTGCTGACTGTAGTGGTGGGGCTTGGACTGGATGACCTTTGGAGATCCCTTTTAATCCAGACCAGTGTATGATCCAGGCAGTAAAGATGCTGGGAAGCTGTTTGGATAAACACTGTGCACACACAAAACATTTCCTGCACAGAATCAACAAAGCCTTCCTGCAAAACAAGAAACCCTGAGCAACTTTAAATAAAGATATATCTGTATCTTCAATGTTTACAAACCATTTGTCTTGTTCCAACATATTCTAACCCATATTTCTATAGGCATCTCAAAGGGAATCCTAGGAAAACTTTTTATTTTTTCAATCTAAATACACAACATTGCATTATTATCATTTTTTTTTTCCTGTCTCCCAAACTAGAAATCACAGAGAAAGGGAGAAAATAAACAAGGTACTCACTAGTCTAAACAAGCAAATGAAAGCTGCTATCAGAATAGCATTTTATCCTGGTTTAAACTTCCTCCCACACCAGGCACAGCACCAGAAGACAACTTCAAACATTGTTGAAAATACCTCAAAGATTAAGACACTTTTTTTGCCACAGAGAATCGTTGCAGTTGGAAAGGATCTCTGGAGACCATCTAGTCCAATCCTCCTTCTCAAGCAGGGTCAGCTACAGCAGATTGCTCATGGCTGTGCCCAACCCAATTTTGAGCATCTCCAGAAATGGAGACTCCATAACCTCTCTAGACCACCTGGGCAAGCATTTGAACATTGAAGTGTTCTCACAGAATTAACCAGGTTGGAAAACACCTCTCAGATCATGGAGTCCAACCTACCACCTAACCCATCTAATTAACTAACTTTAAGTTGAATTAACTGCTGGAGAGGGAGCCAGGGCTATGATAAGAACACACAGAGATTACAAAATCAGGCTTTGTTTTGTTTTTTTTTTTAATAAAGGTGGTCTAAAATAATCTTTTCATTGGAAAATAATCTCTTCATTGGTTGGAGGAGGCCCTGAGTGAGCTGTACTAGTGGGAGGTGTCCCTGCCTATGGCAGGGGTTTGGAACTGGATGATCCTTGAGGTCCCTTCCAACCTTACCATTCTATGATTCTATGATTTTGATGTGGTTTGGTCTAAGTTAGACACCTGAGACAGTCATCTGAGAAGACTGACAGTATCTCAGCTGCTTTCTGCACGCTGTATCCATCCTGTAGTTGTTGCATTTGTTGGCTTTACACAGACATCTGACTCTAAGTGGCATCTCAGCTATCATTAGGTGCCTGCATTTGGGTGAGTGAGTAGAGTTCCACAAGACTGATCAAGATGATGAAATGATCAGAAGGCTGGAGCACCTCCCTGAAAAGGCAGGCTGAGGAGTTGGCAGGTTTCAGGGCTTGACAAGGGTTTGGAGTGATAGGGTAAGAGTCAATAGATTTGAACTGGGAGAGGGGAGCTTGAGACTGGAGATTAGGAAGAAATTCTTTGCAGTGAGCATGGTGAGACACTGGTGCAGGTTGCTCAGGGATGTTGTGGATGTCTCCTCCTTGAAGGTGTGCAGGGCCTGATTGGATGAGGCCTTGAACAACCTAATCTATTTGGGGATGTCCCTGCTGATGGCTGAGGGCTTGGACTACATGACCTGTAGATGTCACAGACTCACAGAAACATGCAGGTTGGCAAAGCCCCTCAGGATCACCAAGTCCAACCTAGAACCCTACTCTACAAGATTCACCTGAAACCACAGCCCTAAGCACTACATCCAAACCACCCTTAAACACCTCCAGGGCTGGTGACTCCACCACCTCCCTGGGCAGCTCATTCCAGTCCCTGACCACTCTCTCCATCAAAAACTTTTTCCTAATGTCCGATCTAAACCTGCCCAGCCTCAGCATGAGGCCATACCCCCTTGTTCTGGCTCCAATTACCTGTGAGAAGAGACCTGAGGTCCCTTCCACCCCAATGCATTCTATGATTCTATACTTCTGTGCTTCTATGCTGCTGTGATTCTAATCTGTGCCCATTTCCTCTCCTCCTGACAGCAGGCACCACAAATATCAGGAAAAAGCTACTCCAGCCTGACCACAGTGGCAACTAACAGTGCTCAATGAAGCTTAAACTACTCTCTTCTAGGAGTTTCCCCTTTTTTCTGCTTTAAGGATCTGCAGGAAAGTGTGCAAGCATGATTCCAAGCTCATGAGAATGCACAAGACCTGAGAACTGAGATTTGCAAATGGAGCTCAACCAAATTATTGTCCTTAGCAAAACTGGATTCTTCCTGGTAAGCCTTTTCTTCATACTCAGTCTTCACTGGAGAACCTGAGTGTTAGATTATGAACATATGAAATAGCCTAAAGAATGATAATTATGTGGGCCCAGGGAGGTGTTCAAGGCCAGGTTGGATGAAGCTTTGAGCAGCCTGTGCTGGTGGGAGGTGTCTGTGCCCATGGCAAAGGGGTTGGAACTTGATCATCATAGAATCATAGAACGGTTTTGTTTGGAAGGGACCTCAAAGCTCATCCAGTTCCAACCCCCTGCCATAGGGAGGGACACCTCCCACTAGCACAGGTCACTCAAGGCCTCGTCCAACCTTGAGGTCTTGAAGGTCTTTAAGGTCCCTTCCCACTCAACCCATTCTGTGATTCTATACTTTGCAGAGTTAAATTTCTGTTAGCATTCAAGTTCTGATGAAGTGAGGATTACATAACAAAGAAGTACCTTCTTCTTTTTTTTTAATTAATCTGTCAAATGAGCCTCATTAACGCCAAGTCTCATCATAGTAATTGCTTAAGAGCCAGGCATTAGAACATCTAACATCACTCTGTTCAACCTGAATAGCATTTTTATCTCCATACTGATTTCTGACAGGGTAGGAATAGGTAAAGTGGAACACAGCTTAGAACAAAAGATCAACAAGAAAGCTATGGGAACAGAAAGCTAACAAATGGGATTTGGAGCATTTAGTTCTCTTGCCCTGCAGCACAACCTAACATCAAGTGTAAGTTACCCAATTGTTAGATTTTGTCCATTTGAAATGCCTGAAAAAAATATAATTATGTGAACCAGACTGACGGATATAGAATCATAGAATCAGTCAGGGTTGGAAGGGACCACAAGGATCACCTAGTTCCAATCCCCCTGCCAGGGCAGGGACACCTCACACTAGATCAGGCTGTCCTAAGCCTCATCCAGCCTGGCCTTAAACACCTCCAGGGATGAGGCTTCCACCACCTCCCTGGGTAGTCTGTTCCAGGTTCTCTTGCAATATCCTTTTGCTGGCATCTGATAATAAAATGGTAGGGAATCACAAAATGGTTCAGGTTGGAAAACACCTCCAAGCTCATCCAGTCCAACCAGCAACCCAACACTGCAATGGCCATTAAACCATGCCATGGCCACAGGTTTCTTGCACACCTCCAGGGATGGGGACTCCAGCAGCCTCTTCTGATCCTTGACCACTCTGGTAGCAAAGAAATTTTCCCTCTTCTCCAATATAACCCCCCACTCCCCCCCACCCCGATGCAGCCCATACCTTCTTGTCCTTTTAGTTACTACAGAGAAGAGGCCAACCCTGGGCTCACTCCAACCTCATATCAGGGAGCTGTAGAGAGCAATGAGGTCAGGACAGAGGAAGGACACGGAACTATTGGAGCAAGTCCAGAGGAGGCCACAAAGATGCTCAGAGGGCTGGAGCAGCTCTGCTATGAGGACAGACTGAGAGAGTTGGGGCTCTGCAGCCTGGAAAAGAGAAGGCTTCCAGGAGACCTTGGAGTGGCCTTCCAGCATCTGAAGTGGGCTACAGGAAGGCTGGGGAGGGACTATTGACAAGGTCTTGTAANTCCTCTCCTCCAGACTAAACAATCCCAGCTCTCTCAGCCTCTCCTCACAAGGATATGCTCTCCAAAGCCCTCTGTGGCCACATTCCAAGCCCTTGGTCCCTTGTGATGACAATCATTTTACTCTCTCAAAATCTTGCTATACAAAAGACCACTATGTGACATTAATAAAACACCAATTTTTAAATTATTTTTTTCTCTCATCACAGCTCATTAGGCTGGGCAGGACCTCACATTGAGATGTCCAAGAAGTTTGGAGCTGTATCCCAGCTCCCTGGAACATCTGTTTGAACTTCACAGAATCACAGAGTTGCAGAATTAACCAGGTTACAAAAGACCTCTGAGGCCATCATGTCCAACCTAACACCTAACCCTTCTAATTAACTAAACCATGGCACCAAGTATGACATCCACTCTCTTTTTAAACACTTCCAAAGATGGGGACTCCGCCACCTCCCCAGGCAGCTCATTCCAATGCCAAGCACTCTTTCTGAGAAGAACTTCTTTCTAACATCCAGCCTAAACCTGCCCTGGCACAGCTTGAGGCTGTGTCCTCTTGTTCTATCACTAATTACCTGTGGGAAGAGACCAGCAGCAGCCTATTCACAACCTCCAGCACTGCATGGGGTTGTTGTGGCCACACTTGGCTGTGTTGGGTTCCTAGAAATTCAGTCAAGTTAAGCATGGAACCAGGAACCAGGTTCAGGCCCTCTAAGAAGCTGGAAGCAGTGGATTTATTTTTTTTTCTGCACTCTTAGAAATGATATGCTAGAATACATATGCTAGAAATAACCCAAACTTACATCTTTTGAGGGGGTTCATGTTGATTTGAAGGCTGAAAACAAGCTGAGATTGATGCCACCTTCGCTTGGCTTTCTCCTATAGCTCCACTCTGTGTATCTTTGCACATCTTTCAAGTGTTATTTGCCTGTGATCAGCTTAACCTGGGACTGAAACCTCTTCTTTCTTTTTTTCTCTTTTTTTTTTTTTCTCTAATTAATTCTCTTCCTACTGAAACAACTCTTCCTTGTAAAGAAGAAATTCTTTCCAGTGAGGGTGGTGAGACACTAGAACAGGTTGCCCAGGGAGGTTGTGGATGCCCCCTCCCTGGAGGTGTTCAAGACCAGGTGAGATGGGGTTTTGAGCAACCTGGGCTGGTGGGAGGTGTCCCTGCCTATGGCAGGGGAGTTGGAACTGGATATGTTTAATGTCCCTTCTAACCCAAACTATTCCATGATTCCATGATTCCTTTATGCTTGCTTTGACTAGCACAGATAATTATCCACCATTGCTACCAAGACAAATCATCCTCCACTCTTGTATAGCCCAGAACATGCTCATATAAAATCATAGAATCAGGGAATTACAGAATCTCAGTGGCTGGAAGGGACCTTGAAAGATCATCTGGTCCAGCCCCCCTTGCCAGAGCAGGATCACCTAGAGCAGATCACACAGGAATGCATCCAGACGGTTCTTGCACAGCTCCAGAGAGGGAGATACTCTGAAAGTGAAACTATTTTAAGCAAAAAAAAAAAAAAAAAAAAACCCCAACACGGTAAAAGATCTTACTAGAAATAGCTTAGNAAAAAAAAAAACCCCAACAGGTTAAAAGTTCTTCCTAGGAATAGCTTAGGGAAATGCAGCCCAGGATTTTCATGTCATGAAGATCTAGGTCTTTGCTGGGAGCATGGCATTTGTCATCCAGAGCTTTCTGTGACCACTCTGGTTAGCCTCATTGCCAAAACACAGCAGCTCCACTGCATAAACATTAACATGTGCCTTTAATTTGTGGCTGCTGGCAGGCTTGGAATCCATTGGATTTATGGAAGGGGAGGCTCAAGCCTATTGTCATTGTGTGGTTTCAAGTGTTTCTTTGTTGGGAGGATGTGTGCAAAGGGCACTGCTAGCGACAAAACTGGATCTTCAGAGCAAGCCCTGTAAAGATTTAAAGCTGATGGAGCATACAGAAATCAGGGAAAATCACATAATCAGAGAATGTTGGAGTTTGCAAGAGACCTCTGGAGGTCAACAGGTCCAATTCCCCTGCCAGAGCAAGGCACACAGGAACACATCCAGCTGGGTTTGGAAACTCTCCAGAGAAGGAGGCTCCACAACTTCTCCAGGCAGCCTTCTCCAGGGCTTTGCCACCTTTAACTTAAAGAAGTTCTTCCCTGTATTTAGGTGGAGCTTCTCGTGTTGAAGTTTATGCCTGTACCCCTTGACATGTCCATGGCACCACTGAAAACAGCCTGGTCCCATCCTCCTGACACCCACCCTGTTAAGTATTGATCAGCACAGATGAGCTCTCCCCTCAGTGCTCTCTTCTCCAGACTAAAAAGCACACAGGAAGTTTCACTTCAGCATGAGCAAAAACTTCAGTGCTGTGAGAGTGACAGAGCCCTGGAGCAGGCTGCCCAGAGAGGTTGTGGAGTCTCCTTCTCTGGACACTTCCCAAACCCACCTGGATGCATTCCTGTGTGCCATGCCCTGGGTGCTCCTGCTTTGGCAGGGAGGTTGGACTGATGATCTCCAGAGGTCCCTTCCAACCCCTACCACTCTTTCTATGAGGAATCATCTCTTTATGAGTCTATTGAGGTTTCTTTGATTTCAATGAGTTCTATCCCCAGTGGAAGGGGAAATTCAGGGCTCTACATTTCCAACAACACCACAGAAGTTCTCTTTTCAAAAGAAATGACTGAAAATCACACAAACATCAAGAAAAAAAGCTGTGGCAGGGCTTTTTTCCCTCCTCCTGAAAACCTCTCTACAGCACATTCCCTGTAAACTTATGTAAACCCCACAGATGTCTACATTTTATAACACAGAGATATTTTTAACCAGTCCATCATCTGCGCCTTACTGCACTGAGGAGCTCTACACAGGCCACCGTTTGTATGAAACCTGGAAGCAACCCAACACCTGAATCCTCACCAGGGCTAAGATTTGCCTTAAGGGCTTTTGCAGATGATGCTGCTCAAATGCATGATCACAGAATCACAGAATCAGCCAGGTTGGAAAAGACTTCTGAGGTCATAGAGTCCAACCTATCATCTAACACCTTCTCATTAACTAACCCATGGCACTAAGTGCCTCGTTCAGCCTCCGTTTTAAGCACCCCCAGGGATGGTGACTCCACCACTTCCCTGGGCAGCCAATTCCAATGCAAATCACTCTTGCAGTGAAGAACTTCTTCCTAACATCCAGCCTCAACCTGCCCTGGCACAGCTTGAGGCTGTGTCCTCTTGTTCTGTCCCCAGGGGCCTGGTAGAAGAGCCCAACCCCACCTGGCTACAACCTCCCTTCAGGTAGCTGTAGAGAGCAATGAGGTCTGCCCTGAGCCTCCTCTTCTGCAGGCTGCACACCCCCAGCTCCCTCAGCCTCTCGTCACAGGGCTGTGCTCCAGGCCCTTCACCAGCTTTGGTGCCCTTCTCTGGACACCTTCCAGCACCTCAACATCTTTCTTAAATCTTTCTTCTCCAGTTTCTGCCCAGAACTGAACACAGGATATGCAAAAACGACCCAAGTTAGCACCTGGAAAATAGTCTCACAAAGCAAAGATCTTTGTTGAGAGGTTGCTGTTAGAGGATCTGTTTAAGCACTGCAACACAGAGCTGTATGATGATATCCACCCCAACCCTGCAAACCTGTTGTTACTCAGAGGTGCTGCAGCCATCCTGATGTAGTATTCATAGAATCATGGTATTGTCTTGGTTGGAAATGACCTCCAAGATGATCCCGTCCAACCATCAACCCAACACCACCCTGGCCATTCAACTGTGTCCCAAAGTGCCATGGTCACAGGTTTCTTGAACCTCTCCAGGAATGGGGACTCCACCACCTCCTTAGGCAGCCTCTTCCAATCCCTGACCACTCTTGCAGCAAAGACATTGTTTCTCATCTCCAAACTAACTTTCCTCTGGCACAATTTCAGGCCATTTCCTCTCCTATCACCTGATACTAGCAGAGCCCAACTCCCACCTCACTGCAATCTCCTTTCAGGGAGCTGTAGACAGCAATGAGATCTCCTCTCAGCCTCCTCCAGGTTAAATAAACCCTCATCTGCTCCTCCTCAGCCCTGTTCTCCAGACCCTTCCCCAGCTTCATTGCCCTTTTCTGGACATGCTCCAGCCTCTCAATGTCCTTCTTGGAGTGAGGGATCCAGAACTGAGTCCAGTGCTTGAGGTGCAGCCTCAGCAGTGCACAATACAGGGGCACCATCCCTTTCCTTGTCCTGCTGGCCAAACCATTGCTGATCCAGACCAGGATGCTGGTAGCCTCCTTGGCCACTTTAGCAGACTGCTGGCTCATCTTCAGATGCTGTCAACCTGCATCCCCAGGTCTTTCTGTACCAGGCAACTATCCAGCCACTCTGCCCCAAGCCTGGAGCATCTTCAGGATTGTTGCAACCCAAGTGCAGCAGCTGGCACATTCTGCCTTGGCCGTGGCATGCCACTTCTCAGCCAAACTCATTTCCTTGCATGTAATTCCTTAGAGGTTGTCAGTGCAGCTCTCTAGCACTGCCTGGCTGAGCCTGCTCCGTGCTGGCCTGGGTATCTCCATGCTGCTCAGTTCTGCTGTGTAGACTGGCACATAACAGAAATGTTGGAGGGTTGGTTCAATGTTCAGCATGAGAATTCACAGCTCTTACATGAACTAGCAAGGACTCTCTTCATTTGCAGAGATGCATAATAAATGTGACAGACCTGGGGTCACAAAGAGGCTGAGAATGCCAGAAGGTTTTTGCGACAACAGTTTTGGGCTGCTCAGTATATGATGAATACTAAATGTGTAGTTGAGAAACTAAATAGAGCTGTGCAGAGGAATTTGAGAGCCTGTTTAATGGGGTTAAGAGATGAATAAGAGGGCACACTGAAAGCTGAAGGGAAGGTTTATTTCCTTTAATTGCCCCCTTTAATTAAAGTTCTTTATAGAGTAGAAGTTAGGTGCTTACACAATTCAAAGGCAGAAGACAAATCCCAGTCTTCACCAGGTGGTTGCTCTCTACATTGAGGGTGGTGACACACTGGCACAGGTTGCCCAGGGAGGTTGTGGATGCTCCCTCCCTGGAGGCATTCAAGTCCAGGTTGGATAAGACATTGAGCAGTCTGGTCTTGTGGAGCTGTTTCTGCTCACAACAGGGGAGTTGGAACTAGATGGTCTTTAAGGTCCCCTTCAACACAAACCATTCTATGAATCTGTCATGGATTTATTTACACAAGGAGTCTCCTCCATCTCAAGAATGCTTACTGGACTCCTGAGATAGCAAAAAAAGATGAAAACTGTCCTAGAATCACAGAATGTCAGGGGCTGGAAAGGACCACAAAAGCTCATCCAGTCCAACCCCCTGCCAGAGCAGGACCACCTAGACCAGATCACACAGGAATGCGTCCAGGAGGGTTTTGAATATCTCTACAGAGGCAGACTCCACAACCCCCCTGGGCAGCCTGTTCCAGTGTTCCGCCACCCTCACAGGGAAAAAAATCCTCCTCATGTTTAAATGAAACTTCTATGCTTCAGCTTCCACCCAGTGCCTCTTGTCCTGTCATGGGCATCACCCAGCAGAGCCTGGCTCCAGCCTCCTGGCACTCACCCTACGTGCACTCATAAACATTGCCTACAAGGTTCATTTTTCACATGTAGTGTGCTTTAAGAATCACTGCAGTTTTATCTCATAGAATCATTGAGGTTGGAAAAGACCTTTAAGGACATTGAGCCCAACCAAAACCCAGCTACCATGAGCACTAAACTGTATCCCAAAGCTCCACATCTACAACTGCTCAAACACCTCCAGGGATGGGGACTCCACCACCTCCCTGGACACCTCTTCCAATCCCTGACCACTCTTGAAGCAAAGAGTATTTTCCTCATCTCCAACCTAACCCTCCCCTGGCACAATTTCAGGCCATTTCCTCTCCTTCTACCACCTGAGACTAGGGAGCAGAGCCCAACCCCCACCTCAGTGCAACCGCCTCTCAGAGAGTTGTAGGGAGCAGCGAGGTCTCTTTATTAACTGACTCTATAGCAATGCAAAACCAGGTAAGACAAATCATTTGGAGCAGCTTTTGACCCCCACACTCGTGTAGCAATGCAGCAGATTTCTGCAGAAGTAAAGACACATTTCCTCTTGGTAGGTGACTTATAGGACCTAAAACTGCACAATATGTGCAGGAACCCTAAAGAAATGCGAAGATTGAAGGGTGGATAAAGAGAATGCCACAAGAAAATCTAGGAGTAGGCAGAAGTTATTCTATTGAACCACGTTGCTGAAAGGGAAAACATGTCTTGGCCTGAGATCCTGCCCTGAGGGTAGGGAGGAGAAGCAGTTCTGGTTTAGGAAATAGCTTTGGCTAGCAGGTAACATGAAAAATATAAGGTTCTGCTTCCTGTGATTCCCAAAAGGAGATAATGAGGTTTGGGGGGTTTTTGGGGTTTTGGGGTTTTTTTTTTTTGTTTTTGGGGGTTTTTTGGGGTGGGGGGGGGCAAGATAGGAAAAAGAAGCACTCAGTTCAATTTGCCTAACATCCTGAATGGGTTCCATCTGTCTGAACAGACACAAAATGCAGATTTCTGATGAAATCCTCAAAAAGTAGGTCAGACCTCAAGCTTCTAGAAGAACCACACAGCTTGCAACAGGAAACAAGTTAAAGTGCTGCTGAATGCAGAGAGTGTGTCCCCACAACACACAGCACATACATCTGTGCCCACATACACACCCCTCATGTCACACATCTACTGCGTGACTTAACCTATTATAGGACCATAGGAGGGGCTGGGTTGGAAGGGACCTTCAAAATCATCCCTGTGCTCTCACGGCCAGGAGGGCCAATGCCACTCTAGGGTGGATTAGAAGGGCTGTGGTTAGTAGGTTAAGAGAGGTTCTCCTGCCCCTCTACTCTGCCCTGCTGAGGCTGAATCTGGAGTACTGTGTCCAGTTCTGGGCCCCCCAGTTCAAGAGGGACATAGAAGTGCTTGAGAGAGTCCAGCACAGAGCCACAAAGATGCTGAAGGGAATGGAACAGCTCTGTTCTGAGGAGAGCCTGAGGGAGCTGGGGCTGTGCTGCTGGGAGAAGAGGAGACTGAGAGGTGACCTCAGCAATGCTTATCAATATGTGTAGGGTGAGTGGCAAGAGGCTGGAGCCAGGCTCTGCTGGGTGATGCCCAATGCCAGGGCAAGAGGCACTGGGTGGAAGTTTAGGCATAGGAAGTTTCATTTAAACATGAGGAGGAATTTTTCCTTGTGAGGGTGACAGAACCCTGGAACAGACTGCCCAGGGTGGGTTGTGGAGTCTTCCTCTCTGGAGATAATCAGAACACTCCTGGATGTGTTCCTGTGTGATCTGGTGTAGGTGATCCTGCTCTGGCAGGGGGTTTGGACTGGATGAACTTTGGAGGTCCTTTCCAGTGTCTGACATTCTATTATTCTATGATTCTATAATCCAGTTCCTTCCCCCCTGCCATGGATAGGGACAGCTCCACTAGCCCAGGTTGCTCAAAGCCTCATCCAACCTGACCTTGAACACTGCGTCCAGCTCTGGAGTCCCCAGCAGAAGAAGTACATGGAACCATTGGAACTTGGTGATCCTGAGGGGCTTTGCCAGTGTGGCTGTTTCTGTGATTCTGTGATCTGACAATGGATAATAAGCACAGCTCAAAGATATCCTATGCTGCAAACCTCCCTGCATGCCCTCTCCCTGCAGGTGTTTAAGGCCAGACTGGACGAGTCCTCAGGCAACCCAGTCTAGTCGGCAGGCATCCCTGGACCATGGCAGGGGGAGTTGGAGTAGATGATCTCTGAAGTTCCTTACAGCCTAAGCCATTTTGTGACTCCTTACAGTTGCACAGACTCTTAAAATGTGAGCTACAAACCCATCAGTTGCCAGCAAGCCAGAGCCATCACATGCTCCACAACAAGGTCATCTTCATGGTTTGAGCACTTTCAGTATGCAAATTTCACATGGGAATGATAAATCATTTCCCATGAAGCTAAAGCATATTCATTTTTTTACCCTACTCAGACATCTAACAGCCTATTAAATTGTAAATGGAGTGGAAATGAAATTATTTCAGTTCCTGATTTGAATTCTCAGTTGTTGCTTTGGGCTGGAACAGCAATGAAAACACTGAAGCACTTTAGATGTCAAAACCAGCTTTGGACGTTGTGCGGCCTCAAACCTAACTTGTTTGTTTTTTCCTGCTGCTCTTCCTCAGCTTCTCCACATGCTGCTGCCATAACTCACAGCATTCACTACCTCAAAGTATATATTTCACAGTTTTCTTTGGCTCTCCCTAAGCCGATTCCAGCCCATAGGTTTCTAACAACTTTGATTCTTGGGAGGTCTTCTGGGCTACAAATAAAAAGGAACTGGTCACATTGTGGGACTTGATCTAACCTCCTGCCTTCAGGTCAAAGCAATTGCTCTTATTTCAGGCTCAGATGATCTTGACCAACTCTTACACAAGGTTTGAGCACTTAACACTTGTATTTATGGGCTTTTCTGGCTCTAAATAGCGCTGCTTCACCAGCCAGAGGGTTTTCTGCATCCAATCCCCTAAAAGACAAGCCATAAAAATATTCTTTTGCAAGGGTGTTGATAATGTGTTTACACAGGGACTGTTACAGGGAACAAAGCAACCACCAGGGACTGTGGGCACAGATCCTGTCTCTGGCCACTGTTCAGGCATCCTTGTGATGGAAGGAGCTTATGAAACGTCTGGATTCCTGCCCTTGCTTTTTGCTTTGTTTGTGTGGTGCTCACTGCTGAACTGTGGCCTTGCTTCATGTGCAGGCAGATCTCTCCATCAGCACACATCTCTCTATCTTCACCTAGATCCCTTCATCTACAGCTAGATCTCTTCAGTGTCACCTAGATCTCTTCAGTTTCACCTAGATCCCTTCATCATTCCCTAGACCCCTTCATCTGCAGCTATATCTCTTCAGTGTCACCTAGATCTCTTCATCGTCACCTAGATCTCTTCAGTGTCACCTAGATCTCTTCAGTTTCACCTAGATCCCTTCATCATTCCCTAGACCCCTTCATCTGCAGCTATATCTCTTCAGTGTCACCTAGATCTCTTCATCGTCACCTAGATCTCTTCAGTGTCACCTAGATCTCTTCAGTTTCACCTAGATCCCTTCATCATTCCCTAGACCCCTTCATCTGCAGCTATATCTCTTCAGTGTCACCTAGATCTCTTCATCGTCACCTAGATCTCTTCAGTGTCACCTAGATCTCTTCAGTTTCACCTAGATCCCTTCATCATTCCCTAGACCCCTTCATCTGCAGCTATATCTCTTCAGTGTCACCTAGATCTCTTCATCGTCACCTAGATCTCTTCAGTGTCACCTAGATCTCTTCAGTTTCACCTAGATCCCTTCATCATTCCCTAGACCCCTTCATCTGCAGCTATATCTCTTCAGTGTCACCTAGATCTCTTCATCGTCACCTAGATCTCTTCAGTGTCACCTAGATCTCTTCAGTTTCACCTAGATCCCTTCATCATTCCCTAGACCCCTTCATCTGCAGCTATATCTCTTCAGTGTCACCTAGATCTCTTCATCGTCACCTAGATCTCTTCAGTGTCACCTAGATCTCTTCAGTTTCACCTAGATCCCTTCATCATTCCCTAGACCCCTTCATCTGCAGCTATATCTCTTCAGTGTCACCTAGATCTCTTCATCGTCACCTAGATCTCTTCAGTGTCACCTAGATCTCTTCAGTTTCACCTAGATCCCTTCATCATTCCCTAGACCCCTTCATCTGCAGCTATATCTCTTCAGTGTCACCTAGATCTCTTCATCGTCACCTAGATCTCTTCAGTGTCACCTAGATCTCTTCAGTTTCACCTAGATCCCTTCATCATTCCCTAGACCCCTTCATCTGCAGCTATATCTCTTCAGTGTCACCTAGATCTCTTCATCGTCACCTAGATCTCTTCAGTGTCACCTAGATCTCTTCAGTTTCACCTAGATCCCTTCATCATTCCCTAGACCCCTTCATCTGCAGCTATATCTCTTCAGTGTCACCTAGATCTCTTCATCGTCACCTAGATCTCTTCAGTGTCACCTAGATCTCTTCAGTTTCACCTAGATCCCTTCATCATTCCCTAGACCCCTTCATCTGCAGCTATATCTCTTCAGTGTCACCTAGATCTCTTCATCGTCACCTAGATCTCTTCAGTGTCACCTAGATCACTTCGTCATCACCTAGATCACTTCATCTGCAGCTAGATCTCTTCATCATCACCTAGACCCCTTCATCTGCAGCTAGATCTCTTCAGCATCACCTAGATCCCTTCATCTGCAGCTAGATCTCGTCATCATCACCTAGATCTCTCCATCATCACCTAGATCTCTTCATCATCACCTAGATCACTTCATCTACAGCTGGATCCCTTCAATGTCACCTAGATCTCTTCATGTGCAGCTAGATCACTTCATCTGCCACTAGATCCCTTCAGCATCACCTAAATCTCTTCATCACCATCTAGATCNTTCACCTAGATCACTTCATTATTACCTAGACCCCTTCATCTGCAGCTATATCTCTTCAGTGTCACCTAGATCTCTTCATCATTACCTAGATCTCTTCATCTGCAGCTAGATCTCTTCAGTGTCACCTAGATCTCTTCAGTGTCACCTAGATCACTTCATCATCACCTAGATCCCTTTATCTACAGCTATATCTCTTCAGTGTCACCTAGATCACTTCGTCATCACCTAGATCACTTCATCTGCAGCTAGATCTCTTCATCATCACCTAGATCACTTCATCATCACCTAGATCCCTTTATCTACAGCTATATCTCTTCAGTGTCACCTAGATCACTTCGTCATCACCTAGATCACTTCATCTGCAGCTAGATCTCTTCATCATCACCTAGACCCCTTCATCTGCAGCTAGATCTCTTCAGCATCACCTAGATCCCTTCATCTGCAGCTAGATCTCGTCATCATCACCTAGATCTCTCCATCATCACCTAGATCTCTTCATCATCACCTAGATCACTTCATCTACAGCTGGATCCCTTCAATGTCACCTAGATCTCTTCATGTGCAGCTAGATCACTTCATCTGCCACTAGATCCCTTCAGCATCACCTAAATCTCTTCATCACCATCTAGATCACTTCATCTGCAGCTAGATCTCCTCATCCTCACCTAGACTGCTTCATCTTTGGCTAGATCACTCCATCTGCAGCTGAGTCTCTTCATCTTCCCCTGGATCCCTTCATCTTCAACCAGATCTCCCCATCCCCACTTACATCTCTTACGCCACCTTCATTGCTCACAAAAAAAACTGTTGCAATTACAACAGCCCCACCCCCCTCACCAGATTTCACCATTCTGTACAGACAGCTGAAGGATCCTCTTAATGTCAACCCTGTACCATATCCTTTTATCCTTACTTTTGCTCATAGATTGGTTGGAAGGGACCTTGGAGACCATCTGGTTCCAACCTCCCTGCCATGGGCAGGGACACCTCCCGCTTAAATGTGTTCACAGATGTTGCCATACTGTCTCTCAGGGTGGTGAGACACTGACACAGGTTGCCCAGGGAGGTTGTGGATCCTACTCTCCCTGGAGGTGCTCAAGGTCAGGTTGGATGAGACCTTGAGCAGCTAGGTTTGGTGAAAGTTGTCCCTGCTACGGCAGGGAGTTGGAACTAAATGATCTTTAAGGTTGCTTCCAATCCAACCCATTTTATAAGTCTATGAAAATGAACTGACAGAAAACAAGTAGAGAATGGCAATGCTGATCTTTGCTGCAAGTCACATTTGTACTCATATCAAATACACAGATTGTCCTTTAGTTGTGCATAACCCAAACTGCTGTACTGCAGAATGTGGGAAAACTTCATCAGCTCTTCGCATTTCCACTCTCTTTTGTTTCAGCTTGGCTGCATAACGATGTAGGGAAGTCATGTTCAATAGATCTGCAAAATACTTGGTATTTATCATAGAATCAAAGAGTAGCCTGGGTTGGAAGGGACCTTAAAGATCATTCAGTTCCAGCTCCCCTGCCATAGGCAGGGACACCTCCCACTGGAACAGGTCACTCAAGGTCTCCTCCAACCTGGCCCTGAACACCTCCAGGGAGGGAGCAGCCACAACCTCCCTGGGCAACCTGTGCCAGTGCCTCACCACCCACACTGCAAAGAATTTCTTCCTAACCTCCAATCTCTATCTCCCTTCCAGCTCAAAGCCATTTCCCCTCATCCTCTCACTACGAGCCCTCATAAAA
Organism: Eubucco bourcierii; assembly: GCA_013396675.1. Taxonomy (NCBI): domain Eukaryota; kingdom Metazoa; phylum Chordata; class Aves; order Piciformes; family Ramphastidae; genus Eubucco; species Eubucco bourcierii. The sequence continues at coordinate 228,188 of VWZE01005855.1, forward strand.
AGTCCTTTCCCAGCTCTCCTGTAGCCCCTTTCATATACTGTAAGACCACCCTAAGGTCACCCTTGAGCCTCCTCTTCTGCAAGCAGTATCTATCCATATTGTTAATTACATGTTTGATTGAATAGCCTTGGGTGAAAATCCCTGCTTTTGTAATAGGCTAGCCCTCAAAAAAAAAAGCCAGAGAATCGCATCATAGAGTCACAGAATCACAGAATGTTAGAGGTTGGAAGGGACCTCCAGAGATCACCCAGTCCAACCTCCCTGCCAAGGCAGCATCACCCAGGGTAGTTCACACAGGAATGCATCCAGGTGGGTTTGGAAAATCTCCAGAGAAGGAGACTCCACAACCTCTCTGGGCAGCCTGCTCCAAGGCTCTCACTAAAGAAGTTTCTCCTCATGTTGAGGTGAAACCTTCTCTGTTTCAGTTTGTAGCTGCTGCTCCTTGACTTATTGCTGCTGACCACAGAAAAGAGATTGGCCTCATCCACTTGACACCCGCCCCTCAGATATTGATAGACATTGATCAAATCTCCTCTCAGCCTTCTCTTCTCCAGACTAAACAGCCCCAGGGCTCTCAGTCTCTCCTCATAGGGAAGGTGCTCAAGACCTCAAATCATCCTTGTGGCTCTCCACTGGACTCTCCCCAGCAGGTCCCTGTCTCTCCTGAACTGAGGAACCCAAAACTGGACACCATATTGCAACTGTGGCCTCATGAGGGCAGAGCAGAGTGGGAGAAGAACCTCCCTAGCCCTACTGGCCACACTTTTCCTGATGCACCCTAGGATGCCCTTGGCCCTCTTGGCCACAAGGGCACATTGTTGGCCTGTGCAGAACTTGCTGCCCACCAGCACTCCAAGGCCTTTCTCCACGGAGCTGCTTTCCAGCAGGGCAACTGCAACCTGTACTGGTGCCTGTTGTTATTCCTCCCCAGATGCAGGACCCTGCACTTGTCCTTATTGAACTTCATGAGGTTTACCTTCACCCAGCTCTCAGCCTGTCCAGATCACATTGGATGGCAGCACAACCTGAGGGGAAAAGACCTCTAAGATCACCCAGGTCAACCATCAACCCAGCACCACCATGGCCACTAAATCATGACCCCAGGTGCCATGGCCACATGTTTCTTGAACACCAACAGGGATGGGGACTCTACCACCTCCTTGGGCAGCTTTGGAGCCATAATATGCTCCCTCAGTCATGCAGAGGCTCTTTTTTTGGGCTGCATCTGGCGTGAGCTGTCCCTGCCCATGACAGAGGGGGTTGGAACTAGATGATCTTTGTGGTACCTTCCAACCCTGATTGATTCTATGATTCTATTACAGATCTGCTGCATGCCTTTTTCTACTGAGAGAAGATCATCCCAACAGGAGAGAGGCTGTAGGCAGCTGCTTCATTTGGTTATAAATAAAGATTGAAAGAGCAGTTCTCCATTCTTGACAGATCCATTGATTTCCCCAACTTTTGGCAGGTTTGTTATGGCAGATGTGTGCAGGAGAGCTGAAGGGAATGCTGGTAGCTACTTACAGATTCTTGGAAGCTGCTGTTTCTGCTAAGTTATTCAGTTTAGAACTGGAAACCCACATTTTAGAATAAAACTTGATGACATCTGTCACAGCTTGATGACTTATGTGGAGGTAGTACCTTAAAGTCCCTTAGTGTGATCAAATCCCAGTGTGATCAATGATGTGCAATGCTGCCATCTACCCAAAGGCTGCAAGCAGTTTGCTAGCAAACCCTAGCATCACAGAATCATAACTGTGATTTGAAAAGACCTTTGAGATCATCAATTCCTAACATCAAACTAATATCTTCACCAGAGGAGGTTTAAATTGGATATTAGGAAGGATTTCTCTACTGCAGAAGTGGTCAGGAACTGGAACAGGCTGCCCAGGGAAGTGGTGGAGTTGTCATCCTTGGAGGTATCTAAGAAACGTATGGACATGGCAGTGGGGCACATGGTTTAATGGCCATGGTGGTGTTGGGTTGATGGTTGGACTCAATGATCTTACAGGTCTTTTCCAACTGAAGCAATTCCACCCTGAACCTCCCCTGGAACAATGTCACAGATTCACAGAATCGCCCAGATTGGAAAAGACTTCTAAGATCATTGCTTCCAGTCTATCACCTAACNTTGGAGGTATCTAAGAAACGTATGGACATGGCAGTGGGGCACATGGTTTAATGGCCATGGTGGTGTTGGGTTGGTGGNATGAAGAACTTCTTCCTAACATCCAGCCTCAACCTGCCCTGGCACAATTTGAGGCTGTGTCCTCTTGCTCTGTCCCTGGGGGTCTGGCAGAAGAGCCCAACCCCACCTGGCTACAACCTCCCTTCAGGTAGCTGCAGAGAGCAATGAGGTCTGCCCTGAGCCTCCTCTTCTGCAGGCTGCACACCCCCAGCTCCCTCAGCCTCTCCTCACAGGGCTGTGCTCCAGGCCCCTCCCCAGCCTTGGTGCCCTTCTCTGGACACCTTCCAGCACCTCAACATCTTTCTTAAATTGAGGGGCGTAGAACTGGACACAAGCCATTTCCTCTACTTCTAATACTAGGAAAAAGAACTGAACCCCCACTTCACTGCAACCTCCTTTCAGGGAGCTGTAGAGAGCAATGAGGTCTCCTCTCAGCCTCCTCTTCTTCACACTAAACACCCCCAGCTCCCTCAGCTGCTCCTTCCCAACCCTGTTCTCCAGGCCCTTCCCCAACTGTGTTGCCCTTCTCTCGACACAGGCAACCCTTCAATGTCCTTCTTGGAGTGAGGGGCCTAGAACTGAACCTAGGATTCAAGAGGCAGCTACACCATCAGCAAATATTTTCCAGAGCTGGCAATGAAGGGCTGGGAGCTTGAGTGTTTTGTAGGAATCTAAATGGCTTGGAAGTGCCAGGAAAACAAACACAAGTCTTGTGTTGATACAACCAAAAGTCCTCTCTAGAGATGAAATTTCACAAATATTGATGGAGTCTAATAAAATTTACTGGAATGTGGAAAGCCTGGACTGGGGCTTTAGGAGAAAATTATTATGTGAAAAGTCATTGGACTCATCCAAGGTTTTTGTTTCTAATTGAGGTAGAACAAAAGGGCAATGCACACCAAGCATCCACAATGTAAATCTGCTTCTGTTTTACTGTGAAATGAAGAGGATTAAGGCAGTGATCAAAATCTTTGGCTAGCTTGAAGCAAGTTCAGTTCACGATCTTGGAATTGGGTCAACTCTGGTTCCAGTGCTGCCCAGCATAAGAAGGACATCACACTGCTGGAGAGGGTCCAGAGGAGGCCACAACATGATCAGAGGGCTGGAGAACCTCCCCTGTGGGGACAGGCTGGGAGAGCTGCTGTTCATCCTGGAGAAGAGAAAGTTCCAGAAAGACCTTAGAGCAGCCTTCCAGCAACTGGAGTGGACTACAGGAGAGTGACTTTTGACAAGAGCTAGGAGATAGGACAATGGGGACTGGGTTGAAGCTGGAAGAGGAGAGATTTAGACTGGAGATTAGAAAAAAATTCTTCACAGTGAGGGTGGTGAGACACTGGCACAGGTTGCCCAGGGAGGTTGTGGATGTTCCCTCCCTGGAGGTGTTCAAGGCCAGGTTGGATGAGGCCTTGAGCAACCTGGGCTGGTGGGAGGTGTCCCTGCCCATGGTAGGGGGTTGGAACTGGGTGATTTTTAACGTCCCTTCCAACCTAAACCATTCAATGAATCTATGATTCTATGAAATCATTTTTTTCTGCCCATGCTCACGGTGAGACTACAGCCAGGCACAAAGAGCTTGAAGATTTAGGTACAACCCAAGTAAATGAGGCAGTGGTTCTTCTCCTGAGAGGTGGCTAGCTGAGATAGAGCTGAAAAGGGAGGCCAAAGCTTTCAACAACCAAAGAACCTACAAACTGCTACATGCAACAGATGGACTCTAAAATTGTAGGTGGGAAAAGTGTATTCCTGGTGTCCTTCAAAAGAGAGCAGATCCCTTAACCAGACACTACATGTAGCAATGATTCAATCAGGTCTTGCATCTCAAGGCCCATTTTGATCATTTAGAGGGGGACAGAGAGTAGGGTAATGGATACTGTGAACATGGGAAGAGGCTGCCCTGGGAGGTGGTGGAGTCCCCATCCCTGGAGGTGTTCAAGAAAGGTGTGGCCATGGCACTTGGGGCCATGGTTTGATGGCCATGGTGGTGTTGGGCTGATGGTTGGACTGGATGACCTTGGAGGTCTTTTCCAACCCAAACAATTCTACGATTCTCAGAATCACAGAATGTTAGAGGTTGGAAGGGACCTCCAGAAATGATCCAGTCCAACCCTCCCTGCCAAGGCAGGATCACCCAGGGTAGTTCACACAGAAATGCAACCAGGTGGGTTTTGAAAAGTCTCCAGAGAAGGAGACTGCACAACCTCTCTGGGCAGCCTGCTCCAGGGCTCTGTCACCCTCACTGTAAAGAAGTTTCTCCTCACCTTCTCTGTTCCAGTTTGTAGCTGCTGCTCCTTGGCTTATTGCTGCTGAGCACGGAGAAGGGATTGGTCCCAGCCACTTGACACCCACCCCTCAGATATTGATAGACATTTGATCAGGTCCCCTCTCAGCCTTCTCTTCTCCAGACTAAACAGCCTCAGGGCTCTCAGTCTCTCTTTGTAGGGGAGATGCTCAAGTCCCCCAGCCACCCCTGTGGCTCTCCGCTGGAGATCCCGCCAGATCCCTATGCATCCTGTTTCCTCCACAGTCCAGCTACCCAGATCACGACTCCCACAGGCAGCACATGGAGAAAGTGCTAGCAGCCACTTCTGCTCTGGTGAGTCAGAAGGGAGGAGCTGGCAGCTCCCTGGAGAGCCTGAGGACAGGAGACTCCATTTCATGTGACCATGGTCTGCCATCTGGTACATAACTCAGCTGCTGAACGCAAGGAAATTAAACAACGCGACAGAAACACGGCTGGCTCGGGGACAGTGGAAACTCTGATGCTCCCTTATGCCAAACCAGCTTGAAGAACTGAGGCAGTGAAAACAACCCTTGAAAGCATTTCCCAGCTGCAGCCAGGCATGGAGCTTAACAGCTCTTTCATCTTGGGTACTACAGGAACAGCACCACTGGGAGCTTAATCCCATCCTTTCATGCAGTTGTCCTGGAAGGAGGCTCCACACATATTGTCCTCCAACACCGAGGAAAGCTGAGGTTTCTTCACTGTCATCCAGACAAGTACATGAGATGATGGGACAGCAAAATCTACATCTAAAGGTTAGATTTGAGTTTGGAGAACTGGAGTACTGCGTCCAGTTCTGGAGCCACTATTACAAGAAGGCTGTGGATGTGCTGGAAGGTGTCCAGAGAAGGGCCACAAGGATGAGCAGAGGGCTGGAGCTGCTCTGCTGTGAGGAGAGACTGAGGGAGTTGGGGTTGTGCAGCCCGGAGAGGAGAAGGTTCCCAGCTGACCTTATTGTGGCCTTGCAGTATCTTAAGAGGGCTAGAAGAAAGCTGGGGAGGGACATTTTAGACTGCCAGGTAGTGATAGGACTGGGAGGATGGAACAAAGCTAGGAATGGGTAGATTCAGACTGGGTATTAGGAAGAAGTTTTTCAGCATGAGGGTGGCGAGAGCTTGGAAGGGGTTGCCCAGGGAGGTGGTGGAAGCCTCATCCCTGGAGGTGTTTAAGGCCAGGCTGTATCACAGGACAGGATGTCAGGGGATGGAAGGGACCCAAAGAGATCATCGAGTCCACCCCTCCTGCCAGAACAGGACCAGACAATGTAGCTCAGATCACACAGGAACACATTCAGACAGAAGGAGCTGCTCCATCATTTTTCCAGGGATGGAGGTGAGGCTGACTGGTTGATAGTTCCCTGGAACCTATTTCTTGCACTTTATGAAGACTGGAGTGCCATTGGCTCTCCTCCAGTCCTCAGGCATCTCTCCTATCTGCCACAACTTGGCAAAAATGCTGGAGAGTGGCAGAGTGATAACATCAGGCAGCTCTATCAGCACCCTTGGGTGCATCTCATCAGGGCCCATGGACTTGTGAATATTCAATTTGTGTAACTGATCCCTGACCCAGTCTGCACAGCCCAATGGGGAGCATTCCCTCCTCCAGGCTTCCTCTCCTTCATCCAGGGTCTGGAGTACATAGGGGAGTTCAGCCTTAGGTGTAAAGACTGAAACAAAGAAGGCATTCAACAACTCTGCATCCTCAGTTCTCAGGTCTGCTCAGACAGCCTGACATAGTGTAAGGTGTCCCTGCCCATGGCAGGAGGGCTGGAACTAGATGATCCTTGTGATCCTTTCCAACCCTGACTGATTCTAGGATTCTGTTCTGTGATTCTAAGATACTTTGAGGAGAAGCAGCACATGGCCTTGAACACCTGCAGGGAGGGGAGCATCCACAGCCTCCCTGGGCAACCTGTGCCAGTGTCTCACCACCCTCACTGCAAAGAATTTCTTCCAAATCTGCAGTCTAAATCTCCCCTCTTCCAGCTCAAGGCCATTCACCCTCATCCTATCACTACAAGCCCTTGTCAAAAGTCCCCCCACAACTTTCTTGTAGCCCCTTCAGGTACTGGAAGGCTGCTCTAAGGTCTTCCCAGAGCTTTCTCTTCTCCAGCATGAACAGCCCCAACTCTCCCAGCCTGTTCCCACAGGGGAGGTGTTCCAGCCCTCTGATCACCTTCATGGCTCTCTTCTGGACCCTCTCCAGCAGTTCCATGTATCTCTTGTGCTGGGGGCCCCAGAACTGGATGCAGAATGCAGGTGAGGGTCTCAAGAGAGCTGAGTAGAGGGGTGGAATTCCCCCACCTTGTTGCAGCAAATGCTTCTAAAGTACAGGTGAGTAGGGTTTGACTGCTCAAGACACAAGTACAGGGAACATTTGCAGAGCCACTCATGAAATGATTGCATCCAAAAATCACAGAACCAAGCAAGATGTCTTTAGAGAAACTGCACCAAAGAACTCACAGAAAAAAAAAAAAAAAAAAAAGGAAATGTTTAGAGTGAATTTACTCCAGGTTGTTTGATAGTGAAAATAAAGTAAATCGACTTCTGAGTGAGACTTCTTAGTTAAAGACAACTGAGGACACAGCATTTGGGGGTCACTGCTGCACAGCCAAAAGCCAAGGCCAGTTAAAATAGAAAAGTTAAGGGTCTTCTTCTGAACTCAGTTGGTTCAGTTCTTTTCTTTTTCTCTTCCTCTCATTTTTACAAGTTACTAGGACAAGTCACAAGAACCCCCTGCCTTGTGAAGTGGGTGACTTAAGGACCTAAAAAACCTTAGCCCAACTACATTTGCAGAACCACAGAATGTTAGGGGTTAGGAGGGGCCTCTGGAGATCACCCAGTCCAACCTCTCTGCTACGTTAGGATCACCCAGGGAAGGGCACACAGGAATCATAGAATCATAGAATGGTAAGGTTGGAAGGGACCTCAAGGATCATCTAGTTCCAACCCCCTGCCATAGGCAGGGACACCTCCCACTAGTACAGCTCACTCAAGGCCTCATCCAATCTGGCCTTGAACACCTCCAGGGAGGGAGCAGCCACAACCTCCCTGGGCAACCTGTTCCAGTGCCTCACCACCCTCACTGGAAAGAACTTCCTCCTAACATCCAGTCTAAATCTCCCCTCTGCCAGTTTAAGCCCATTGCCCCTTGTCCTGTCATTGCAGGACCTTGTAAATAATCCTTCCCCAGCCTTCCTGTAGGCCCCCTTCAGATACTGGAAGGCTACTATCAGGTCCCCTCGAAGCCTTCTCTTCTCCAGGCTGCAGAGCCCCAACTCTCTCAGCCTGTCCTCATAGCAGAGCTGCTCCAGCCCTCTGATCATCTTTGTGGCCCTCCTCTGGACCCGCTCCAACACTTCCATGTCCTTCCTGTGCTGAGGGTTCCAGAACTGCACACAGTACTCCAGGTGGGGTCTGACGAGAGCAGAGTAAAGGGGCAGAATCCCCTCCCTTGCCCTGCTGGCCACGCTTCTCTTGATGCAGCCTAGGACTCGGTTGGCTGTCTGGGCTGCATGTGCACACTGCAGGCTCATGTTGAGCTTTTCATCAACCCAGACTCCAAGGTCCTTTTCCTCAGGGCTGCTCTCCAGCCATTCACCACCCAGCCTGTATTTGTGCTTGGGATTGTGCCTACCCAGGTGCAGGACCTTACACTTGGCCTTATTGAATTTCATGAGGTTGGCCTGGGCCCACCTCTCCAGCCTGTCCAGGTCCCTCTGGATGGCATCCCTGCCCTCTAGCAAGTCGACTGTGCCACACAGCTTGGTGTCATCTGCAAACTTGCTGAGGGTGCACTCCATTCCAAAAGTGTTTGGAAAGTCTTCAAGAGACGGAGACTCCACAACCTCTCTCGGTAGCCTGTTCCAGGGCTTCAGCACTCCCACAGCAAAGAAGTTTCTCCCCATGCTGAGGTGGAGCTTCCTGGGTTCCAGTTTGTGCTCACTGCCCCTTGTCCTGTCACTGGGCACCATGAGGCATGCCTACAATTCATGCGCCACACTGAAATGCCAACTGGTGAACTGTAGACTACAAGAGATACTACAATGCCCCCTCTCTGGAGCTATTCAAGGCCAGGCTGGATGAGGCTTTGAGCAATCTGGGTTGGTGGGAGGTGTCCCTGCCCATAGAAGTGAGGTTGGAACTGGATGATCTTTAATGTCCCTTCCAACACAACCCATTCCACGAATCCATGAGTATCCATGGACTTTTCCAGGTATCTGAAAGACAGACAACAGATTAGCTGTGTTTTCATTAGTCTTCAATGCTGATTATGTGGCTGGGAACCCATGGTGATACAAAATGTTGGTATTTCTGGACCCAAAAGATCTTCCTAACACACATGAAAACGAACCCAGAGTGAGCAGCACATTGACATTCGTGACCTGCCTCATTTCCTTCACAATGGCTTTCTCTAAGCTAAGTGCAAAGTGAGTTAGAGGCTTAAGAGGTGGAAGAGGAGTTAAACTGTGCTGCAGGTGCAGAAATAAATGGTCTAGGGCAGGAAGAGAAGGGTACTCCACAAGCTAATGCGTCTGCTGTGCTGGGGAAGCCTTCGTTTCTCTTCCCCTCCACACCTCACAAGTGAGCTCCAACTTACTAAGTGCCTAGGGCTCTGCACACATCAGATCACAGAATAGCAGAATCACAAAGACTGGGAAAGATCTCTAAGATCATCAAGTCCAACAGAATGACACAAAACACAGAAAACATCCAGTTGGGAGAGGGTCAACACTAAACCATATCCCTATGCACCAGGTCCACAGGCTGCTTAAACACTTCCAGGAGCAGTGACTCTACCAGAGAAGGGCCAGAAGAAAGATGAGAAGACTGAGAGCCTCCATGTGAGGAAAGTTCACAGAATCACAGATGTCAGGGGTTAGAAGAGACCCAAAGAGATCGTCCAGTCCAACTCCCCTACCAGAGCAGGACCAGGTAATCTAGCTCAGGTCACACAGCAACACATCCAGACAGGCCTTCAAAGGCTCCAGAGGAGACTCCACAACCTCACAGAGCCTGTGCCAGTGCTCTGGGACCCTTACAGTCAAGAAGTTGTTCCCCGATCCCCCCCCACACTCCTGTGCTGAAGCTTCCATCCATTGCTCCTTGTCCTATCCCAGGGAGCAAGTGAGCAGAGCCTGTCCCCCACCCCTTAGATATTTATAAACATTGATTAAATCCCCTCTCAGTCTTCTCTTCTCCACACTGAGCAGCCCCAGGTCCCTCAGCCTCTCCTCATCAGGCAGTGCTCCAGTCCCCTAATCATCCTTGTAGCCCTCCCTTGGACTCTCTCCAGCAGATCCCTGTCCCTCTTAAACTGAGGAGCCCAAAACTGAAGGCAGTACTCAAGATGAGGTCTCACCAGGGTAGAGTAGAGGTGAAAGAGAACCTCCCTGGATCTGCTGGACACTCTCTTCTGAATGCCCCCCAGGACTCCATTGGCCCTCTTGGCCACCAGGGCACATTGCTGTGCCATGGATGTTCTCCATCAGCACTCCCAGGTCCCTCTCCACAGGGCTGTTCTCCAGCAGATCACCTCCCAGCCTGTACTGATGCAGTTTGTTATTCCTCCCCAGGTGCAGGACTCTGCACTTGTCCTTCTTGAAACTCATTTGGTTCCTCTGTGCCCAGCTCTGTCTGTCCAAGTCTCACTGGATG
>VWZE01005857.1:15304-25965 GCA_013396675.1 Eubucco bourcierii
CCTTAATTCTGTGGTTCTATGATTCCATGATTCTGTAATTCTATGATTCCTTAATTCTGTGGTTCTATGATTCCATGATTCTGTAATTCTATGATTCCTTAATTCTGTGGTTCTATGATTCCATGATTCTGTAATTCTATGATTCCTTAATTCTGTGGTTCTATGATTCCATGATTCTGTAATTCTATGATTCCTTAATTCTGTGGTTCTATGATTCCATGATTCTGTAATTCTATGATTCCTTAATTCTGTGGTTCTATGATTCCATGATTCTGTAATTCTATGATTCCTTAATTCTGTGGTTCTATGATTCCATGATTCTGTAATTCTATGATTCCTTAATTCTGTGGTTCTATGATTCCATGATTCTGTAATTCTATGATTCCTTAATTCTGTGGTTCTATGATTCCATGATTCTGTAATTCTATGATTCCTTAATTCTATGATACCTTAATTCTGTGGTTCTATGATTCCATGATTCTGTAATTCTATGATACCTTAATTCTGTGGTTCTATGATTCCATGATTCTGTAATTCTATGATTCCTTAATTCTGTGGTTCTATGATTCCATGATTCTGTGATTCAATGATTCCATGATTCTGTGATTCTATGATTCTTTGATGCTCTAATTCCATGATTCTATGATTCTGGATTTTGTGACTCTATGGTTGGTGGCAGGCACCTGCTCAGGGGCTGCATGCATTCCCTGGCCACCTCAGGATGGTAGCAGGAAGGTCCTGTCCTCTCCAGATGGGACACACAACCTCAGGCTCTCAAAGCTCCACACCAGGCACTTTGATGCCTCACAGCTGAGCAGGGGTAGCTGGGCAGAAAGCGAGATGCTGTGATGGTTTGGGAGTTACCTCACACACACTTTGTAAAATCCCCCAGACTAGAACTCAGCCAGCTGGAAGTTAAGGCCTGAAGCTCTATTTACAGCTTAGCACAATGGACAAGCAGAGATATACACTATAGACAGGAATAGTTACAGACATAGACAAGTTAAAGGGAATACAGAAACACAACTCCCCTCCCAGAAATCAGAGACCCCAGGAGGGACTTCCAACCACCCTTCCACCTTCTCCCCACCCCTGTACCTTACCCCAGGGTCTGCCTTACGCACAAGGTGAGCTTAGAGGATTGGCCAGGGGGGTTAGTAGGAAAGTGGTTAGTGAGATTAATCAGCCAGAAGCCTGAGACACTGTGCCCCAGAGACTGACTTATCTATGTTTTGAGTACTTAGTCTTAACCATCTGAGCAAGCCTATGAGTGAAGCAGAAATCACCTTTGCTTCCTTTCACAGCCTATAATATAATTTTCTACATTAAAATATTCCAATTAGCCTCAAACCAGCACAGATGTTTATGGGGGAGCTGTAACTGCACAAGCACAGAGGAGGTCCTATCAGCACAGCTCTGGAGAGCAGAGATGGGTGTGGGTTTGAGCCCTCGTGGGTCAGGCTGATGAGCTGCTTCATTGTCCAGGCACTAGCCCTGTCAAGCTGTCTGAAAGCACAAAGGATCATAGAACCATAGAATGGAAAGGTTGGAAGGGACCTCAAGGATCACCTAGTTCCAAACCCCTGCCATAGGCAGGGACACCTCCCACTAGCACAGCTCACTCAAGGCCTCATCCAACCTGGCCTTGAACACCTCCAGGGAGGGAGCAGCCACAACCTCCCTGGGCAACCTGTGCCAGTGTCTCACCACCCTCACTGTAAAGAACTTCCTCCTAACATCCAGTTTCAATCTCCCCTCTGCCACTTCAAACCCATTGCCCCTTGTCCTGTCATTGCAAGACCTTGTCAATAGTCCCTCCCCAGCCTTCCTGTAGCCCCCTTCAGATACTGGAAGGCTACTCTAAGGTCTCCTGGAAGCCTTCTCTTCTCCAGGCTGCAGAGCCCCAACTCTCTCAGCCTGTCCTCATAGCAGAGCTACTGCAGCCCTCTGAATATCCTTGTGGCCTCCTCTGGACCCACTCCAACACTTCCATGTCCTTCCTGTGTCGGGGGCTCTAGAACTGCACAGTAATGGATGCTGGATTCCAGTTTTGTGCTTCCATTGCAAGCAGATACCTGGCCAAAGTCCACATGCCCTGTGGTGCTCTAAGGCTCTAAACCACATTTGTCTTCCTTTGCTGCCCTGGCTCCAGGCACCCTCCCACCACCCTTGCCAGCTCCTGCACTATCAATCACATCAATGTTTGCCCCATCCCAAGAACATTTCCAAAGCAGGGAACGAGCTCTGGCTTTGACTGGGTGTTCCATACCAAACCTCAGCGTGCTCATCCTTCCAGAGTGATTCATGGCAGCTCAAAGTCCACCTTGGAAAAGTTCAAATTCCCCACAGGTTACCCTTTGACACATATTTGGCTTCTCCATCTCTGTTTCAGAACCTGCTGGCAAACAGTTCCTGCAGCTAGGAAAGCACCAGCCTCTCTCTGACAAACACTTTACATCCTGTAAAGCACTCTTGGTGCTCTGAGAGGAGAGAGAGCATCACTTGAGAGGCTGCCTGAGATTCCCTAGCAGGCACTCAAAGCTCCCAGCTCCTTCCAGCCTTGTCCTCCTGCAGCCACTGCCTACAAAGAGGAGCAGAGTCACAAGCAAGAACCTTGTCAGAAACCAGCAAAATGAAGGAAAAAAATGTAAAATAAAACCACAACCAAACATCCTTTCAATCCCAGGGTTATGAAAAATGCCTTCAGGCTTTTCCAAGTCACAGCAGCAAGACCAAAAAGAATTGTCAGGAAACCACAGAATGGTAAGGTTGGAAGAGACCTCAAGGATCATCCAGTTCCAACCCCCTGCCATAGGCAGGGACAACTCCCACTAGTACAGGTCACTCAAGGCCTCATCCAACCTGGTCCTGGACACCTCCAGGGAGGTTGTGAAGCACAGAATCACCCAATGTGATCTTTGATCACATTGGGTGATTCTGTGCTTCACAACCTCCCTGGGCAACCTGTGCCAGTGTCTCACCACCCTCACTGTGAGACAAAATCATTGCTGCACCTTGGACTCTGCAAGAGTGACCCCAAAATTTCAATCAGTGAGAACCTCTGTTGGCTCCCCAAATGAATCAGGTGCTGAATGACCTGGATGAATAAGAGCCCCAGGAATGGTTGGCCAACTGCCTTATGGTTCCTCACTGAGCCACAGCAGAACCAGACACACCTTGGGATGCAGGATCTGGAACCAAAAGCCTCATTCCTCTGGGGCTCACCATCACCTCACCAATGTCTCTCTTGGCCAGCAATGCTGAAGGTAGGATTGTGGTAGGAGCTCAGTCTGGGCAGCATTCCTTGGAGCAGACCTCACCAGCCAGTGAAGGAAGCCTTCTGCTGTTCTGTGCAGTTGGAATACTGCTAATTGATCCCATTCCTGATGCTCTTCCTATTATGTGATGAAGCAAACCCTGCTTGAGCTCAGCAGTAGGATCATAGAATCCCAGAACCCCAGCAAGGTGGGGTGGGTATGGACCTCTGGAGGAAGAACATGGAAGTGTTGGAGCGGGTCCAGAGGAGGCCACAAAGCTGATCAGAGGGCTGGAGCAGCTCTCCTATGAGGACAGGCTGAGAGAGTTTGGGCTCTGCAACCTGGAGAAGAGAAGGCTTCCAGGAGACCTTAGAGTAGCCTTCCAGGATCTGAAGTGGACTAGAGAAGGGCTGGGGAGGGACTATTGACAAGGTCTTGCAATGACAGGTCAAGGGGCAATGGGTTTGAACTGGCAGAGGGGAGATTGAAACTGGATGTTAGGAGGAAGTTGTTTGCAGTGAGNACCCTCTGCTCGAGCAGGGGCAACCTCAGCAGCTTGCCCAGCATCACAATGTCCAAGTGGGTTTGGAACCTCTCCAGAGAAGGAGACTCCACAATCTCTCTGGGCAGCCTGCTCCAGGCCTCCGGCACCCTCACACCAACCAAGTTTCTCCTCCTGTTCAGATGGAACCTCCTGAGTTCCAGTTTGTGTCCACTGCCCCTTGCTCCATCATTAGGCATCACTGACAAGTGTCTGGCCTCATCTTCTTGCCCCTCACAGCTCCTTTAGCTCTTACTGAGCATCACTCAGATCCCCTCTGGGGCTGCTCTTCTCCAGGCTCAACAGCCCCAGGGCTCTTTCCTCCTCACAGAGCTGCTCCAGGCCCCTCAATATCTTTGTAGCCTCTGCTGGACTCTCTCCTCTAGCTCCCTGTCCCTGTTGAACAGGGGAGCTCAGAACTGGCCCCAGGACTCCAGCAGTGGCCTCACTATGGCTGGCCATGCTGGTCCATGTGTGTCCAGAAGTGTGTCTGCTCCTCTCCAAACCTGCACTTCCAGCTCAGCTAACATTTTTTTTTGTTGACTAAATCCTATTCCTTCCCAAACAAGGCCATTTGCTGCAGTGCATTGGCATGAGATGTCTAACTTCTGACTATGCTCTGGGCTTTCACTCCAGCCCATCTGCTGGCAGGAGTAGCCTGCACCAAGGAGATGGACTCGGCATCTATCCATCACACTCTCATTCCTTCATGGCCACTCTCTCACATTCTGCAGATCTTTTGTCTCCCTGCTGCTGTATGAACTTTTCCTTCTGTTTTCCACCTCTCACCTGAAGTTCCCAGTGCCTGGAGCCATCCTCACCCACCTTGGCCTTGCTGGCACGTAGGTTCCCACCACCACGCCAGAAAAACCTCAGGAGCTTCCATCAGCTCCAGTCCATCTGCTGTATTAAAAAATCCTCAACTCCTGCCTTAAATCACCAAACCCTGCTGAGCAGAGGGAGGTGTCCAACCTCCTGAGGGGTTAGCTGCTCTACTCTGTGCTCCTGGAAGGGTCATAATTGCCATAACCCAACCCACCCACAAGTTCTACGCTGTGGTTTTTTATGACCTCACCTGCCCATCTGTCTCAGGAGACCTCACCTGGATTTTTCCCTCCTTTTCAATTCCCAGGTCAGCTCAGCAGGGGTATTTATCACCCCTCCCTGGCTCCCATGCCATGGCAGGGAAGCTTCTGAGCAGTTCAGGCAACATATGAGGACAGGCTGAGAGAGTTGGGGCTCTGCAGCCTGGAGAAGAGAAGGCTTCCAGGAAACCTTGAAGTGGCCTTCCAGGATCTGAAGAGGGTTACAGCAAGGCTGGGGAGGGTCTATTGACAAGGGCTTGGAATGCCAGGACAAGGGGAATGGGTTTGAAGTGGCAGAGGGGAGACTGAAACTGGATGTTAGGAGGAAGTTGTTTGCAGTGAGAGTGGTGAGACACTGGCAGAGGTTGCCCAGGGAGGTTGTGGCTGCTCCCTCCCTGGAGTTGTTCAAGGCCAGGTTGGAGGAGGCCTTGAGTGACCTGTGGTAGTGGGAGGTGTCCCTGCCTGTAGCAGGGGGTTGGAACTGGCTGATCCTTGAGGTCCCTTCCAACCTTACCATTCTATGATTCTATGATTCTATGATTCTGAGCACCAGGAGATGTGGTTCTGTGCTGACAGCATCATTTCTACGTGGCCAGGCTCATGGTTGTGGTCCCCCATGGGCTGCGGTGTGTGGGGAGGGAGTCAGCCCCCCAAGTGATGGCTGTGATGCCCCTCAATGTGTGCAGGGAGGTTTGGTGTTCCCTGCTCTTGTGAGACACTTAAATGGGTGGCACAGCTCTGCCAGAACACAAGGAGAATCTCTTCAAAAGAGACTCCAGACCCCACCCAGATTCCTGTGTGCAGTTCTGGAGCCCCCAGCACAGGAAGGACATGGAAGTGTTGGAGTGGGTCCAGAGAAGGCCACCAAGATGCTCAGAGGGCTGCAGCAGCTCTGCTATGAGGACAGGCTGAGAGAGTTGGGGCTCTGCAGCCTGCAGAAGAGAAGGCTTCCAGGAGACCTTGGAGTGGCCTTCCAGGATCTGAAGGGGGCTACAGGAAGGCTGGGGAGGGACTATTGACAAGGTCTTGTAATGCCAGGACAAGGGGAATGGGTTTGAAGTGGCAGAGGGGAGATTGAAACTGGATGTTAGGAGGAAGTTGTTTGCAGTGAGGGTGGTGAGACACTGGCACAGGTTGCCCAGGGAGGTTGTGGAGCACAGAATCACCCAATGTGATCTTTGATCACATTGGGTGATTCTGTGCTCCACAACCTCCCTGGAGGTGTTCAAGGCCAGGGTGGAGGAGGCCTTGAGTGAGCTGTGCTAGTGGGAGGTGTCCCTGCATCTGGCAGGGGGTTGGAACTGGATGACCCTTGAGGTCCCTTCCAACCTTCCCATTCTATGATTCTATGACTTTATCCCCTGGAGAGGATGTGGTAGAATTTTGTCTGTAAAAAAGGTGAACCCAAAATTCAGCCCAGAGCTGAGCCACAGATGAGGAGAGGCAGTTACTCCGCCAGGGGCTGCAGGGCATCTGGCACCATGCCACAGGTTTGCCACAGCCATGGTGGCAGTGGTGGTGATGCCCCCAGGCACAACATAGTGGATCCAGCACAGAGCCCTGGTCCCTGTTGTCTTCTCCAGCAGGAAAATCTCAGCACCAGTTAAGGGATGGAAACTCATGGAGAAGAACCAGAGAATCTGGAGAGTTTTGGGTCAGTCAAGGTGAGGGGACATTGGCCAGAGCTTAGCTGCATTTACCATGGGAAATCACCTGCCTGAGTGGACAGGACAGGCAGGAGAGGAGAGGAATCATGAGCTCCTCAGAGAGGAATTGTGGGCTTTGGCCATTTCACTTGTTCAGCTGATGGAGCCCATCTTGATTCAAGATGCTGAGGACATTATTGATCTAAACAAGTTGTCAGTGAAGGAAAAGTTGTAATTGCTGCTGTAGTTGCATTGTAACACAGCAGCCCCGAAGGGAAATTAAAGTTTGTAGCTAATAGGGTTGTATGATCCTTCAACCTTTGATGTATTGAGTCTCCAGCAGCCCCTGGAATACTGATTTGATGCACAAAGGATCATTTTTAACAGCAGCTGGACCTCCAATTTCCTCTGATCCAATTCTCCCTTCGATCCTGGTGGGGGGTGTGTGTGGAGCTGGGGATGCATTGAAGGAACAGCTTCAGTCCACTGAGCCTGCATCCTCCATCCTCTGAGGCTCTGCCTTCAGCTCCCACATTTCTGCCAGCCCCTGCTGCCTCCTGCATGACTAAACCAAGCAGGAATGATGGTCAGGAGAAGGCAGAGCTGCTGCTGTGTGTGTGTGTGTGCTGTGAGGGTTAGGCAGAAGTGGCTAACTGGCTGCCTGCATGAAGGGACTGCAATAATTCTGCCAGTACCTTGGGGAAGGTGGGACCAGGAGGTTGCAGAGCTGAGAGAGTAGAGGGAAATGCAACCCAGGGAAGGTGGCATCAGGAGGCTGCAGAGCTGAGGGAGCAGAGGGAAATGCAACCCAGGGAAGGTGGCATCAGGAGGCTGCAGAGCTGAGGGAGCAGAGGGAAATGCAATCCAGGGAAGGTGAGATCAGGAGGCTGCAGAGCTGAGGGAGCAGAGAGAAACACAATCCAGGCAAGGTGAGATCAGGAGGCTGCAGAGCTGAGAGACACAGAGGGAAAAACATCCCAGGGAAGCTGGGATTAGGAGGCTGCAGAGCTGAGAGAGCAGAGAGAAACACAACCCAGGCAAGGTGAGATCAGGAGGCTGCAGAGCTGAGAGAGCAGAGAGAAACACAACCCAGGCAAGGTGAGATCAGGAGGCTGCAGAGCTGAGGAGCAGATCGAAACACATCCCAGGAAAGCTGGGATCAGGAAGCTGCAGAGGTGAGGAGCAGAGGGAAACAGAACCCCGGTGTCCAGCAGCAAGAGCACCCAGGATAGGAGGTGTGAATTGTTTTCCAGTATTTTTCACACTGAGGGTGGTGAGAGCCTGACTCAGGCTGCCCAGAGAGGTGGGAGATGCCCATCCCTGGGACCATTCCAGATCAGGTTGTTTGGGGCTCTGAGCCACCTGCTCTGGTTGCAGATGTCCCTGCTGACAACACTGGGGTTGGACTAGATGAGTTTTAAAGGTCCCTTCTCACCCAAACCTGTCTGAGATTCCATGAGTCTATGAACCCAGACCGAAAGGGATTGGGGGTGCTGATTGACACCTGCCTGAACATGAGCCAGCAGTGTGCCCAGGTGGCCAAGAAGGCCAATGGCATCCTGGCCTGCATCAGCAATAGTGTGGCCAGCAGGAGCAGGGAGCTCATTCTGCCCCTGGACTCTGCACTGCTTAGGCCACACCTTGAGTGCTGTGTCCAGTTCTGGGCCCCTCCATTGAAGAAGGACATTGAGGTGCTTGAGTGTGTCCAGAGAAGGGCAACGAGGCTGAGGAGAGGCCTGGAGCACAGCCCTGTGGAGAGAGGCTGAGGGAGCTGGGATTGGTTAGTCTGGAGAAGAGGAGGCTCAGGGGAGACCTTCTTGCTGCCTACAGCTACCTGAAGGGTGGTTGTAGCCAGGAGGAGGTTGCTTTCTTCTCTCAGGCAAGCAGCAGCAGAACAAGAGGACACAGTCTCAAGCTGTGCCAGGGGAAGTTTAGGCTGGAGGTGAGGAGAAAGTTCTTGCCTGAGAGAGTCATTGACTGCTGGAATGGGCTGCCCAGGGAGGTGGTGGAGTCAGCGTCCCTGGAGGTGTTCAAGGCAGGTTTGGATGTGGCACTTGGTGCCATGGTCTGGTCTTGAGGGCTGTGGTGATGGGTTGGGCCTGATGATCTTTGAGGTCTCTTCCAACCCTGGTGATACTGTGAGACTGTGAACCCTTTGCTGCTTTTGCTCTACCCTGTGCTTCTCTCTGCCCACAGCAGCAGCCCCAGCAGCAGACTGGGTGGGCTCCAGCTCCAGCCTGTGTGTGGCTCACTCTGTGACCTGTCTAACTCATGCTGGAGCTGCTACCAGGGAACAGGATTTTTGCAGCTTCAGATTCCTGAATTCAGGCTCCAGCAAGGGTGCAACTTGGCAGTGCTGGGATAATCGCCAGGCCAGGCCAGGTCTCTTCCACCCACAGTGATTCTGTGGTCCTGCCAAGCCATGGTTGCCTTCCAGCAGCCATTACTGATGGCTCTGAGCTCAGCCACTGACTCCCCCATTAATCACTCACAATTATAAACCAACAATCTGCTAAAGAGTCTATCCCCAAAGGTCACCCAGCAGGGAATTAATAGTCCTCAGCCTTCTGTTTGGGAAATCAGCAGGGATGAGGCTTATTGGGCTGAGGATGGAAGCTTTGGGATGGGGGTGGGAGACTTGGGCTGGGCTGTGTATTCTCAACATAGAATCATAGAATGGCAAGGTTGGAAGAGACCTCAAGGATCAGCCAGTTCCAACCCCCTGCTGTAGGCAGGGACACCTCCCACTAGCACAGCTCACTCAAGGACTCCTCCAACCTGGCCTTGAACACCTCCAGGGAAGGAGCAGCCACAACCTCCCTGGGCAACCTGTGCCAGTGTCTCACCACCCTCACTGCAAACAACTTCCTCCTAACATCCACTTTCAGTCTCCCTTCTGCCAGTTCAAACCCATTGCCCCTTGTCCTGGCATTCCAAGCCCTTGTCAATAGCCCCTCCCCAGCCTTCCTGTAGCCCCCTCCAGTTCCTGGAAGGCTACTCTAAGGTCTCCTGGAAGCCTTCTCTTCTCCAGGCTGCAGAGCCCCAACTCTCTCAGCCTGTCCTCATAGCAGAGCTGCTGCAGCCCTCTGAGCATCTTGGTGGCCTCCTCTGGACCCACTCCAACACTTCAATGTCCTTCCTGTGCTGGAGGCTCCAGAACTGTACACAGGACTTCAGTCCCAGAGCCCCTCCAAAACCTGACCCTGCAGCCCCTTGGCCAAGCCTCTGCTTACCCAGGCTCCCCCTGCTCCAGCAGCCAGCTTGAGTGACAGATCTCAGCCAGCCTTCACAAGGACATTTTAGCACTGTGTTATGAAGCCACTGTCCCTAATTACTTCAGTTAATTAGAGCTTCACAGGAGCTGCAGATTCTGCAGGAAGAGCAGAGCAGGACACATCAACATTGCTGCCCACCACTGCCCTACAGACACCATGCTAGACGGGATCCCCACTCCATTGTCAGGTCCCTGCCGTGCCAGAGGGGATCCCCACTCCATTGCCATGTCCCTGCCATGCCAGAGGGGATCCCCACTCCATTGCCATGTCCCTGCCATGCCAGAGGGGACCTCCACTCCATTGTCATGTCCCTGCCATGCCAGAGGGGACCCCCACGCCATTGTCAGGTCCCCACCATGCCAAGGGGTACTCCACTCTGCCACCATCTGGCAGGTCAGGGTAGTGCCCTGGCTTCTACATCCCTGCTGAGGACAGCAGGCAATTTAGACCTGAGTGCAGCAACTAATTAAATCAATATGAGATAATGAACAGCAATTAGAGGTCCAGCTAGGCACATCTTCTCTTGTAAATACTGTTTCTCTCCCAAGGGGAAGCTCTTTTTTAATAATCTGTTTGTGTTTCATTTCCAGGAGCCGTAATTCCCCTCAGAAGCAATTTGGGAAAGTGATTTGTTTGTCTGTGTAATTGCCAAGGCACTGGCTTGGACTTGTTTGTTCTCCTTAGCTCCTGCTCCTCCCCAAAAGCAACACCATCCATAGGCTTCACTGCTCTCTGCAGCCTGCATCCTGCCTGGACACGAAGCTTCCCCCCCAGATACTGCCCTCTTCATGAGGATTTGGGGGTTATGAATCTCCTCAGGCACTGTCCCCTTCATGAGGGCTCAGGGGGTTGTGGAT
>VWZE01005859.1:0-22052 GCA_013396675.1 Eubucco bourcierii
GAAAGAAAGAAAGAAAAAGAAAGAAAGAAAGAAAAGGCAAAAGAAAGAAAATAGAAAGAAAAAGAAAGAAAGAAAAAGAGAAAGGAAAAAAAGATAAAGAAAGAAAGAAAATAGAGAAAGAAAGAAAAAAAGATAAAGAAAGAAAGCAAATAGAGAAAGCAAAAGAGAAATAGAGAAAGAGAAAAAAGAAAGAAAGAAAGAAATGTAAAGAAATAAAGACAGAAAGAAAGAAAGGAGAAAAACAAAGAAAGAAAGAAAGGGAAATGCCAATGTAATATAGGGAGGATTAATGACTGAAACTACTTTCATTTGATCAGAGTAGTTCATGTAGATCTGTAGCCTGCATCTGTTTTACTATAACAGAACATACCCATGCCCAACAGCTGGGGGAAAAGAGGCAGAAAGCAAAAGCAGAAGAAATTTGCATGCAGTGCAAGGCTTTAAAGGCAATGTGAGCCAAAGATCATCCCAAAGATTTTTCCAGTGTTTATTTTTAATTGGGTGAACTTATTTCTTTTTTATTGTTTGGTTTTGTTTGGGGTTTTGTTGTTGTTGCTGTTTTTTTTCTTTTTTTATGGAGAGGGGCAGCTGGAGAAAAGATTGAATGCTAAGAAAACATTTTAAAACTGAAGCAATCAGCGATAATAGTGACAAAATTGCTTTGGAAATGTTAAACAAAAGGAGTATTAGGAAGAGGAAAGGGCCATATGGCTCAACAGGCCTGCCATTTTCTGGTTTATCTTAATTGTTTCCCTCACTTCTTCACAAATGAACACAAGTGTCTCAGACTCATTTATATGCTTTCATTTCCCTTTCACAGCAAACTGTTCCAAGGTAATTGAATCCGAGCCACTTAAATGATATTTAGCTATTTGACTGTTTAGAGAACAGCAGTTTAGTTCTATTCATCAGCCCACTGCAGCTACTGTACTTGTTTGCAGAATTCAGCTACAGCAATCAACTCCCTACTAAATGGCTCTCTTCAGGGTAAATTAAGTCATGCAGTCTCTGACCCAGAAGCCACTAGGGTCAAGAGGAGTTATGCCACTTGCTGCAACAGACCTTTGGCTCAGGCATATTCTTCTACGCCAAAATTTAATTCCAGGGAAATAAAAAGAGTTTGAGTGGGGTTTGCTTTCTTCTCAGAAATGTGGGCATTTCAAGTTTATTGTCCACAGAATATTTCATTTTAAGATAACCCTTTGTCATTTATGTTATTGCAACTGAAATGGTAGACCAAACCTGAATAGTCTGAGTACTCCCCGCAAAAGATTTTCTATCATGCTTTGTGGGAGAGAGCACTGAGGCCTAAAGGGCAGCTTTATCTGTGAAAAATTCTCAATTCAAATCTGGCCAGCCTCGCTCTGAGGCAGGCTCTGATCCTTTTGGCATTGGTCCTAGGCTTGTATTGCCTACCTGTTCATGCAAACTCGACTGTAGAACATGCAGGGGAAAAAAATTTTTTGAAAAAATACCAAATCAAGGTGCATTTAGATGTCTAGAGGTGGCTGTGGTGCAAAAAGTACCCTAAGTTGGGAAGGAAAGAGAGAGTCAAAACAAAACATTTCCTACTAACGATAACATCAAATGAAACCACGCAAGCTGTTAAGCCTTAAAATAAACATCCCCTGACAAGCTGAAGCGTAAGCTTCAACCAGCTTGTTAGAACACAGTCCTCCACCATGGCAGAAGCTGAGATATTCTGCATGCATGAAGCTTGTGCCAGGGCACAAACTGCATCTTGGCCACTTAGACTACTTAGAGTAAGCAGTAGATTATGGGGAAAGCGCAGTTAATGGAGTCAGACAGCATCTTCAGGCTCTTTTCAGACACAAAAAGTGCTGACTTAAAGAATCTGCTCAGAAAACTCCTGTTCAGACACAAGCTACTAAATTCATTCATTCTTACAAAAAATAATGAATTATAATAAATGAATCAGTTCAGGGGATGAAAAGCTCAACATGAGCCTGCAGTGAGAATGTAAAGCCCAGACAGCAACCGAATGCTAGGCTGCAGCAAAAGAAATGTGGCCAGCAGGGCAAAGGAGGGGATTCTGCCCCTTTGCTCTGCTCTCCTCAGCCCCCATCTGGAGTTCTGTGTAAGTTCTGGAGCCCCCAGAATAGGAAGGACATGGAAGTTTTGGAGCGGGTCCAGAGGTGGCCACCAAGACGCTGAGAGGGCTGCAGCAGCTCCGCTGTGAGGACAGAGACAGTTGGGGCTCTGCAGCCTGGAGAAGAGAAGGCTTCCAGGAGACCTCAGAATAGTCTTCCAATATGAAATGAAATGAAAGAGAAATCAAAGTATCCTCAGACTTCTCCAATTTTCTGCTGCCTCTTTAGCAGTTTTCAGATACCCACAATACTCTAAAACCTGTAAACCAACAAAACCTCTGAAAAGCAGGGAAACTATTAATAGCTTCCAATATTGTAACAGAGAATTTGATTGCCTATGACAAAGGCAGGAAAAGTGTAAACTCCTCTCAGAGATAATCCCATTAAAAAGGAAACATTTTTAAGGTCCTCTGAAAGGAACACCTCAAAGGATGGCTAATACCCTCTGAAACCATGTTTACTAAAGAATTTAACTGAATGTGTGTATATGTATGTGTGAGTATATATATGAGTGTGTATATATGTGTATATATATGTGTGTGTATATATGTGTGTGAATATATATGTGTGTGTGTATATATGTGTATATATATGTGTGTGTGCATATGAGTGTGTGTACATGCGTGTGTATATGTCTGTGTGTATATATGTATATATATGTGTGTGAACATGTGTGTGTGTGAATATATATGTGTGTGTATATGTGTATTTATATGTGTATATATATGTGTGTATATGTATGTGTGTGACTATATATGTGTGTGTATATGTGTGTGTATATGTGTACGTGTATATATACGTATGAGTGTATACGTGTGTGTATATGTGTGTGTGTGTATATGTGTGTGTGTATATGTGTGTGAATATATATGTGTGTGTATATATGTGTGTGTATACGTGTGTGTGTATATATATGTGTATATATATGTCTGTGTATATGTGTGTGTACATATGTGTGTGTATATATGTCTGTGTATATATGTGTGTGTACATATATGTGTGTGTATATATATGTGAATATATATGTGTGTGAATATATGTGTGTGTATATATGTATGTATATATATGTGTATACATGTGTGTGTTTATATATGTGTGTGTGTATATGTGTGTGTGTGTGTATATATATGTAGAGAAAAGGCTTCTGTGTATTTGGGTTATGGACAGGTAAGCAGCACAAGGAGGGGGCAGAGGCCCTCACCCGTGCCACCACCAGACCCCTGCAAATACATGAGAATACACAAGAAGATGTCCTGGGAAGCTTCACCTGGACAACAGCCTACAAAAAAAAAAAAAAAATTAAAAGACATAAGCAATGCATGCAAAAGTATGCACCTCCAATGGAGCACCTCCATCAGAGCACCACCACCAGAGCACCTCCATGAGCGCTGTGATGGTCCAGGAGTTCCCAGCCTCCCACACTTTGTAAAATGACCCAGACTAGAACTCAGTCAGCTGAAAGTTAAGGACTGAAACTCTGTTTACAGCTCAGCACAATGTACAAGCAGAGATATACACTATAGACAGGAATAGTTACAGACATAGACAAGTTAAAGGGAATACAGAAACACAACTCCCCTCCCAGAAATCAGAGACCCCAGGAGGGGCTCCCAACCACCTTTCCACCTTCTCCCCACCCCTGTACCTTACCCCAGGGTTTGCCTTACGCGCAAGGTAAATTATGAGGATTGGTCAGGGGGGTTAGAAGAAAAGTGGTTAGTGAGAATTAATCGGCAGAGGAGCCAGAGCCAGAAGCTGCTATATTGCCCAAGCTGCTCTCCCAGCAAGAGACAGACAGAGAATGACTTATCTATATTTTGGTTTCTCTACCCAAAACAATTTTTCAGCAAGCCTGTGAGTGAAATAGACATCATGATGTTTTCCTTTCACAACCTATAGTGTAATTTTCACTATTAAAATATTCTAATTAGCCTCAAACCAGCACAAGCACCTCCACCAAAGCACCCCCACCGGGGCACCTCCACTAGAAGAACTCGAGGAACAACTGCCGCAGAGCAACTCCACAGAAGAACATCCCTGGGCCAGACACACATCTCTCTTGTCTCTCTCTTACTCCCCCCATATGTGGCTGATGGTAATATAATCCCTGTTCCTTTCCTTCCCTGCTCTTCTCTTTTTCTCTGTTGTTCCCTCTCTCCCCTCTTCCCTCTCTCCCTCTGTTTTGTTCAACTTTATCCTTTAATAAATAGTTGAGTGGTGTTATCTGGTCTCGTTCTCACCTTAATTTCACAACAGGGAAATCTAGAAGAACAATAAGGTGTGTGGGTTACGGAGTGGAATGCTGGAGGGGATCCCAACATTATGTCAGATCTGCCAACCTGTCAGGTTCTGCAGAAACCTCAGAAGCTTCCTATCCCCATGCAGTGACCCGCAGCTAATCTGCATGACAATGTATTGTGTAATTGCAGGAAGCTGCTGCAATATCATTCATGAACAGGAAGGCTGAGAGCTGTTTACAAGCACTGCTATGGTGATGAAAGCTGTCATTACCCTGTGCACTGCTGCTCCTGAAACATGGATGCAGTTGCAGTCTTATCACTCAGCTTTATAGGGATGATCTGCTGAAGTAAAAGAATAACAGAGGAAGAGCAAAAAAAGAGCCTGGGCTGGGTTGGTTGCTGTCATGATTACATTACAGGGGTTGACAGGCAGTTTCGGCAACTGCTTATTGTGCATGGGAAAGGCAGAATTGTTTGCCATCAGTTAGGCTTCAGTTAAGTTTACTATTCCTTATCTCTTGTTTAAGGTAGCACTTCAAAGGAGTACTTGCTCCTCGTCCTTTGACTCAAGTGGGCACAGCAGTGGGATGCCATGTGGGAGATGGAGAGTTGAGAGCCTTCATGTGCACCCAGCCCTTAGGCTAACAAGAGGCAGGCAATTCTGCCAATTATTTTCTCTGCTAATTCAGATTGACTCATACACAGAACTTTCAAAAAACAAAGTCACACCTTCGTGCTATGACAAGCAAGCAGAGAAAACACCACAGGCCCTCAGTAGCTGAGTTTTGGACACATTTATATCCACTTTTAGGATCCATGTTCACATTCCAGAAGAACTAAAACAAAGAAAAGACTGTTTGGAATTGAGACCTACAGGTTCCCAGGACAAGGGCTTAAAAATCAAACACAGCTTGATAAGTAACTACAAGCAAGCAAAAGAAGCTGCCTGTAGTTCAAATATGAGAGGTGTTCCCCTCTTTGAAACGTCCCAGATATGGTTGAGCTTCTTGCTGTGGGTTAGCTTTCCAAACCTGCTTTTGAACTTTCCAAACTACTCTCGCAATGAACATCTCAAACAGAACACAAACAAGTCGGCAAATGCGGCAGACACGAAGGAAGTGATGCACTGACCAAATGCTGACAGGCAATGCCACCTGCAGATTTAGGAATGTGACTGTTCATAGCAGAGAACACTGCCAACTCAAAGATGGCACAATGCTGTTTATACCATTGTCATCTTCTCTCAACAGAGCAACTGCTTTAGCTTGACCCAAAGGAGGTTGTGGAAAGAGATACAGAGTTTGCAGAACTTAAAAAATAAACTAAATTATTATTGCTACTATGTTACGAGTGATGCGAAATGAGTAATGGAGATGAATTTTGATATCCAGGCAGAGATTGTTAATAACTAGGAAAATTGTTTCTGAACATTAAATCTCCCCAGAAAACTTAGTTACAAGGTTTGAAACGCACAGTTTGGAAATGTATACACACAGGGAGCAGGCTGGAACACTGTAAGAAGTACCCAGCGAATGCAAACATGTTATTGGCAGAGAAGGTTCCTGCAGTCACTACACCACCGGCAGTTCATTATCCTGCTTGTCCACTGGATGGACGCAAGAAGCTCCTTTCTGCTTATGGCAGAAGGCAATTAGTGATTACAAGAGGTTTTAAGGATTTACTCACAAAATAGTATCAGACAGTACCCAAAGCATGAGGAGGGGTTACTGTCAGTGGTATCAAAGCTGTTAGAGGCTTTGGAGTTTTCCAAGGCTTCTGGGTGCTGGGGAAAGGAGGCAGACAAGCTCTGACCTGGTCCTGACTCTCTGGACGATCTGTGTTATCTTCAGGACTTCCCATTTTGGCAGGAGGCTTTCAGGTGCAGGCAGGATGCAATGCCATGTGCAGTCTCAGCACGGTGTCATGCTGGCTGTGCAGGCTGATCATGTGGAGGCATTTAGAGCCTGCTCCTGGTAAGCTCTTGGCAGGCAGCTTCCAGGCAGTTCAGGATACAAAGCAGCACAAATACAGTGGCAGAGAGCAGATGCAGTGGCAGAGCACATTGTGTTACCTGCTCATCCTTTTTTGCCAATACAGCCCATGGCTAATGGGCCTTTGGACAGAGAATAGCCAATCAGAATGGCAGTTAGCCAAGCTTACCTGTATTAGCTGAAGCCATAGGCTTGCTTTCCCCTTTTTAAGGCAGAACACAGGCCTGGCACAAGCTGAGTGCATGTACCTGGTTTACCGCAGGGTTCAAAACAAGTCCTGGCAAGCCACAGTCCTCAGACTCAGTGGTTCCAGGTTCTTTTGTCCTCTTTCCTGCAGTTGCTTCTCCCCAAAACAGAAGGGAGAGTAGAAAAACATTTCTGGGTAAACCAGGCCGTGTATAAGACTATTTTGATCTATTTAGGCCTACCACAACATAGTATAAATAAATATATACTAATAATCATTTCTAGAACACATGGAGACACAGATGCTTTGATGCCCTAACCAAGCTCTTTCCTGTTACCACAAGCACCCTGGAAATAGATTTGACAAATCTAATAAGAATGCAGAAGTTGCTTCAATATCTCAGGGGGAAAGATATTGATTCAGAATTTAACTAAGATTTTTTTACTCTTCTGAGCCTAGATTTTTACTTCAGAATAATTTTAGCCAGAGAGAGCTAGTGTATTTTTATTTGATGTAATGATGAAATTAAGTATATTTTTATTCGATGTAATGATGAAATTAATATATTATGGTGTTACAGCAGCATCCCTATACCCAGGTTGCAGGGTATTATGTAGTCTTGTGGTCTGCAGTCAGACAGCAAGAGACAATTTTTGCCTCATTGAAGAATGTATTGTAACCTAAAGATTTAAGGTAGAATATAGAACATAAAAAACATAGAACCATAGCATCATAGAACCATAGAATCATAGAACTATAGAATCATAGCATCATAGAATCATAGAATCATGGAATCACAGGATCACAGATTTATAGAATCACGGAATCACAGAATCATGCAACCATAGAAACATAGAATCATAGAACAATAGAATCATAGAACCATAGAATTATAGAATCATAGAACCATAGAACCATAGAATCACAGAATCATAGGATCACAGAATCATGGAATCACAGAATCATAGAACCATAGAATCACAGAATCATAGAATCATAGAACCAAAGAATCATTGAACCATGGAATCATAGAACCACAGAACCATGGAATCATAGAATCACAGAATCATGGAATCATAGAATCATAGAACCAGAGAATCAGAGAATCAAGCAGGTTGGAAGAGACCAGTGCAGACCAGATCATGTTCTAATTCTTTACAAGGCTTGATTCATTTGTAACTGCTGCTAGGTGAATTTCTGAGTCAACTGGCACCAAAAAGGCAATGACTCCAGCATCCCACAGGAAAATGGCAGAGTTTTTCAGAGGTGGTGTAGCACAATGAGTCATCACTACTTTCCAAAAGTGTTTTTAAATATTTTCTTATATATTCCATACAGAACTGTCCTATCTTTATTGTAACTGTTGCAACTACTCTAAAAATACTGCCAACCCCTCCACTCCCAACTTCAAATCAAATTTGTGGCCAGGCTTTCATTTTGGGGTCAAATTCTCACTGCAGGTGGTTCTCATTGAGTTCAACATGATCCCAAAGAATGCAGCAGAGGACTGAATTTGGCCTCTACCAGCTAGCCTAAATATATGATGTGGTTCTGTCTTTACGCTGTGCTGGAAAGAGATACTGTACCTCTTTAGTTTATGAATCTGCTTACTATCAGTCTCAAGGAAAGAAAAGATGGTTAAATTCAAATTTCCACAGAATGTTTTGATTTAAGTAAAAGAATTCAGTGACCACCAGTTTGGAACATCCTTTTGGCATCCTAAGCAAGCTGTTAAGAAGATTCAAAAAAGCTGAGCAGCACATACATTTAATTGATTGAAGTGGAGAACAAAGAGAATATCAACCTCCCAGGTCTAGATGGAGATCAGGTGGTTTTAGCTTGAAAGAAATAGGTGTCTTTGTTTTGTTTCAAACAAAATTCTGGGGACCTGCATGATCCCAGCTGTTCTGCAGAGGTAAATGCAGGGGTAAATCATAGAATCATAGAATGGTAAGGTTGGAAGGGACCTCGAAGATCACCTAGTTCTAAGCCCCTGTTGTAGGTAGGGACATCTTCCACTAGTACAGGTCACTCAAGGCCTCATCCAACCTGACCTTGAACACCTCCAGGGAGGTTGTGGAGCACAGAATCACCCAATGTGCTCTTTGATCATGTACTCCACAACCTCCCTGGGCAACCTGTGCCAGTGTCTCACCACCCTCACTGCAAACACCTCTCCCCAAACACCCAGTTTCAACCTCCCTTCTGCCAGTTTAAAACCATTGCCCCTTGCCTCTTGCAAGATATTGTCAATAGTCCCTCCCCAGCCTTCCTGGAGCCCACTTCAGATACTTCAAGGCTACTCTAAGGTCTCCTGGAAGCCTTCTCTTCTCCAGGTTGCAGAGTCCCAACTCTCTCAGTCTGTTCTCACAGCAGAGCTGCTGCAGCCCTCTCAGCATCTTCATGGCCTCCTCTGGACCTGCTCCAACACTTCCATGTCCTTCCTGTGCTGGGGGCTCCAGAACTGCACACAGGACTGCAGGTGGGCTCTGAAGAGAGCAGAGCAAAGGGGCAGAATCCCCTCCCTTGCCCTGCTGCCCACACTGCTCTTGCTGCAGCCCAGCACACAGTTGCTGTCTGGGCTGCACTCACGCTGCAGCCTCATCTTGAGCTTTTCATCACCTCACAAGTATGCAGAAGTATGCAGAGGTAAAAAGCAGGGGTAAAAAAACTCTACAAAACTCCTTATTACGTCATTTTTCTCACTCATTTGCTCTATTGACACATGAAATTTCTCACATTTCCTATCTTTGAACAAATTCCATCAGAAACAATCTTCTTGTTAGGTAAATGTCTACCAGAACATCATAATAACACCAGGCCATGGCACTTGTACAGGACTTAACATAGCAGATCTTGAACAGAAAGATCCATATCCTCAAAAGTAATTTCTAATGGTTCAAATCTAACATAAAATCATTTTAAAAGGTATATGGGAAAGCAATAGACTAAGAAAAGTAAGAATGTTTGGCAGTGCCATTGGCAAACTGTAGCTCTGGGAGGATTAGCACTAACAGCCAGAGAGATTCCTCTCTTATTCCTGTCTGAACACTTGGCAGCTTACACTACTGCCTGGTTGAATCTCTCTTTGCACTTTTGTCTTGTAGGGTTAGAAAATCCCAGCTTGCTCACACGTCTAACTTCAAGGGCTTATGCAGATGGAAAATTAATATTCCACTGTTTGCCACTCTAATCACAGTCTTTGACTAATATGGAATTAAACTGCCAATGGAAATGAGACAAAGAGCCCAGGCACTGAGGACAATATATTGCTCTCCTGTAATACATCCAGGAATGCTGTACAACAGAGTGGGCAAGTGAATTGTTTTGATTTTTTTTTTTTTCAATAAGTAATCTATTTTTCATGGAAAAAAAAAATTAAAAGCTGTTTCAACTGGAAAAGGTTCTTCAATGTGAATTAGATTTGGCAGATTTGAATTGGCACCAAAAAAAACCTGAGGAAGACACTCAGAAGTTACAAATTGGCTCATCTAAGTCATAGAATCATAGAATCCTAGAATGGTAAGGTTGGAAGAGACCTCAAAGCTCATCNCCCTTGTCCTGCCATTGCAAGACCTTGTCAATAGTCCCTCCCCAGACTTCCTGCAGCCCCCTTCAAATCCTGGAAGGTTACTCTAAGGTCTCCTGGAAGCCTTCTCTTCTGCAGGCTGCAGAGCCCCAACTCTCTCAGCCTGTCCTCAACAGCAGAGCTGCTGCAGCCCTCTCAGCATCTTGGTGGCCTCCTCTGGACCCACTCCAACACTTCCATGTCCTTCCTGTGCTGGGGGATGATGTGCATATTTTGGGCTATTGAGTTTCCTCTTCTGTTAGTATTAATGTCATTATCATGTTCCTCATGCATTTGACATAGGTGCATTCCAGAAAAAAAAAAAAAGAAAAAAAAAAAAAAGAGAACGTTGCATCTAAGTGTTCCTGTGCATGGAAAAAGCAGATAAAGGATTGTTTCTTCCCCTTGTGTATTTATTACATCATGATTCCTCTTTCTGTCTTCTGTCTGCTTTAACTGCCAGACCGTCTGATATTTCATATATTTTCCATTCTTCAGTTTTAAAAAACACAAAAAACCCAAGAAAACTCATCTGTTCACAGTTCTTGTCCACTCCTCAGTCTTCACACTGCTGAAAGGGCATATAAAATATTTTTAGAGCAGGGTCAATTCAGCAGTTCCAGGTTTCAAGATGTCGTTGTCAGTTAGGCTCCCTAAATGCACATTGAGTTACTGAAAGCAGCGTTTTACACAGATAAACATAAATGTTACTGTGTACAGTTTTGAGCTCCCAGCACAGGAAGGACATGGGAGTGTTGGAGCGGGTCCAGAGGAGGGCCATGAAGATGCTGAGAGGGCTGCAGCAGCTCTGCTCTGCAGACAGGCTGAGAGAGTCGGGACTCTGCTGCCTAAAGCTGCTACAGAGGGAAAAGCATTTAGCATTTGAAGACTTTGCAGGTGAGCAGTTGGCACACCCTGCTAGCTGCAGGGCTGTACATGTTGCTGCTATTTCCACCAAAGAACTGAAGGATATGGGAGACATCTCAGGGGACTGTGTAGGAAGCATGGAGTGGGAACACACAAAGGAAGGAGGTTAGTTCACCCCACTGCTCACTGAAGCATGTTTAGGATGATTCAAACATGAATAGATTTTATTTGTACTACCAAGGACAGTGAGAACTGATCTCTCCTGTTGTTCAGTTGGCAATGGCCAGTTGAGGATCTTGGTATTTTCCTAGTCAGGAGTGCTTTTACAAAACAGGAAAACAATCAAAAGAGGATTCAGATAATTGGTAAGTTATTTCTAGGAATGAAATGTTTCATTAGTTTGCCAGACTGCCCAGACTAGGCTGCACGTCTTCATTCTAATGGAAAGCAAGTTTTGCCTATCATGGATACAGAGACAGGATTCAGTCATAGAATCATAGATTCATAGAACGGTAAGAGTGGACGTGACATCCCTTCAAATGGTAAGGTTGGAATTGTAAGGTTGAAAGTGACCTCAAAGATCATCTAGTTCCAACCCCCTGCCATAAGCAGGGACACCTCCCACTAGTAGAGGTCACTCAAGGTCTTGTTCAACCTGGCTTTGAACACCTCCAGGGAGGTTGTGGAACACAGAATCACCCAATGTGATCAAAGATTCTGTGCTCCACAACCTCCCTGGGAAACCTGTGCCAGTGTCTCACCAGCCTCACTGGAAAGAACTTCTCCCTAGCATCCAGTTTAAACCTCCCATCTGCCAGTTTAAACTCATTGCCCCTTGTCCTGCCATTGTAAGACCTTGTCAGTAGTCCCTCCCCAGCCTTCATGTCAGTCTGTAAGCTCAGATTTTTATAGAAGCTGTAAGGCAATATGATGAACTTTCTTTTTTTGTGTCCTTGCACCAACCTCACACTGCTGAAACAAAATAAATCCTTTAAAAGAAATAGAAACTTTTGTATGGGTACAGCAGGAAAGTGTTGGTATGGGTACAGCAGGAAAGCATTGGTATGGGTACAACAGGAAGGCATTGGTATGGGTACAGCAGGAAAGCATTGGTATGGGTACAGCAGGAAGGCATTGGTATGGTTACAGCAGGGAAACATTGGTATGGGTACAACAGGAAGGCATTGGTATGGGTACAGCAGGAAGGCATTGGTATGGGTACAAGAGGAAGGCATTGGTATGGTTACAGCAGGAAAGCATTGGTATGGGTACAGCAGGAAGACATTGGTATGGGTACAGCAGGAAAACCTTTGTATGGGTACAGCAGGAAAGCATTGGTATGGGTACAGCAGGAAATCTTCGGTATGGGTACAACAGGAAAGTGTTGGTATAGGTACAGCAGGAAGGTGTTGGTATGGGTACAGCAGGAAAGCCTTTGTATAGGTACAGCAGGAAGGCCTTGGTATGGATACAGCAGGAAAGCTTCGGTATGGGTACAGCAGGAAGGAATTGGTATGGGTACCACAGGAAGATGTTGGTATGGGAACAGTAGGAAAGCTTTGGTCCACATCTTTTCTTTCAGGGCAGGGCTGCTGCACTGGTAATAGCTGCATTCACAGATTTGAAGTAGAACAGCGTTTGGATTTCCATAAAAGATACTCCAGAGCATGGCAGAGAGCCCCAAAGCTGCAGAATACCTGCTAGTCAGCAAGCCTTGGTTCCCGTCTCTCCCTCTCGAGTGTCTCAGTGTTATGTAACAGGAGAAGGGAATGTTCCTCGCTCTTGGCAGAGGGCTCTGAACCCAGCAATTTGTCTTGATGGGAGGGAGCAGAGCGCATGAAACCCAGTGAGTTATTACGGCCTGCGGGCTCAGGAACTGGTTTAAAGATAGCCTCCAAATTATCAAAATTTACATAAAGAAAGACATCTGACCAGGGCCATGAAATACTTCTACCAACTTTGGAAAGCAAAACTCCAGCAATGAATGGTCGCTGTCATAAATCAATTTTTTTGGCTGCCTGAACGGGCCGGTGAAGAAAGAGCATTGAATAAGCAAAGGTTTTAATATTCTGACAATTATAAACAGTCCTTTGTTTTTTCTTTCTCTCTCACATGCACATGGGTGTGGGCTGGGGAAACCATATATTCATAAAACATCTGGTGCTCAGCTCGTTGTTACAATCAATCAGCCTGTTTAATTTTATTTTTCCAAGGCTGTGGAAACAAAAAAATAATTAAAAAGGGCTCAGATGGCTTAATTAAAGAGTTAAAGCTTTCTCCTTCTGGATACAGAGGCAGCAGGATCTGGCTCACAGTCTATTATTTGCAAGATTTGCCTTCAAGGAACTAAGTCCTCATGGTTGGAAAGAGATGTTTATTGGGTAAAAGCTGTCAAAGCAATGGGAGATAGTCTCCAGAGCAATCCTGTGCTCCTGGGACAGAGAATGGCACTGCTGACTCACTCTTTTTTTCAGCATTTTTAGTCCCTATACTGTAAGCAGTAATACAGTAATAACACAAATATAGATAGTATATATAAACATAGAATCATAGAATCACAGAATCATAGGTACACAGAATCAGAGAATCACAGAATCAGAGAACCAGAGAATCACAGAATCATAGAGTCATAAAATCATAGAATCACAGAATCAAAGAATCAGAGAATCAAGCAGGTTGGAAGAGACCTCCAAGCTCACCCAGCCCAATCTAGCACCCAGCCCTAGCCAATCAACCAGACCATGGCACTAAGTGCCCCAGCCAGGCTTTGCTTCAACACCTCCAGGGACAGCAACTCCACCACCTCCCTGGGCAGCCCATTCCAATGCCAATCACTCTCTCTGCCAACAACTTCCTCCTAACATCCAGCCCAGACCTCCCCTGGCACAACCTGAGGCTGTGTCCCCTCCTTCTGTTGCTGGGTGCCAGGCAGCAGAGCCCAACCCCAGCTGGCTACAACCTCCCTTCAGGTAGCTGCAGAGAGCAATGAGTTCTACCCTGAGCCTCCTCTTCTGCAGGCTGCACACCCCCAGCTCCCTCAGCCTCTCCTCACAGGGCTGTGCTCCAGGCCCCTCCCCAGCCTTGCTGCCCTTCTCTGGACACCTTCCAGCACCTCAACATCTCTCTTGAATGGAGGGGCCCAGAACTGGACACAGCACTCAAACTGTGACCTGAACCGTGCTGAGCACAGGGGCAGAAGAACCTCCCTGCTCCTGCTGGCCACACTGCTCCTGATCCAGCCCAGGATGCCATTGGCTCTGCTGCCCACCTGGGCACACTGCTGCCTCATCTTCAACTCCTCTCTCCCAGCACTCCCAGCTCCCTCTCTGCCTGGCTGCTCTCCAGCCTCTCTGTCCCCAGCCTGCAGCACTGCTTGGGCTTGTTGTGGCCAAAGTGTAGAAGCCTGCACTTAGCCTTGTTCAATCTCATCCCCTTGGCCTCTACCCACCCATCCAGTCTGCCCAGGTCCCTCTGCAGAGCCCTCCTACCCTCCAACAGCTCCACACCTGCTCCTAACTTGGTGTCATCTGCAAACTCCCTGATGCTGGACTCAATTCCCTGCTCCAGATCATCAATAAAGAGGTTGAACAGGACTGTGCCCAGCACTGATCCCTGGGACAGGCCACTGGTGCCAGCTACCAGCTGGATATGGCACCATTTACCACCACTCTGTGGACCCAGCCCTCCAGCCAGTTCCTAACCCATACCAGAGTGACTCTGTCCAAGCCAGGAGCTGCCAGCTGTGCCAGGAGCTTGTTGTGGCAGAGGGTGCCAAAGGCTTTGCTGCAGTCCAGGCAGACTCCATCCACAGCCTGCCCTGCACTCCCCAGGAGGTAACCTGTGCATAAAAGGAGATCAGGTTGGTCAGGCAGGACCTGGCTTTCCTAAACCCATGCTGGCTGGGCCTGATCCATTGGGCATTCTGTAGGTCCTGTGTACTGACACTCAGGATGAGCTGTGCCATACCCTTGCCTGGCACTGAGTCAGGTGGACTGAACACCTCTGAGGATCCAGAAGGAACCTTGTGGGAGGCACTTGTCAATGCCACATGATACTAGATACCCACACTTATATAAATGAATCCTGGCCAAGCTCTGCCTACCTCTGCACTGACAGGAGAAGCTCTCTAAGTGCAGGCACTTTTACTCAGATGCCTAAAACCAGGGGTCTGAATTGGAGGGTGAACCCCAGTCAGCCAGCTTGATTTCAGTGTCCTCTGGAATCCAGTGTCCATTTTTCAAGACTTGGAATTCTGTCAGTGACTAAGTGAACTGCAAAGCAGAGTGAGTCAAGATAGGGATTACAAATGCACAAGATTCAGGCTGAGAGAGTTGGAGCTCTGCAGCCTGGAGAAGAGAAGGCTTCCAGGACACCTTAGAGTAGCCTTCCTGTGTCTGAAGTGGGCTGCAGGAGGGCTGGGGAGGGACTATTGAGAAGGTCTTCTAATGACAAGACAAGGGGCAATGGGTTTGAAGTGGCAGAGAGGAGATTGAAAGTGGATGTTAGGAGGAAGTTGTTTGCAGTGAGGGTGGTGAGACACTGGCACAGGTTGCCCAGGGAGGTTGTGGCTGCTCCCTCCCTGGAGGTGTTGAAGGCCAGGTAGGAGGAGACCTTGAGTGACCTGTACCAGTGGGAGGTGTCCCTGCCTATGACAGGGGGTTTGAACTGGATGATCCTTGAGGTCCCTTCCAACCTTACCATTCTATGATCCTGTAAGATGATTTGCAAACATTTTTACGTTAATCTGGATAGGACTGGATGATCTTGGAGGTGTCTTCCAACCTGGTTGGTTCTGTTATTGTATGATTCTATTATTCTATTATTTTATGATTCTATGATTTTATGATTCTAAGTCAATAATTCTATGGTTCTATGGTTCTATGATTCTGTTTCTATGTTTCTGTGATTCCATGATTCTATGATTTTATAGTTCTGTGATTCTATGTTTCTATGATTCCATGATTCTATGATTTTATGGTTCTATGATTCTATGATTTTATGATTCTATGATTAATCATAGAATCATAGAATGGTAAGGTTGGAAGGGACCTAAAGGATCATTTAGTTTCAACCCCCTGCTCTAGGCAGGGACACCTCCCACTAGTATCCCCTAGATTCTACGATTCTGTTGTTCTATGATTCTGTGATTCTGTGTTTATATTGCTGTGTATGTATGTGGTATACATTTTGAAGAGTTAGACAAAACTTTAAAGCTCAAAAAATATCTCTGACTTTTGTCACCTCGTTTTTGAAAGAATTTCCCCTCCCCCCATCTTTGTCTCTCATAAGCATATGAGAAAACCACAGGCCAGGGTATGAGATAACCCACTGATTTAATGACTTGCCACATAAGTGTGCTCATTATGCAGGAAATCTCATCAGGGCTTTGCCTTCCCTTTGCCTTTGCCTTGCCTACACACTGATGAAAAAAAGTCCTGTGTTTTGTAAATAAGCTCTGCAAAGTCTGGTGGAAAAGTGCTTTCTTCCTCATTTCATCAATAAAGTTACTATGAGACTTTTAAAAAATTCCACTGCACTAGGGAAACTTCTGTTTCCTTTTATGTCCAGATTTAGCAAGTTTTTCAAAGCCCTTCTTATTAAGAAAAGTTGTGGCTGGAAACATGGATAAGTAGCTACGACGATTCCAGGAGCTATAAATATTCCGGTTATGATATTCAAGGAATTATCCTCTCTGAGGTGGGCTTTATTGTCTCCCAGGGCCCACCTGCAGCTAGGTAAGGGTGTCCCAAAGTCAAGTGGATGGCTCTAAATGATCATAGGTGGGTTTTGAAAAACAAACACAAAATTAGTTTCACACCTACTTAGACAGTTTAGAATTTTAATGTGCAAAGTCTGCCAGGGCTTTGCATTGAAATAAGGCCAGGCATTCAGGCTCCCTGAAGCCAATCAGAAAGCTGGGCTGAGTACTACCCATTTTGCAATTAGGAATCGCTACTCGCTCCTAGAGCACGTTGTTAACGAACAAGCTGGGGCTTTGATCACATTTTAACATTTACAAGCTTACAAAAACTAACAATGTGTTAAAAAAGAACTGTTATGCTATAGCCTAGAAAGAAAAGAAAGAAAAAAAAAAAAAAAAAAGAAGAGTTGAGATCTGTTTCATGTCACTGTCTGCAGCACTCTTGCACACAGCAAGCTTTTCCAAGTTTTTCTGACCATACTGCCTTCTTTCTGCTGAAAGCTTCCCTTTAGGCATATTTTGATACATTTATGGATTTGGGGTATTTTTTTTTTTTTTTTTTTTACTTCTGGATGGCTGGNTTTTTTTTTTTTTTTTGTGACTTCTGGATGGCTGGTAACCCTGCCACAGGTCAAACGCTTTATATCTGGGGGTCACCAAATGTATGACAGCTCAGTCCCATCTCTGTGGTGCCCTGTTTGGCCACCAGCTTTCACCTGACACCTCCGGGGAGATGCAGCAGACAGGCAACCTGAGCACTGTGCCTCACTCTGCACATGCAGCCAGTTCAGCTTGTCCTGCATTTGTCTTGGATTTATTCCACATCTACCAGACAGCTCTTCTGCACTTTAGTGATTTGGGAAAGCTCTGGGTATGAGTGGACCTTTCTCAAAGCAGTCTCTGCTTTCTGAGGAGGGACAGATGAAGGTACAGATTACTGCTTCCTATCAGCATTTCATTACGTTGTTCACCACTGGGATGTGCTTGTTCTCACTGGCGTCATGGTAGGCCTAAGCAGGCCAAAATAGGCTTATCCATGTCCTGGCTTGCCCAGAGATGTTTTTTTGCTCTCTCCTCCTTCTGTTTTGAGGAGAAGCAACTGCAGGAAAGAGGACAAAGAACCTGCAGCCACTGAGTCTAAGGACTGTGACTTGCACAGACATGTTCCCCTGCTCCCCCTCCTTCTGTGCTGGGAGAAGCAACCACTGTAAAGGAAAACAAAAGCCCTGGTTTCAGTTGGTATGGTCAAGCTTGGCAAAGTGCCATCCGGACTGGCTAATCTATGGCCAAAGGCCCATTAGTCTAGGGCTATATGGATAAAAAAGGATGAGCAGGGAGCACAAGGGTTGCTCTGCCATTGTATCCATGCTTGCTTTCTACCTCATTGCATCCTGAGCTGTGTGGAACACCACAACCAGAAACAGGCTCTAAATGCCTGCACACAATCAGCCTGCACAGCCAACCTGACATTGTGCCAAGCCTGCACATGGCATTGCATCCTGCCTGCCCCTCTGCAAGGCTGCTACTGAATGGGGAATCAAGAGGAACCAGGTCAGAGAGTGTGGCAGACTCCAGTTGCCTGAGAAAAGAGCCTGGGAAATCTCCAAAGCCTCTAACGGCTTTGAGACCACCCACAGCAACCCCTCCATGTGCTTTGGGTACTGTCTGAGACTATTTTGTGAGTCACTATTTCAAGCCTCTTGTGATCACTAATCGCCTTCTGCCATCAGCAGAAAGGAGCTTCCTGCATCCATCCAGTGGCTAAGCAGGATAATGAACTGCCAGGGGTGTAGTGACCACAGGAACCTTCTCTGCCAGTATCATGTTTGCCTTTGCTGGGTACCTCTTACAGTGTTCCAGTTTTGCCTGTTCCCTGTGTGTATACATTTCCAATCCGTGTGTTTGGAACCTTGTAACTAAGTTTTCTGGGGAGATTTAATGGTCATTAAAAAATTTCCTAGTTATTAACAATCTCTGCCTGGATATCAAAATTCATCTCCATTATTGGTTTTGCATCATTCATAAAACGTGAGCTCTAGTGTTCTGAAGGATTTCACTATGCTACTACCGTTCCTGCTTCTATGAATTGTAGAATCATAATTTATAGAATCATAGTATCACAGAATCATAGAATCACAGAACCATAGATTCATGGAATCATAGAATCATAGAATTGTAGAACCATAGAATCACAGAATCACAGAATCATAATTTATAGAATCATAGTGTCACAGAATCATAGAATCATAGTGTCACAGAATCACAGAATCATAGATTCATGGAATCATAGAATCACAGAATCATAACTTCATAGAATTATAGAGCCACAGAATCATAGAATCACAGCATCGTTGCATCATAGAATCATAGAGCCACAGAATCATAGAATCATAGAATCACAGAATTATGGAATCATAGATTCGTAAAATCATAGAATCACAGAATCATAAATTCATAGAATCATAGAGCCACAGAATCATAGAATCATAGAATCACAAAATCACAGAAACATAGAATCATAGAATCACAGAATCATGCAATCACAGAATCATAGAATCTATCAGGGTTCAGACGGACCACAAGAACCATCCAGTTCCAACTCCCCTGCCATAGGCAGAGACACCCTACCCTAGATCAGACTGGACACAGCCTCACCCAACCTGGCCTTATAAACCTCCAAGGGTGGAGGTGCATGCACTGCCATTAAATTCAATGTGTCTGTGGGGATTCTGCTGATGTTACATGGGTCTCCTGTTCACATAGAATCAGATGCAAAGCTGGGGACATGAACAAGAGCTGACATTTATTTGCAAACAAAGTATAGAATCATAGAATGGTAAGGTTGGAAAAGTCTCCTGGAAGTCTTCTCTTCTCCATGCTGCAGAGCCCCAACTCTTTCAGCCTGTCCTCATAGCAGAGCTGCTGCAGCCCTCTGAGCATCTTCATGGCAAGTAACTTTCTTGCACTGAAAAACACACATACAAAGCCTAAACACTGCAACTGTGATTTTTACCTCGTTGTGTAACTCTGGCTTGTGAGTTCACTTCCTCTGCAGAGGCTGCAAACTCCTTCAATGGCAGAGCTGTTCCCAGAGAAGTATGCAGCAAGTAATCAGTAATTCTTCATGGATCATACTTGCTGTCTGCTTTACTGCATATAGTTTGAGAGAGTTCCTCTCAATAGACTTAATGCTGTCATTAGGAGTCATAGCTGAATCTTTATCTGAGCTATTATCATAGCCCAGACACTGCATTATAGCCTGCCTTTGTAAGCCAAAGTTATGGAGTTCAGAAAGGCTTAAAACTTAATAAATAGTGTGGGGTTTATGATAATGGAACAGCTGCAATGGCAGACTGACATACACACACACGCTCTGACTTAGCCTGCCTAGTTGCTGTAAACAGCTGCACCCAGAGGTTAAAGCTCTTTTTGTTTTGGTTTTTTTTTTTTTTAATTCATGACACTGATTTCATTGTCAGAGTCTTTCTTAACAATTGGGTGTGTGTGTTGGGATAATGTAAAGGAATCCAGACACATGTGGTGAGTGAAGTTGCTGGGCCTTGTTGCAAAGGGGGTGAATTTTTACATTTTTAAATTGCAGTTATCACTGCACAGATAAAACAGCAAAAAAACAAACAAACAAAAAAAAAACCCTACACCCCCCCCCCCCCAAAAAAAAAAAAAAACACCAAAAAAAAAAAAAACGCCCTGGATAAGAGNAAAAAACAACCAACTGTGCTGGTTTGAGGCTAACTGGAATATTTTAATAGAGAAAATAACACTATAGGCTGTGGAAAGGAAAACATGGTGATGTCTGCTTCACTCACAGGCTTGCTGAGATGTGTAAGAGAAGAAACCCAAACATAGATAAGGCAGCCCCAGTCTGTCTCTGGGGCAGTGCCTCAGGCTAGCAGTTTCTGGCTCTTTCTTCTCTCTGCTGAATAATCTCACTAAGCACTTTTCTTCTAACCCCCCTGGCCAATCCTCCAAGCTCACCTTGTGTGTAAGGCAAACCTTGGGGTAAGGTAGAGGAGTGGGGAGAAGGTGGAAGGGTGGTTGGGAGCCCCTCTTGGGGTCTCTGATTTCTGGGAGGGGAGTTGTGTTTCTGTATTCCCTTTAACTTGTCTATGTCTGTAACTATTCCTGTCTATAGTGTCTATCTCTGCTTGTACATTGTGCTGAGCTGTAAATAGAGCTTCAGCCCTTAACTTCCAGCCAGCTGAGTTCTAGTCTGGGTCATTTTACAAAGTGCTGGGGGCAGGGAACTCCCAAACCATCACAAACCCAAACAGAAAAAAAACCCAACAAAACAAAACAAAAGCAATGAAAAACACCAAAACCAACCAACCAACTAAAAATCCCAAGCAAATTGTGCTGCTTTGAGGCTAATTAGAATATTTTCATGAGAAAAAAATATATTATAGGCTGTGAAAAGCAAACAGTGGTGATGTCTGCTTCACTCATAGGCTTGCTGAGATGGATAAGAACAAGGACACAAACACAGATAACACAGAGTCTCTTGGTCTCTCTGGTAGCTGTGTGACTTCTGCTCTCTGCTGAGTAGCCTAACTAACCACTCTGCTTCTAACCTCCCTTGCCCATCCTCCAAACTCACCTTGCACGTAAGGCAGACTCTGGGGTAAGGCAGAGGGATGGAAAGAAGGTGAAAGGGTGGTTGGGAGCCCCTCCTGGGGACTCTGATTTCTGGGATTGTGTTTCTGTATTACACAAAATCCAACAAAAAAACCAACAAAAAACCCAAACCCAAAACCAACCAAACAACAAGACACCCACAAAACCAAAAGTAAACAAACCCAAAACAAAACAAAAACCCAAAAAGTGTTAAAAAATGTCTCTCTATTACTGGAAATAATAAGATGTTTGTTATGGGGAGAGTGTTCTCAGAATAATAAAAACACTGCAAAATAGTGTGGATTATGGTATGTAGCATTCATTTCAGGTACATTCTGGGAAGTTCTAAACCTTTATTTTAAAATCATAGAATCATAGAATGGTAAGGTTGGAAGGGACCTCAAGGATCATCCAGTTCCAACCCCTGCCATAGGCAGGGACACCTCCCACTAGTGCAGCTCACTCAAGGCCTCCTCCAACCTGGCCTTCAACACCTCCAGGGAGGGAGCAGGCACAGTCTCCTTGGGCAACCTGTTCCTGTGCCTCACCACCCTCCAGTCTAAATCTCCCCTCTGCCAGGTTAAACCCATTGCTCCTTGTCCTGCCATTGCAAGACCTTGGCAATAGTCCCTCCCCAGCCTTCCTGTAGGCCCCCTTCAGATCCTGGAAGGCTACTATCAAGTCCCCTCGAAGCCTTCTCTTCTCCAGGCTGAAGAGCCCCAACTCTCTCAGCCTGTCCTCACAGCAGAGCTGCT
>VWZE01005860.1:0-12506 GCA_013396675.1 Eubucco bourcierii
TGATCATGAGCAGGATCTCACCAGCCAGCAGTTCCACTCCCCAATCAGAAATGTGATGAATTACATTCGTAAGAAGCTCGACAGACTAGAATTCATTTTCGCAGATCACTAATGCCTTTTGATTAACCAAAGTGTAATTGGTGTTTGGGAGCTATAAAGGGGATCACTGCATAAGTAAACTGCACCTGGCTGTTGGAATGTAAAATGATTTGAGTCAGAGATCCATGTATGCATGATTATTATGTTGTTATTTTTAGCACCTGTCAGTCTCTCTAGTGGGATGAGAGAGTAAGGGTGAGTAAGGGACTGGTGAAAGGAGGAAAGAGAAAGAGGGAAGGGACAGCAAGCTTCTGTTTTATTTTTAAACCTCATCTGCCTGCCAGAAAGCAGTAAATAGAGTTTTCCAAAGCTGCTGCCAAGTGAAGAAGAAATGGCCCAGAGTAGACATAGTAATTTTCAGGACAGCCATTTGCTGCTGATCAACACAAGTTTGTCTCCAGTATGAAATGTTCTACTGAGTGAAGCAGCAGTGATTACAGACAGATGGGGCCAGCATGATCAGACCAGGACTTGCTCAGAGCCATGCTGTTTGTTTAACTTTTCCACATGATACCAGTACATCAAACACCTTCATCTTCACCTGCCCACACTCAACA
This sequence comes from Eubucco bourcierii, assembly GCA_013396675.1. Lineage (NCBI taxonomy): Eukaryota > Metazoa > Chordata > Aves > Piciformes > Ramphastidae > Eubucco > Eubucco bourcierii. The sequence goes on from VWZE01005860.1 coordinate 657, forward strand.
AGTTCTGCTCTAGTTCACTTCTGGCTAAAGCCATCCTCACTTGCAGAATATTGTCAAACAGAACATAGGCTGACCAGTGAAGCTCCCTTGACAGGCAACCTTACATGAGCATATCTTGAGCACTGTGATAAAAAAAAGAAAAAATAACCCTGTTTATAGCAAGAGAAAATAAGATTTGGGCCCCACAACTAAGGGTGCTGTCTAAGACAAATGTATCAATGTGGGTTTTTTAAATAATTCAGGCTGACATCATGGGAAAGTTCATAGATAATACCAAGTTAGGTGGCAGTGTTGATCATCATGAGGGTAGGGGGGCTCTACAGAGGGACTTGGTTAGATTGGATTGATGGGCCAGTGGTAATGGCATGAACTTCGACAAGGCCAAATGCCAGGTCCTGCACTCAGGTCACAACAACCCCAAGCAATGCTACAGGCTTGGGGCAGTGGGAAACTGTCATCAGAAAGGGACCTGGGGGTTGTAACTGAGAAACAACTCAGTATGAGCCAGCAGTGTGCCCAGGTGGCAAAGAAAGCCACTGGCATCCTGGTTGGGATTAGAAATACTGTGTCTAGCAGGAGCAGAGAGGGGATTGCCCCTTAGACTCAGCTCTGGTGAGGCCACACCTGGAGTGTTGTGTTCAGTTTGTTACACCACAATACAAGACAGATGCAGAGGTGCTGGAGCAGATCCAGAGGAGGGCAAGGAAGCTGGGGAAGGCACTGGAGAATAAATTTGATGAGGAGTGACTGAGAGAGCTGGGGATGGTTAGGTTGAAGAAGAGGAGGCTGAGGGGAGACCTCATTGCTGTCTCCAGCTACCTGAAAGGACCTTGTGAAAAGGTTGGTGCTGGTCTCTTCTCACAGATTATTATTATTGACAGAACAAGAGGGAATGGCCTCAAGCTCCACTGGGTGAGTTTAGACTAGATATATTGGAAAACTCTTTTCCCAGTGAGAGTGGTCAGGTATTGGTATGGACTGCCTAGGGAGGTGGTGGAGTCACCAGCTCTGGATGTGTTTAAAAGTCATTTGGATGTGGTGCTTGGGGATATGGTTTAGGGTGAACCTTGTAGGGATATTGGTTGGACTTGGTGATCCTGAGGGTCTTTTCCAACCTGAATGTTTCTGTGATTCTGTGAAATGGTATAGAAATAAATAGAACTGCCACTAGAATCTGAGTTAGTAGCAGGAAAAAACATTCCCTCCCAATCCATTTAAATATATCTGAAAAATCCTACTCATATTAAAAAGCAAGCCCCAAAGAAACTAAAAAAAAGTGAGCTGACAGTAAGAGAAATAGCCACACAAGAAAAAATAACTAGTTGTTTATTCAAGTATTTCATACATGCAACCAAAAAAAGGCAAATCTAGATATGTTTAAAAGTGCTTTTCTGGGTAAGTGACCAAGCACTAAGTGCTAGTCAGAACTGTTTCAAGTTGACCTGCATGATACCTTCTTTTATTTCCAGCTCTGCTTCTTGCTTTGAGTAGAATCAGGAAACAGAAAGGGCCAGGATAAAAAAAATAAACATTGAACAATTTGAGTGTAAGTTCCATTTTATTGAAGCTTCATTTTCATTTTACTCAGTCTATTTCTCCCTCTTGCTGGTGACAAAGAGAAGTGAAATGAACACTGATCAGATATTGAATTCTAATAATATTCCATACTTCTACATATAACTGCTGCCACCAACGAGTAACTTATAAATAGTAGATAAATAGAGTAACTTATAAAAGCACAACTACAGGCTGGGTGGTGAATGTCTGAGAGTAGCCCTGAAGAAACGGACTTTGGAGTCTGGGTTGATGGAAAGCTCAACATGAGCCTGCAGTGAGTGCAGCTCAGACAGCAACTGTGTGCCGGGCTGCAGTAAGAGCAGTGCGGCCAGCAGGGCAAGGGAGGGGATTCTACCCTTTTGCTCTGCTCTCCTCAGACCCCATCTGGAGTCCTGTGTGCAGTTCTGGAGCCCCCAGCACAGGAAGGACATGGAAGTGTTGGAGTGGGTCCAGAGGAGGGCAAGAAGATGTTGAGAGGGCTGCAACAGCTCTGCTATGAGTTCAGGCTGAGAGAGTTGGGGCTCTGCAGCCTGGAGAAGAGAAGGCTTCCAGAAGACCTTGGAGTGACCTTCCAGTATCTGAAGGGGGCTAGAGGAAGGCTGGGGAGGGACTATTGACAAGGTCTTGTAATGACAGGACAAGGGGTAATGGGTTTGAACTGGCAGAGGGGAGATTTAGACTNTGTTAAGCCAGAGGAAATTAAATCGTGTAATTCAGGACAAGTCTTCTTCTAGGAGTGGAGACTTATTCTCATGTTTCCAGGTCTTGCACATTGTTTGGAACTATTTAATTAATATTAGCATTCTTTTCATGACCCATCTGTGATCCATTGTTTCACTTCTCTGGTCTCCCATACTATTTACAGACATAGCTGTAGGCAGGCAGATGCTATGCAGCTCAAGTCATACATTTTTAATTTCCTGGTGGTGACATTTCTTTGGGTGACATGTAGCAGATTTTCTTTTTCCTCTCTTATGTTAATTAGTTTCTTTTGGAGCAAACTGCTCAGGGAAGTGATGGAGTCATCACACCTAGAGGTGTTCACAAAACATGTAGACATGGCAGATCAGGCCATGAAAGCTGCACCAGGGGAGGTTTAGGCTGGATATTAGGAAGTGTTTCTTCACTGAAAGGGTTATCAGACATCGGAATGGTCTGCCCAGGGCAGTGGTGGAGTCCCCATCCCTGGAGGTGTTTAAATGGCATGTGGGCCTGGTGCTTAGGGACATGGTTAAACTGGATGTAAGGAAGAAGTTCTTTGCAGTGAGGGTGGTGAGACACTGGCACAGGCTGTCCAGGGAGGTTGTGGCTGCTCCCTCCCTGGAGGTGTTCAAGGTGAGGTTGGATGAGGCCTTGAGTGAGCTGTACTAGTGGGAGGTGTCCCTGCCTATGGCAGGGAGTTGGAACTAGATGATCCTTGAGGTCCCTTCCAACCTTACCATTCTATGCAGCCAGCATAAAGCTTTGAAGGTTTTGTTTCAGTCTTTCGTTGGCATTAGTTTGCAGCAGAAAGGCAGAGTTTATCTGAAATGGTGGCATTGCTCCATGGTAATGCATGGTGATGTTCATACAAAGGGTTAACATGTGTGTGACACACTCAATGGGTAAGACAGAAACCTGGGAGCTGTGTTCACTGCAAATGCACCTGGGTTTGTTTTGAGGATGTCTTTGAGGGTGCTTTGTGGTGTGAGTGCTCTGGTGGGCTTCTGTCCTATTTTGGCTGATTCATTATACACTCAGTCTCCCTGAAACAATAAAGAGGCACCAGTTACTTCTGAGCTGGGCACCACAGAAATCTTTAGTTCACAGCCAGCCAGCAGCACAAGCTTGGAGTTTTGACCTTACATAAATCTTATGAAAAGATAAGGGCTGCACTTAAAAAAGTCCCTCAATAGCTGCCAGAAATGTCAAGTGTGGCACTGAAGTACTCTGTCTTGAGAGAATAAAGCAGGAAGCAAGAGGCAGGAGAAGAAAGGCTTCCACACGCTGGTGATGTTGGACAAGGTTCAAATTCCTCCTGGGAAAACTGGGTGTTAAAGTCCTAAGGATGACTTTGACCTGGAAAAGAGATGAAGAACAGCCAGGCTTGCTGGCGGGAAAGGGAAGCTTAGTCTACAATCTGGTAATTTCTGTGAACTGAAGAGAAAGAAGTAAGGACTAGGGAAACACAAGTCTAAAGTCTGAGCTTGAGTTCAGGAGATTTGGCAAAGCCAGATGAATGGGAGGACAGAAGTTGTTTTTGACATTGTGCTTTAACACCTGTTGGTGACCAATAGTAAGAGTAATCACAGAATCACAGGATAGCAGGAGTTGGAAGGGACCTTTGAAGATCATTGAGTCCACTCCACCTGCCAGAGCAGGATCATCTAAAGCAGATTGCATAATACTTCTGTTCATTCTGTAGATTACAATTTTAAAATAACTTTTAATTATTAAAGTACTGAAATCTTTGTTTTAGCCAGAAGAACCTCTAGCATTTACTCTGCTCTCCTCAGTCCCCACCTGGAGTCCAGTGTGCAGTTCTGGAGCCCCCAGCACAGGAAGGACATGGAAGTGTTGGAGCAGGTCCAGAGGAGGCCACAAAGATGCTCAAAGGGCTGGAGAAGCTCTGCTATGAGGACAGGCTGAGAGAGTTGGGGTTCTGCAGCCTGCAGAAGAGAAGGCTTCCAGGAGACCTTAGAGTAGCCTTCCAGTATCTGAAGAGGGCCTACAGGAAGGCTGGGGAGGGACTACTGACAAGGTCTTGCAATGACAGGACAAGGGGCAATGGGTTTGAACTGGCAGAGGGGAGATTTAGACTGGATGTTAGGAGGAAGTTGTTTGCAGTGAGTTTGGTGAGACACCGGCACAGGTTGCCCAGGGAGGTTGTGGCTGCTCCCTCCCTGGAGGTGTTCAAGACCAGGTTGGATGAGGCCTTGAGTGTCCTGTACTAGTGGGAGGTGTCCCTGCCTATGGCAGGGTGTTGGAACTGGATGATCCTTGAGGTCCCTTCCAACCTTACCATTCTATGATTCTATAATTTTCCACCAGAACTCCAGGCTTGGCCACATGGGAGTTGGACTTGATGATCTATGGAAGTCCCTTCAAGCCCCTAACATCCTGTGCACAGTGCAAGTTTGGCTGTTTTAAACAATAGATTCTCCTGGGTTTAGCTCCTCCTCTGTTCCTGAATGGCACAGCTTACTTTGTAAGAAGGACTATTAAAATTAAGCAAACATTTCTAATTATTGTTTGCTTAGTATAGTCAAAGACCCAAGAAGCAAATCAGAGAGCTTAGACCTCCTCAGTTTCGCAGGAGGTTTCCATTTCCTGATCCAGTGACTACATCAAACAAAGAGGAATTGTTTATACCACCACTCAGGCTGCTCAGCTGTGAGCCATTTATCACAGGCAGCAGATAATCAAACATCAGTGAAACTAGCTCATAACTATCCCACTGACACTGCACCTGGAGAAAACAATTGTTTCCTTGGTTGGATGCCAGGTTACAGCATGCTACGTTCAGTCTTCCAACACAGAGCAGGCACAGAGGGAACCTACAGAGTGATCCATTGCCGAGGAAAAGTCATTGTTGAGACAGGTGCTGACTGAAGTCTTGTCAAGGGTTGGGGCTGGGTCAGCCCTAGATGGATTTTATTACTTTTTCTTCTTTCACACAGGGGAAGAGAAAGGGGATAAATACAAATACAGACTGGGTGGTGAATGGGTGGAGAACAGCCCTGAGGAAAAGGCCCTGGGGGTCTGGGGTGATGAAAAGCTCAGCGTGAGCCTGCAGTGTGAGTGCAGCCCAGACAGCAACTGTGTGCTGGGCTGCAGCAAGAGCAGTGTGGGCAGTAGGGAAAGGGAGGGGATTTAGGGAGGTTCTTCTTCCCCTCTATTCTGCCCTGAGGAGACCACATCCAGAATACTGTGTCCACTTTTGTGCTCCCCAGTTCAGGAGAGACAGGGACCATGCTGGAAAGAGTCCAGTAGAGAGCCAGGAGGATGATTGGGGGACTTGAGCATCTCCCCCACAAAGAGAGACTGAGCCCTGAGGCTGTTTAGTCTGGAGAAGAGAAGAATGAGAGATAGACGTCTACCAATATCTAAGGGGTGGGTGTCAAGTGGAGGAGGGTAATCCCTTTTCATTGGTCAGCAGCAACAAGAGAAGGAAAAATAGCTACAAACTGGAACATGGAAGGTTTCAGCTCAAGATGAGGGGAAACTTCTTTTCTTCATAGTGAGGGTGACAGAGCCCTGGAACAGGATGCCCAGAGAGGTTGATTCCTGTGCAAACTACTCTGGGTGATCCTGCTTTGACAGTGGGGTTGGACTGGATGACCTCTGGAGGTCCTTTCCAACCTCTAAGGTTCTGTACAAGATGGGATTGAAGACAGAAGGGATGAAGTCCTTCTCACATGCTGGCTATTAAAGAAGAGACTTTGCCTCTCATAAAATGGTAAGGTTGGAAGGGATCTCAAGGATCACCTTGCTCCAACCCCCTGACATAGGCAGGGACACCTCCCACTAGCACAGGTCACTCAAGGCCTCATCCAACCTGGTCTTGAACACCTCCAGGGAGGGAGCAGCCACAACCTCCCTGGGCAATCTCGTGGTCCCTCAGCTTTATACTCAATATGATATACATGGAGTGCAATGCCTTGTCAGTCACTTTAGGGTTACCTGAGCTGTCAGCTTCTAATTTGATGAAGACTGTAACGTGAAGGAGACAGAAACACTCAACTAATAGAAACAGCTTACCTATGACCTGTCTTAACCTATGCCCCATATGCTAGACCACCACAGGTTGCTTTATAGAAGCCACAGAATGGTCCAGATACAACTTGTCTGTCTTCAGGTCTCTTCTGCTGAACAAAAAGTTCAAAGAATTGCATGATGTGAAGGGAGATTGTTGGACACCTTTTTCAAACAGCTTGTAGTGACTCATGTAAGCAGCTGAGGACAAAACTGTTTTCAGTAGCTGCTTCTCCTCCATTTTTTTGTGGGCAGTGTTCTTGCACAACAAAGAAATGCTGCTCCTTTCTTGCAAACTTCTGAAACATTTGTGCTGTTGGAATGGGCTGCCCAGGGAGGTGGTGCAGTCACCATCCCTGGAGGTGTTGAAGCAAAGCTTGGATGGGGCACTTAGTGCCGTGGTCTGGTTGATTGGCTAGGGCTGGGTGATAGGTTGGGTTGGATGAGCTTGGAGGTCTCTTCCAACCTGCTTGCTTCTTTGATTCTATTTTAAAAGAGGCATTTTTACAATACTCTATACAATGCTACTTACATAACTCTGTATTTCACAGTGCAAAGGGAAAATTGGCTAGACCTAATCAAGCAGGAGTGAGGAGAGACTGAGGGAGCTGGGGGTGTGCAGCCTGCAGAAGAGGAGGCTCAGGGAAGACCTCATTGCTCTCTACAGCTACTTGAAGGGAGATTGTAGCCAGGTGGGGTTGATCTCTTCTGCCAGGCAACCAGCAGCAGAACAAGGGGACACAGTCTCAAGCTGTGCCAGGGCAGGTCTAGGTTGGATATCAGAAGGAAGTTGTTGCCAGAGAGAGTGATTGGCATTGGAATGGGCTGCCCAGGGAGGTGGTGGAGTCCCCATCCCTGGAGGTGTTGAAGCAAAACCTGGCTGGGGCACTTAGTGCCATGGTCTGGTTGATTGGCTAAGGCTGGGTGCTAGGTTGGGCTGGGTGAGCTTGGAGGTCTCTTCCAACCTGCTTGATTCTATGATTCTATGATTTCCAAGGATCTTCCCAGAGACTTTTTCTCTTTTCCTTTGGGAAGAATGTCTCAGAGATATTTGTAAGTATAAAGAAAGAGACCTGAGGATTGAGCAAGCAAAAGAGAGAAAAAAAGCATTACTCACTGTATTGTTTCTACCTGGGACAATGGCAGAGTAGGTCAGAATTGCTCACAGGATTATCTTTTGCTTTTCAAAGGTTTCATTTATTCCTATCTCATACAGAATGGCACGAATAAACAAAATGAGAAATTACTGATAGTGCTTCCAGTGCTTGATAAATAAAATCCAATTAGGCATGGGCAGATATTGATCTTCCCTTGACTAATTTGAATACAGTAATTGTTTTTGCCCTGGTTGACTTCCACAGCATCTTTTGGGAGCCTCATAGTCAGTGCCACATTTGCAGCTGGCAGTCTGACTTTTAAAAGTCTACAGGAGCTGAGGGATCAGGGTCTAGAAGAGACCATGAACCCTAGGGAGATAACCTGTTCTCTTAGCTGAACTTGGGTCACCTGAGAGCAGGCTGTAGCTTGGTTGTGTGAGTGTGTGCTGGTAATAAGGACATTGGGAGGTGAGCTCACTTGTAACCTTTGTACCTTCTGAACCTGCTGGTAGCCAAAGCATACGAAGAACAGAGAGAGAGAGACAGGGTCATGTCCTGTACTCTTTTGCTGTGGCATTGTAAGTGTTTTTCTTTTTGTGCTTTGAAATAAAAACACTTTGATATCCCTTCAATAACAACCTGTGCCAGAAGGTATTTGGGAAAGCCTCCAGTGGCAGAAAAAAAATAAAGTATGATTTGCCTTGCAGGGCAAGGGACGTGATTCTGCCCCTTTACTCTGCTCTCCTCAGACCCCATCTGGAGTCCTGTGTGCAGTTCTGGAACCCTCAGCACAGTGAGGACATGGAAGTGTTGGAGTGGGTCCAGAGGAGGCCATGAGGATGTTCAGAGGGCTGCAGCAACTCTGCTCTGAGGACAGACTGAGAGAGTTGGGGCTCTGCAGCCTGGAGAAGAGAAGGCTTCCAGGAGACCTTAGAGTAGCCTTCCAGTATCTGAAGGGGGCTACAGGAAGGCTGGGGAGGGACTATTGACAAGGGCTTGCAATGACAGCACAAGGAGCAATGGGTTTGAACTGGCAGAGGGGAGATTTAGACTGGATGTTAGGAGGAGGTTCTATGCAGTGAGGGTGGTGAGACACTGGCACAGGTTGCCCAGGGAGGTTGTGGCTGCTCTCTGAACTGGAGGTGTTCAAGGCCAGGTTGGAGGAGGCCTTGAGTGGCCTGTACTAGTGGGAGGTGTCCCTGCCTATGGCAGGGGGTTGGAACTAGATGATCCTTGAGGTCCCTTCCAACCTTACCATCCTATGATTCTATATCCCTATCTATCTATCTATCTATCTATCTATCTATCTATCTATCTATCTATCTATATTTTCTCTTGACACATTCTTTAGCTCATGAATACCAAATTAACCAATGGAAGAGTCTCTGGCACAGGCTTTGTATTGTGTGTAACAGGCACTAATTCCTACCTCAGCTGCCTCGGTGGACAGCAGATACCTCTACCAGGCTGCTAGTATCTAATTGCAGAGCCAAGGGGTGCATATTTCAGTTGAACACTCTGGGATGTTGAAAGATGATATTCTGAGACAGAGAAAGGCATATCAGCCATTGATGTAGGTCACAGAAGCAATTCACTAGCACATGGATACCATTTGTTGAGTGTTACATCTGAACACAGTAAAAAACCTTAAAAAAATCTCAGTGTGTTATCAAGGTTGGTATTAACATTTCAGCTTTTGCCAAAGTCCTACAGCAGCCCATTAATCTTAGCAGAAGAATATCCTGCTTTTGCTAGAATACAATATCAAATCCAAGCTATAGAGTGGGCTTGGTGGGTTGAGGTTTTTTTGCTTTTATAGAATCATAGAATGGTAAGGTTGGAAGGGACCTCAAGGATCACCCAGTTCCAACCCCCTGCCATAGGCAGGGACACCTCCCACTAGTACAGCTCACTCAAGGCCTCATTCAACCTGGCCTTGAACACCTCCAGGGAGGGAGCAGCCACAACCTCCCTGGGCAACCTGTGCCAGTGTCTCACCACCCTCACTGGAAAGAGCTTCCTCCTAACATCCAGTCTAAACCTCCCCTCTGCCAGTTCGAACCCATTGCCCCTTGTCCTGTCATTACAAGACCTTGTCAATAGTCCCTCCCCAGTCTTCCTGTAGGCCCCCTTCAGATACTGGAAGGCTACTATAAGGTCTCTTCTAAGCCTTCTCTTTATTGCTTTCTATGTTAAACGTATCCAGTGTAAATTAATGGGTGACACCACCACTGAAAAAAATTATATATAGATAGATATGAATGTAAATAGCTTATTTTTTTTTTCACACCAATGAAGTTAAACCACATATCTGTGCCTTCTATCCATAGAGAGCATTAAAAATCATAGAATCATAGAATGGTAAGGTTGGAAGGGACCTCAAGGATCATCTAGTTCCAACCCCCTGCCATAGGCAGGGACACCTCCCACTAGTACAGGTCACTCAAGGCCTCATCCAATCTGGCCTTGAACACATCCAGGGAGGGAGCATCCACGACCTCCCTGGGCAACCTGTGCCAGTGTCTCACCACCCTCACTGCAAACAACTTCCTCCTGACATCCAGTCTAAATCTCCCCTCTGCCAGTTTAAACCCATTGCCCCTTGTCCTGTCGTTGCAGGACCTTGTAAATAATCCTTCCCCAGCCTTCCTGTATGCCCCCTTCAGATACTGGAAGGTTATCCACCCCATGGCTACTCTTGTAGTGTTGCTGTCAGAGTTTTCATTTGCAACCAAATAAAAATGAAGTTTACATCAAGAATATTCCTCTTAGGATCACAGAATCACAGAACTTTAGAGGTTGGAAGGGACCTCCAGAGACCACTGAGTCCAACCCCCCTGCCAAAGCAGGATACCCTAGGGTAGTGTGCACAGGAATGCATCCAGGTGGGTTTGAAAAGACACCAGAGAAGGAGACTCCACAACCTCTCTGGGCAGCCTGCTCTAGGGCTCTGCCTGTACCTCACTGTAAAGAAGTTTCTCCTCATGTTGAGGTGAAACCTTCTGTGTTCAGGATTTAAAAGGAGACTGGATGAGGCACTTAGTGCCATGCTTTAGTTAATTAGAAGGTATTAGGTGATAGGTTGGACTTGATGATCTTTTTCAACCTGGTTAATTCTGTTTATTTTGTGATTCTGTATCCATTGCTCCTTGTCTTATCACTGCTGACCACCAAAAAGAGCTTGGCCCCAGCCACTCGACACGCACCCCTCAGATATTTATAGACATTGATCAGATCCCTTCTCATCCTTCTCAGCTAAACAGCTCCATACTCTCAGTCTCTCTTCATAGGAGAGATGCTCAAGTCTCCCAGTCACCCTCCTGCCTCTCCATTGGACTCTCACAGCTGGGCTTCTGTTTACCTATTTGCAGAGGCAATCACATTAAGATGTTTTCATAAAGAAGACATTAGCAGTGTTTTATGAGCAATCACTTCATGCCTCCAGGTCATACTTACACCACAAGTATTTTACATACTTACACCACAAGAAGAAAACAACTACCTTGGACCCCTTCCCCAGCTCTGAATTTGGCCAGCTTGTAGCTGTGTTGCAAAAAAATACCCACTTTATGAGTTTGGTCCAAAGATTAAGGAGGCTGGAACTAGATGATCCTTGAGGTCCCTTCCAACCTTACTATTCGATGGTTTTATAAAGAGCCACTCAGAGCCAGCAAGGCAGACATAAAAATGTCATAAAAGATAGTAAAGAAAATCTACAGGCTTGGGAAAGCAATTCCTGACAAATATGGTGAAGAAGTAACCTGGCATTATTATTTAATAATTAATTTTATAATTCTCCTCACAAATAGGAGTGTGAGTGATATCTGCTTAGACTAGGGGGACTGTTCAGGACCAGGGGAGCTGTGGGATCAGTAGAGAAACATAAACTCTTTTTGCTACTACTGCAGTTGCAGCTGGATCCAGAAGACAATATAAGATACACTGGGGAAGGTCTGTACCCAGAAACATCCATGGGAGTTTTATGGTATTCATAATTTATCTGACTTCCAGAATCACTATGGAAGCAACTGACTGTTATGTTTTCAGGGCTCCTGAGAAGTCTGTTGTTATTATCATGGCAGCTGTTATATAGAAAAAAAGAATACTCTCCAACATATATTTTAGGAGTATGGTTCCCAAATATTTCATATTTCTACAGCTCCAGTGATGTACAAATGTTGGCTTTTTTTAAACATCCCAAAACACTGAAACAACTTGGAGAGTGATATATTCTGTAGCATATTTGTTGTTGGATGTTTACACTGGCTAGCAGGCTGGAACAATCATAGAATCATAAAAACATAGAATAGTGTAGGTTGGAAGGGACCTCAAGGATCATCCAGTTCCAACCCCCTGCCAGAGGCAGGGACACCTCCCACTAGGACAGGTCACTCAAGGCCTCCTCCAACCTGGCCTTGAACCCCTCCAGGGAGGGAGCAGCCACAACCTCCCTGGCCAACCT
>VWZE01005862.1:367-20118 GCA_013396675.1 Eubucco bourcierii
GTGGCACTTGGTGCCATGGTCTGGTCTTGAGGTCTGTGGTGACGGGTTGGACTTGGTGATCTTTGAGGTCTCTTCCAACCTTTGTGATACTGTGAAAGTCTCCAGAGAAGGAGACTCCACAACCTCTCTGGGCAACCTGTTCCAGTGTTCCGTCACCCTCACTGTGATGAAGTTTCTCGTCATGTTGAGGTGGAACCTTCTATGTTCCATTTTGTAGCCGTTTCTCCTTGTCTTATTGCTGCTGACCACCAAAAAGAGATTGGTTCCAGCCACTTGACACCCAAGAAATATTTTTTTAATTTATTTTCTTTTTAATCCCCAAGAAGTGCAACCATCTATGGAGTAGCCATTTAAAAATCAAAAGACTGCCCCAAGAAGGCAAAACTGATTTGGCGACAACACAAGATATACATTAGGGAACTCACCCTTGCCTCTCTTTTAGCCCAGTAGCCTTCCTTTCTGTAATTCTTCATAACCTACTATTTTGCTCTTTCATAACACCTGGACTCTAGTAACTTGAGCATGTGGACTTCTGGGTTAACTAGGGAGCTGTACCTTCTAAACCAGTGTGGGTTACCTGAATTTGAAGCTGCAGTGTGGAAAAATGAATACGGACTTGAGCTCAGAGCAATTTGAACCCACCTGGGCACTCCAATTTCTTCTGTCCCTCCTCCCTGTAATGGTTTTCCTCTTCTTCACTCATTAATTATTACTGTAGGACATTGGTGATAACAAGCTGTCATCTGGAACTTGTGTACCAAATGGGTCAGTACATAGGTGGCTCACTTACTTATCTGCAGGTGTCTGGTACTGGTTCACACTGTCTGTGATACCTGGATAACTACTGAAGGGCAGCACATATAACACGTGGCCTGTGATCTTCAGGATCTCAGGGTATCATGCAGTCCCTAAGATGGCAGTAGATGCCTAGATTTAGGAAATTAAATAATAGCCTATTTGATTCACAGAGTAGTATTTTTTTATACTCAACAAAACCTGAGTAGTAGAGTTTAAGGCATGAAAAGTGTTTTAAAGGGTTAACACCCAACATCATGGTGAGGCACTGGAACAGGTTACCCAGGGAGGTTGTGGCTGCTCCCTCCCTGGAGGTGTTCAAGGCCAGATTGGATGAGGCCTTGAGTAACCTGTACTAGTGGGAGGTGTCCCTGCCTATGGCAGGGGGTTGGAACTAGATGATCCTTGAGGTCCCTTCCAACCTTACCATTCCATGATTCTATGATTCTATCTGTGCTTCTACAGACACAGACCTATAACTGCAATAAAAACTACCCAAAGAGACAGGACTTGAAGGCTAATTAACTAAATGCATTTCCCCTTTTCTTTTGTTTTCATCCTCTACACTTTCTAACAGCAGAAGAGAAACAACCTGCACATGTAACTATCGTGGCCAGATTTTGCATCTTGCTGATTTGAGCATATCAGGGCTTTATAGCAGTGCTGTTTCATTAGTCTTAGGTTGGAGAGCTGGGCAGGGAGAAATGTAATGAAATTCAACAAGGGCAAATATAGAGACTTGTACCTGGGAAAGAACAACCCCATGGAGATCAGTATAGGTTGGGGACTGACCTATTGGAAAGCAGTGAAGGGGAAAAGGACTTGGGGGTCTTAGGAGATGAAAGGAAGACCATGAACCAGCAATGTGCTCTTGTGGCCAAGAAGGCCAGTGCCATTCTGGGTGTATTAGAAGGGCTGTGTTTAATAGGTTGAGAGAAGTTTTCCTTTCCCTATACTCTGCCCTGGTGAGGCCACATCTTGAGTATTGTGTCCAGTTCTGGATCTCTCAGTTCAGGAAGGACAGGGAACTGCTTGAGAGAGTGCAGTACAGAGCAGAGCCAAAGGAATGATTAAGAGAGTGGAAATCTCCCTTACAAGGAGAGACTGAGGGAGCTGGGACTCTTTAGTTTGGAGAGGAGACTAAGGGCTGACCTCATTAATGTTTATAAGTATGGAATAAAAGGTGAGTGCCAGAAGGATGGAGACAGGCTCTGCTCAGTGATGTCCAATGACAGGACAAGGGGCAATGGGTGGAAGCTGAGATATAGGAAATTCCATAGAAACATGAGGGAAAGTTTTTCACTATGAGGATGACAGAACACTGGAACAGGCTGCCCAGGGAAGTTGTGGATTCTCCCTCTCTGGAGATAGTTAAGACCCACCTGGATGTATTCCAGTGTGATCTGGTAGAGGTGATCCTGCTCTGGAAGTGGGTTTGGACTAGACCATCCTTTAAGATGCCTTCCAGACCCTAGCATTCTGTGATCCTGTGATCATCTGAGGCTTCAGTGCCAAGTGATTCACTTTGACACCAGTTTTGAGGGGTTTTATTCAGGACACTGTAGGTGTGTGGTTGTAGGGAAATCTAATAGGGGAATTTTTCATCTGTCTCTTGATGTAGCAGTATAGAGCCCATCACTACTTGATATGAACATGTCTTGAGGAGGTTGGAGGATGTTTGTGCACATATGCCTGAAATTGTTTGTATGTCTTTTAGTAGTTTGGGGAATAAGAAGTCAATCACCAGATACGCTGTGGAGACTGCTCAGCAGCACTTGTCTCACTTCAGGGTTGCAGTGGCTGGCACCAACCCACCTAAAAAGTCACCACCGGGAGTTTCTGAATGGGAAGAACATTCTATAAGAGGAGCTGAGCTATCCCACCCCACCAGACATGGGAACCACTCTATAGCAGCTCTGAGAAGTGTTCTTGAAGAAGGGTTATGTTTATGCACAACAAACCTGTAACTTCTGTTTCTGTGACATCCTCCAAAAGGACTGGCATCTCTCCCACTGATGGAACAAATTCAGGTCTTTGGAGTGTCATTTTCTTGTAGTTTTTCCAAAGAGCTTCTACTGGAACTCCTAAAATCCCTTTTTCTGTGGTTGCTATCACCTCCGCCCACTGCCTCAGGGTGTGTGGTGGAGCAAACAAGTGTTCCTCTGCTGCCTGTTTCTAAAGAGGGTTGTATATACTCCACCCCTAGCTGGGAAACTGTGATTCGGCAACTTGCCTTTTGTTCCAGGAAGTCTGTGTTTCAGCTTCAACATATTTGCCATTTGATAGTAATTTTCATACCAAAACACCCAACTCAACCCAACCCAAAACTGGCTCTCCTGTAGCTCAACTTGAACATAATTGTATAGCCCTACAAATGGAGGACAGAAAAATGAGTATTGCAAGCTGTGGTTCAGTGGACCTCCCATAGGAAAGGGAGGAAGGGAAGAAGATGAGTACATATAACATGATCATCACAGAAGGTCTTTCTTCTCTTTAGCTGAAACAGCTTTGGCAGTCATATTTATTTGTTTAGTCTTCCTTGCTTTTCTTCATCGGAATGGCACAAGGGAATTTCTGCTTGGCAAACCTCAGGATAGGCTACCAAAACTCCTGAGAACAGCAACTTACCTTCAGAAAAGGAGGAAGCGTGTGTTGGTGTAGGTATACCTCAGGGGGAAGGTGGGCAAGGGTCAGAAGAGGGAAGCCAGTGGAGGAGACATCATTGTCTGCAAGCAGAACATAAAAACTACTTCTCCCCTTCTCTGTGCTTATTGTTCTTCCTAACATCAAGAACGTAATTTTCAGCAAAGGATTATTGGAAGTTTGAGAGGGCATGGGGACTAGCACAGTCATGGTGCTGATGTAAGCAGTGGGACAGCCACTTTTAATGTTTGTCCGTGATAAGGACCTGCTTGGGCACTGATGGAAATGTGAATCTCTGACTTGACTACTTTCTTTCATGTGGCAGTTGTTCCAGTTGCTGTTCTCTTGCACATACATGTCTCATTCCAGCATTATTAGAGCACTCAGTACTCTTGAATTTACTTGCTCAATAGCTTGCAGTTAGACCAGAACAGTTATGGATGCAAGTGAATCCTGGAGAGATTCCAGCTGTACTCCAGAGGAAAATTCTTCACCGTGAGAACAGTTACGCATTGGAACAATATCCCAAAGGAAGTGGTGGATTCCCCTACACTGGACAGTTTTAAGACTCAGCTTGACAGGGTGTGGGGCCATCTCATTTCAACTGTACTAATGCCTAGAAAGGTTGGATTGCCCAGGTCCCTTCCAAGCTGGCATTCTATGGTTCTGTGATTACCCCAGTTTATAATTAGGGAAGTACAATTAAGGAGTTAGACTGGGGATTTGCCTGAGTCTGCTTGAGGAATAATATAGACCTGTAGGAGAAGATTTATAAAGTTGAAACATCACAGCTGAGGATCTGACTGTAAAAATTCCAAAGGGGGTTATTTTGAACTACGTCTAGCTGCGAATTGAATATGCATTAGCAGGTGGAGTACCTATGATGTGCATCTTATTTTCAGCAGAAAGAAATCAAGTCTTTGCACTTCTTGACAGTTCTACAGCCTGGACTCAGGGAGTGGTGATGTCCAGATGATTCACTTCAGTACCACATGTACATTTAGCTGAAAACACTAGTGTGGACACATTAGAAATTGTCTGATACCTTTTGAGATGCCCTAGGGTATTCTCCCTGCTTCAGAATAGAGGAGGTCACCATACAGCTGATGTTATATTTGCCAGCCCTGTGCAGATATCTCATATGCAGTAGGGCAAATCAAATTATTTCTGGGGGGTGGGGGTGGTGGTAGTCTAACCAAGCCTAGAAAGTCTGTATCAGAGCAGCGAAACTGAGCTCCTTTGCATCCTCAAAGACATTTTTCTTCCAAAAAGAGTTTGGGGATTGGAATTTAGACTTTAATGAGAGTTGGCTACTGGAAAGAGGAAATTTGTCAGCAGTATTGTCATTCTTGTGGAACAGCAGAACTAGGGAAGTGACATCCCTTGTGCTAAGAACTGATGAGGTCACGACTTGAATACAGTGTTTGGCTTTGGGCCCCTCATACCAGAAAAAGCATTGAGGTGCTGGAGTGTATTCAAAGAAGAGAAATAAAGCTGATGAGGGTCTAGAACACACTAGAAGGCTGAAGGAACAGGGATTGTTTAACCTGGAGAGAAGGAGGCTGAGGGGAGACCTTATCACTCTACAACTACCTGAAAGGAGGTTGTATCAAGGTGAGTATAGGTCTGTTCTCCCACATAACAAGAGATAGGACAAGAGAAATGGCCTTGAGTTGCTCCACGGGGAGGCTTAGATTTTATATTAGGAACAGGTTTTTTTCACCAAAAAAAGCTGTCAAGCCCTCCAGAAGTCTGCCTGGGGAAGCAATGGAGTCACACTCCTTGGAGGTATTTAAAAGAGATGTAGATGTGGCTCTTTAGTATATGGTTTAGTGGAACTCACCAGTGCTAGATTTATGGCTGGACTCGATAATCTTAAAGTTCTTTTCCAACCTAAATGATTCTATGGTTATGAAGTAATATGATGTAAGAGGATACACATTTCACATAAAAGTAAAATCTGGACATGGAGGGTGCCTGTTTGTGAGAATTAAATGTCAGGGTTTTTCCCACTTTGTCATTAGGCTGCACCCTCAGTATTGCTCAGTTAAATCCTTTTGACAGAGACATCAGAGCCACACAATGATTTTGCTCCATCTCCTTTTATGACTAAAACTAACGAAAATGCGAAAGGACTCAAGCTGTTTGTTCTTCTTGGTGGCTTTCTGCAGAGCTGTCCTTTCAGGCTTAAATTAGAGCTGTTGTTTGGTAGTGCTTGGATGGTGTATCAAAGTGATGGAGCAAACCTCCATTTAAAACATGACTAAATTGCAAAAGTGTTCTTCTACACTGCATTTTTTACCACTCTAATTGCAAAATCCTGTGAAAAGGCATCTTACTGTCACTTGGAACAACCACCTCAGATGTGGAAGCACTAGTTTTAAGCTGTGGTCAGTTTTGGACACCTCAATATAAGAGGAATGTGGAGGTGCTGGAGTTAAGTGCAGAGGAGGGCAATGAAGCTGGTGAAGGGGCTGGAGAATAAATCATATGAAGAGAGACTGCAGAAACTGTGCTGTTTGGTTTGAAAAAGAGGAGACTGGGGAGGAGACCTCATCACTATCTACAGCTACCTGAATGGACGTTGTGGAGAGGCTGCTGCCATTGGAATGGGCTGAGTCACCAACTCTGGGTGTGTTTAGAGGTTGTTTGGATGTGGTGCTTAGGGCATAGTTTAGGGTGAACCTTGTGGAGTAGGGTTATTGGTTGGACTTGGTGATCCTGAAGGTCTTTTCCAACCTGAATGTTTCTGTGATTCTGTGATTATTCTCCTCAAACTTGTAAAAGAATCAAGTAGGTACAGAAGTAATCTACAGTTTCCTGTGATAAGCTTCTTCAATAATGCGGTACTTAAAAACCGCACTGACATCCTACCCCAAAGATGGCTGCATATTAGCAGCAGGTGTGTGGGGGGAAAAAAAAAAGGCCATTGTTCTCCAGGGGATATGTAAATCTTCTGAATCCTTTGTGATAAAGTGCAATATAGTCTGACGATAAGATGGTTTGGAGACGTTGTCCTTGCTCTATACCATGTAGTTGGTTGAATGATTTACTGACTAATTATCTGATAGGAGGCAGCAGTAACTTACCCCTAGACCACGTATTAGCAATGTTGATAAGAAGGACAGGAGTAACCAGCATGCTTCACCATGATATGTAGAAGGTGGGGATCCTTTTGAAAGAATACTATCAGCTCATTTAGCCCTGCAGGCAGGAAGGTTTCTTGAAAGGCTTTGTGTGCTCAATGCAGGAAACTGTGGAGGCTGATGCTGAAGGGGGCAGGGTATCGAAAGATTTGAAAATGACCAAGGTACTTCCTGATGCTTTCACCTTGATATTTTTACTGGAAAGATTTGCCTTCAGGAATCAGAGAATGATTCGTGTTGGAAGGGACCTTCAAGATCATATAGTTTCAAACCCCCTGCCATAGGCAGGAACACCTTCCACTAGACCAGGTTGCTCAAGACCCCGTCCAACTTGCCTTGAATACTTCAAGGTATGGAACATCTACAACTTCCCTGGGAAATCTGTTTCAGTGCCCCACCATAATCACTGTGAAGAATTTCTTCCTAATATGTAGTCTAAATCTATTTATACATATTTATTTGGAATTTATTTATTTAAAGCCACTCCCACTACAAATCCCTCCCAGCTTTCTTGTAGCTGCTATAAGGCTTATGAGAGCACTGGGAAACTGGCACAGTGATGCAGAGCAAGACCAGGTTATTTAAACAAACTGCACAAGTAAGTGTGTAAGACATGACAGTCTCAATACTCAAATGAGTATTGAGGGAGTTGGCTGATATCATAGTGTGGGCACTCCAGATTACTACTGGAAAGGTCTTGGCAACTGGGGGAAGTTCCTGAAGACTGAATCACAGAATCACAGAATTAACCAGGTTGGAAAAGATCTCTAGGATCATTGAGTCCAACCTATCACCTGACCTTTCTAATTAATTAAACCATGGCATTAAGTGCCTCATCCAACCTTCTTTTAAACACCTTCATGCATAGTGACTCCACCACCTCCCCAGGCAGCCCATTCCAATGACGTTCACTCTTTCCATGCAGGATTTCTTCCTAATGTCCAGCCTAAACCTGCCCTGGAATGAAGTGTCACAAAAGCCCAAGAAGGAAGATCTTGTGAGCTACAGGACAGAGTCATAGAATAGTGTCAGTTAGAAAAGACCTCCAAGATCATTGAGTCCAACCATTATTTAACTCTACCAAGTCTGTTGCTAAACCATGTCCCTCACCATTACAACTCTGCATCTTTTAAATACCTCCAGGGATGTGCATTCTACCACCTCCCTGGGGAACCTATCCAAGTGTTTGAGAACCCTTTCAGTGAAGAGGTTTCTTCTAATACCTAATCTAAACCTCTCCTGAATGTTCAACTGCACCTTGTTCTTTTGGAAGATAATGGAGCAAACAATCCTGAAAACCATTTCCAGACCCTTGAAGAACAAGATGATGATTGGGTGTAGTCAGCATGGATTAATAATGCAATGAATGAGTTTATACTGGTGGACAGGGCATACTGTTTGTATGTGGAAAGCCTTTTGACACTGTTTCACCTTTTGGCAGTCTCCTCTAAGCTCCTCGCTGGTGAAGTATGGACTAGATAAGTGGGCAGCAACATAGGTTGAAAACAGGAGACTCATGTAACAACCAATGAAGATACAAGAGACAGTGGATGCAGATTGTAATACAAGAAATTCCACTTAAATATGAGATATTGTTGTTGTTTTGTTTTGTTGGGTTGTTTTTTTGGGGGTTGGAGATTTGGGTTTGTTTGTCTGTTTTGGTTTTTAATTGCAATGCAGATCAAGTGCTGGGACAGGTTTCCAAGAGTGTTTTGGAATCATCATCATCCTTGGAGACATTAAAATATTTGACATGGCCCTGAGCAACCTGCTCTAGTTAACCTTGCTCTGAGCAGAGGGCCTGGACGAGATGAGTGCCAGAGGCGCTTTCTGATCACAACAATAGTCCTGTGAATCTGGGTGCATATGTTTGAAGTCATAATGTCTGTGTTGGGTTCACAGCTCTAAGTAGAGAAAAAAGACAGAGCAGATGGGTGGACAAAGTCCTGTAGATAGAAGAAAACCTACTGATACCCTCCCTTTTTCTTGTAGATGTTCTCTTGAACTTATTTTAAAGTATCTGAATAGTATCTCTTGGCTGTTTGCTTTTCTAAACATCGTTGGCATGACAGAACTGTCAGTCACACAAGCATCTTGCCTTCCAGTTAGTTTTCCTACTGTTGTTGTAAGCACAGAAGTTTAGGGGTTTTAAGTACCTCAGCTCCCACTTGAAAGGTAGAAAGGCAAATTGTGTATTCACAGCATAAACAACAGAGACAATGTGCACAAAATGCTCATGTTCTTAAATTTGAGATGGATTTCTGCATGTTGACTCATGTGTGTGTCGCAAAAGCAGTCTGGGGAACAGTTCATGTTCTTCAGAAGAGGTTCTTCAGAAGTATTCCAGAGATTCACTTGCATATCAAGGTGATCCTCCTGATCTTTCCTGGGTGGCTTGCTTTTTTGGTGGATTTTCATTGAGAGAAATCTACAGACTGTGGCAATGGTGTGAAGGTGTGTAACAGAACCAACAGCGCTCTCACAGAAGGAGAAAAGCTTATGTGGAAGAGCATAGCTTGGCTGCAGATTCCTTAGCATGAAAGCATTATATATTCAAAGAAAGAAAAAAAATGACACCTTGGTCAACTCCAAAGACAAGCCTTTGGCTTTGGCGGTCAGGAGGGGAATAAACATGTAACAGTTTCCTTTATAAACAGAATATGTTTATTGTTAAGTCATTACAGAACGATAAACTTCCGGGCTAAATAATTGTCTATTCCCACCACAGCCCTTCTATGCTGAAAAGATAAAGGAACAGAGGGTTCTGATGGAAAATATTAATCATTTGGTTGAGGTCAGCAAGTGGTGATGAGAAGGGAAAGGCAGAAGGATGGCAAAGTGTAAGCTCTGCTCGCAGGTTTTACCAAGAGCATCCACTTGAAGAAACCAGAGAAAATGTCCTCGTTTCATTAGCTCATTTTAAAGATTTCTGCAATTGAGACATTTAGCCTCTTGGGAAAGACAGCTAAACAGAAATCCATTTACCTTTCACTTGTTTTTCATAATTTCCCCTGCTACTTTGGTTAATTAATTACCACCGCTATTTGTGTTTAAACAAGGGGTCTGTCTGCCTCCCTCCCCCTAGGCCCATCTGCTCCTCCATGACCTTGCTTGTGAAGTCATTGCTGTGCTGATTTTGTGAAAGCACAAACACTTCCATGGCAACAGACAGCTGTGTCACAAAGATGGGGCTGTGACCTCACGGCAGGAAGGACTAGGCTGGAGTGGGGGGAGAGATTTTCTCCCCCACACAGAGAAGCTTTTGATGATAACGGAGAGCAAGACAGGGTGTTACATCCAGAACAAATGATCTTGCTCTTTGACTGCTTCTGCTTCAGAAGTTGTCCACCACTTGAAATTCTCTTCTTCAAAGACCTTTTAAAACTGATACGTTTTTCATGCAAGTGAAATGGTTTCTCCCTCAGATCTCAGCACAGAAGACATCTCCAGAAAGAAGTAAGGGATGGATTTAATCATAGAGGACACGGGCTTGAGTTTCTACAAAGCCTGGGAGCTGCCTGGATCCAAATCTTCATTTATTCAGTTTGGTTGAGAGGCAATCTTATTTTTATTCTGATTGCACAGGGATTTCTATCTTAGTCTACCTCCACCCAAACTGCTTGTCTTCAGAATGAAATCAGATGCTCCTGAATAGAACAGTCTAGCAATGAAAGCTTTCCTTTATAAACATTTGCGTGGCTGGATGGGAAGTGGAAATTTAGTCTTATGATCACAAAGCATTTTTAATGTAGATGCAGCAAGACACATCAAAGCTAAATAACACACAAGTGGTACTCCAGAAGCCTACTGCAGAAACTGCCTCTATGTGTATTGATTGTGAAACTGCAGAAAATGTATCTTGATCAGACTGTTGCTGTCTTGGTCCTTGGCTGATTGCTTGATTGTTCCATGAAATGCCACAGTCTTGGAATCCACACACATCCTCCGTTAGCTAAAAGGAACCAGTGTTTCCATAGAAGTCACTGCTGCTTATTTCCTGAGAACAATTTATAGTTCAGTGTGCTACTGTGCTAGGCTAACCAGATCAAACCAACCCTCCCTTTTGGATATACTCCATCACTAAATGAGGCTTGTACAGAGCATGCATTATGGGACTCCACTGATGTGACCGACAGCAAACCATTTGCCTTTCTGGAGTCTATTTTCTTCCATAGTAATATGATGAATGGTAGCATTTGCATTACACTTTCACCACATCTCAGCCTCATGGACAGGTAGGGCTCAGCAGCACCATGTTGCAAATGACAATCCTAGGTGACAGTAGGTGGAAACAGTTGTTTATGTTCTTATAACTGCTGCCAAACTGGAAAAAAACCCACTAATTTCCAAATCCATGTATTTGTTACCTGAATACTGAGCCACCACCTACCTTTTCTGATGGAGTTTTTGGGGTAAGTGGGAGTGGGGATGGGAAGGAGTGGGGGGAATAAAAGAAGAGGATTGAAGAGAGATACTTAAATTTACATTAGGATCTGTCCACAACACCTTGAGGAGTTTAAGGGGCCCAATACAAATCTTTAAGATTTTTCTAGTTAATAGTTAGAGGCTCATAAAGTATATTGGGAAATACAGTCTTTTGTGTCCCTTGGAATATCTCCCACCCAAGTATCATTTTGTTTCGTGTCTGATTTGTCCTTAGCATCTCAACCAGCTGCTGCAACTGTTTACTTTATATCCCATCTGATTCCCTCCTTATATATTACCTGGCTCACTTCATATGTCCTGTCTGATTTTCACTATAACATCAACCATTTCCCATTGTTTTCCAGCATCCTGATCTCTATGACATCTGTTCTATACAAAGACCTTCATTTCTATATTCTCTTTACATGCTTGGATGTTTGCAGATATGAACACACCTGCTCCACTCACCTGGACCTACTGTAGTGCCCTCTCAGGCATTGATGCAGTTTTTTTTCCTGGTTTGCACTAGCCATGTATTTGGCTCTCTTGCATTTTGTTCTTGCAAAATAATTTTTCCTGTGTCCTACATAATATGGGATGATTACTGATTTCAAGTCTGGAGATTCCCCAGCCTGTGATCATTGAAATAGAATAGTTGGCAGAACCCAGAAAGAAACTGGCCATTCTGTTCTGCCATGCAGCCTGTCCCTTTGCTCTGTATCCACTGGAGGACTGTGGGTAAAACTTGCTTTGGGACAGCAGTAATGCTATATTTAAGTATGCTTTTAAAAAAAGAAAAAGGGCAAGAAGTTTCTTTAGTTTGGTGTGTTCTATCAGAGGCAAGATAATAGAATTTCTAAACCCATTGATTTTATGGCATTAGGAATCTGCTTGATAAGTCAGTCTCTGTACACTGGCGATCACTATCTCCAGCTGTATAAGCAGTACTGTCCCCATTTCATTTTCAATAAGAAATTGAGGGAGACTTAGCTTCACTGGAAAATATGGGGAAAATAAGTAGCATAAAATCTCTCTTCTGTTGGGGTACAGCGTAGCTATTTATTATCAAATACTGTAGGGGTCAAAGAGAGATAAAATTAGAAGTGTGAACAAAGAATTCTTGAGTGCCAGACTTCCCTTCAGTACACAGTGCTGGGGGACCCACACTGGAGCACTATTTGTGGGGTGCTCCAGCACCAGCCTTTCTAATGGGTGGTCTCAGAGGGAACAGGCAGAGGAGCTACTCGAGATGTGTGTGACAAACTCGGGAGCAGCCCCTCTCAGCAGGAGGTGTTGCAGGGAAAGGGGCAGGAACTGGTGTAGTGGGGACTTCCCAATTCTTTGTAGCCCTGTGGTTATGTGCAATATTGAAACACTTTTTCCTTCCAGAGGAAAAAAAAAAAATAGATTGTACTCACCGTGTGGGTTGTCTGAAAAAGAAGGGGAAGAATTGAAGGAAGGTGGAGTCACAAGCAGACCTGTGGTGTTGCCAGGTACCTTGGCTGGATAGATGCACAACATCCCTTTCCAAATGCTGCCTCCCTCCATGGGGCTGTCCAAGTCTGTTTTCTACTTGGCTGGTTGTGCTATTGAGTCCCATTTGGAAGGATTCACATGTGACCTGAGACTGTCCTCTAGATGTCTGACTCTGTCCTCTACAACATAAATAATACAAAAACAAACATGCCAAACAGTAACCTTCACTTGTCTCCCTGACACTGCTGTTGGGAAGGAAGGAGTGAGTGTAGGCAAGTGAATGAGCAGACTGCATGCTAGGCAGGCAGGAGACCAGCAAGGAGAAGCAAAGTACAGCATGAGGACCACAAGAGTAATTAAATTTTCTGTCCACACAGTTCTGCAGTTTGAGACTCAGACAGCTGTCTGCTGGGGCATTCTCTCTTACAGATTCATGGAATAGTTTGGGTTGGAAGTGAGCTTAAAGATCATCTAGTTTCAACTCCCTCTCCTCCTCCACTATGGGCAGGAACACCTCCCACTAGAACATGTTGCTCAAGGCCTCATCCAACCTGGCCTTGAATACCTTCAGGCAGGGGGCATTCATGACACCCCTCTGCAACCTGTTTCAATGGCTCACCATCCTTACTGTAAATTTCTTTCCAATATCAAGTCCAAATCTGCCCTCCTCAAGCTTCAGTCCATTCGCTTTCATTGTATCACTACAAGCCCTTGTAAAAAAGTCCTTCCCCAGCTTTCTTGTAGTCCCCCTTCTGGTACCCAAAGGCAGCTATAAGGTCATTCTGGCACCTTGTTTCCTCCAGGCTGAACAACCTCAACTGTCACAACCTCTCCCCATAGGGGAGGTGCTCCAGCCCTCTGATCATCTTTGTGGCCCTCCTCTGGACCTGCTCTGATGAGGCCAGAGAAAACCATCCGGCCCCACCCTGGAGCAGAGCAGCCGTGCTCCCTAGTCAGGACATACAGGCAGCTTTGGCAATCTCATGACCGTTTTTATTCAGCATAGTCCATGGCTGGAGTCTGAGGTAGGCACCATTACTGCTCAGGCTTTTTGCTGTGCCACTCAACTGTCATGGCAGTATTAAGCAAATCAGTTAATGTTGCACACTGCTTATTCTCTTCCTTGTGCCCTCCCCTGCCCCTTCTCTCCCAACCTAGTCTGCCACGTGGAGAAGAGGATCCCTTTTTCCTACTGAATGTACTTGTGATGCAATTATGCATTAACTGTGGATACAGTTGTATGTGGCAGGCATGCTAAAGTACCACCAGCTTTGTGTGGAAGACAAATGCCTGCAGTCTTAAATAGCTGAGATTTCTATCTCTCTCCTCCAGGAAAATATGCAGCAAGTTGTCCCCATCTACAGACTTGGCAGGAAAAAAAAGATGTTTCTTTATTTTTGTTTTCTCCCCCTAAGATACACTGAGTAGGAAACTGACCTATATGTGTCTTCCAAAGAGAATGGTTTCCTTATTCCAACAGTGGAATGTTTCTGTCAGAGTAAACATTATGAGACTTTCTCCATGTATAAATGGTGGAAAAGCAGAGGCTTTTTGGTGCTTCTTCTCTTGGTTCCTTGGAACTTCAAGCAGAGGATTTTAAGATAGAGAATTAAAGATGCAGCTTGTGGACACAGAGAAAGTATTTTTTATGTGTTAGTCTAGAATACTCTGGAATGGGAACCAGGCTGGGTGGAGTTCTGAGGTTCTCTTCTCATGCAGGTAAGTGCATTGGCCAGCAGCAGTGAAAGGGCATCCAGGGAAAGCACATCTAGAAAATGATGGAGTGGCTAGCACAAACTTGCCATTCAGGTAAAGACACTGCAGAGATTCGTTCCCAGAGCCAAGCTGGCGTAGGCCTGAATCTGATGGATGAATATAGGACATTTAGGATGGTATCTTGCTGCAAAAGAACCACCTGGACAGATGGTAAAGGCCAGGCCCCAGCTCAGCTTCTGATACAGGTCCAAGAGCTAGACAGATAACTCCCTCCAAACCAGCTGTGAGGCAGGGATGAAAGAGGATGTTGCCCAGGGAAATAAGGAGGACTTCAGCCTGAGAATTTTGGCATCTAGGTACCTTTGGAGTGGGGTTGTCCTGCTCCTGGTGGATTTCAAGTTGATGGAAATCCAGATAAAACTGGAAAGCTTTTGTTTTGAGGAATGCAGAAAACAAAGCTGCGGGACCAAAGGTGAGACTGTTCATATGCAGGAATACTGGGCAAGCTGTCACCTTGCCAGTGATCTGGGTAAGCTTTTGCAGGCTGACTTCCTGGGTATTGCTGCCCCTAATTTGGCTGAGCTGTGTTTTCACAGAGGTCAAAAAGGGCTTATTCCAAACCATCCTCTTTGCACTCAGAACCTGCCTCCCCACCAGGCCACTTGCTGTCCATCATTGCTTACATCCTGCGGTTAATGTTCTCCCTCCTGCACGCCAGCAATCCAACTCCTTCAAGCTTTTGCAGCTTGCTTTCACAAGGATTAGATCAACTATTTTCCTGTCCCACTTCTCATTGATACCAGCTCAATCTCTGTCATATCCACACGCTCTTCCGTGCACACATACACACACACACACACGCACATACGCGCACTTCAGCTAAGTATCTTTGGCTCCTTGCGTTGCTCACAACATTAAGAGAGGTGTTTGCTTCAACCTTGTGGTTATTTTGTGTGCAAGAAATTTGCTCTTCATTTTTCTTCTTTGGTCAGAAGAAGGCAGCTCCATGCAGAGCTCGCAAAAATGTGTTTGCAGCTTTATTAACGGTGAGCGGCGTTTTGTCTCTGGTGTGCGACAGGAAAGCCTAAGCCATAGTTTAAAATTTTTATTTAAAAAGCAGCAACAGTCACACAAGAAAATTCACAAAAGAATGTCTGCCTCTCACCTACATAGATCATCATCATCTCCTAGCTATATGCAGAGCAGCCCATTTCCCCCTCAGCCCTGTGCCCTGATGGGACTCAGTTCCTAAAGAAATGGGATTTATGATTCACACAGATTTTTAATATGCCATCAGAATGCTGCTGTGTCTGAAAAGCTATGCTGCTTCTTTCAGATCCCAGCAGACCTTCTCACCAATATTGACTTGCAGATGAAAGCTACCATGTGCCTTTAAAATAAAGAAAGATGCTGAGCCTTGTCAGCGCACAGTTGCAGGGCACAGGCATTTAGCACAGAAGTGGTGGTGCCAGGGGATTCACAAGCCTTTTGCTTTGGCAGAGGATCCACAGAGCTCCAATCCCTCCTCAAATGGAGAGGAGCCATTTCTGTGCAGACCTTTGAACTTGTTGGAAGTGCAGTATCAGGTGCACATTAATGGGCAGCCACACCAGCTTGCCTTGCTCTAAACCTGCAAGTGAGAAAGTTGAATCACAGAATCACAGAATTAACCAGGTTAGAAAAGATCTCTAGGATCACTGAGTCCAACCTATCAGATAACCCTTCTAATTAACTAAACCATGGCACCAAGTGCCTCATCCAGGCTCCTCTTAAACACCTCCAGGGATGGTGACTCCACCACCTTCCCAGGCAGTCCATTCCAATGGGCAATCACTCTTCTTCCTAATATCCAGCTTAAACCTGCCCTGATACAGTCTGAGCTGTGTCCTCTTCTTCTGTCACTGGATGCCTGGCAGAAAAGACCGATCCCTGTCTGGTTACAGCCTCCCTTCAGGTAGTTATAGAGAGCAATAAGGTCTCCCCTGAGCCTCCTCTTCTCCAGGCTGCACACCCCCAGCTCCCTCAGCATCTCCTTGTAGAGCTGTGCTCCAGCTCCCTCACCAGCCTTGTTGCCCTTCTCTGGACACGTTCAAGCACCTCAACATCTTTCTTAAATTGAGGGGTCTAGAACTGAACACAATACTTAAGGTGTGGTCAGTGCTGAGTACAGGAGCAGAACGACCTCCCTGGTCGTGCTGGTCAGACTATTCCTGATACAGGCCAAGATGCCATTGGACTTCTTGGCCACCTGGGCACACTGTTGGCTCATGGTCAGTCAGCTGTCAGCCAGTACCCCCAGGTCCCTCTCCAGCCACTCTGTCCCCAGCCTGTAGAGCTGCATTGGGTTGTTGTGGCCAAAGTGCAGAACTCAGCACTTGGACTTGTTAAAATTCATGGCATCGGACTGTGCCCATCTATCCAGCTTGTCCAGGCCCCTCTGCAGAGCCCTTCTGCCCTCTAACAGATCCACATGTGCTCTGAACTTGGTGTCATATGCAAACTTACTGATGCTGGACTCAATCCACTCACCTAGATCATCAGTGAAGATACTAAACAGGACTGGTCCCAGCACTGATGCCTGGGGCCCAACACTAGTGACTGGCTGCCAACTTGATGTGGCATTGTGTACCACCACTCTCTGGGCCTGGCCATCCAGCCCGTTATTAACTCAGCACAGAGTGCCCCTCTCCAAGCCATGGGCTGCCAGCTTGGCCAGGAGTTTGCTATGGCAGACAGTGTCAAAGTCCTTGCTGAAGTACAAGTAGACTACATCCACAGCCTTCCCCACATCCACCAGGCAGGTCACCTGGTCACCTGATCAAGTTGGTCAAGCAGGATCTGCCCCTCCTAAATCCATGCTGGCTGGGTCTGATCCCAGCCATCCTGTAGGTGCCCTGTGATTGCACTCAGGATGATGTGTTCCATTATCTTGCCTGGCACTGAGGTCAGGCTGACAGGTCTGTAATTTCCTAGGTCCTTCTTCCGACTGCTCTAGTGGATGTGCACCACATTGGCCAGCTTCCAGTCTTCAGGGACCTCTCCAATGAGCCACAACTGTTGATAAATGATGGAGAACAGCTTGGCCAGCTCATCTACCAGCTCTCTCAGTAGCCTAGGATGGATCCCATCTGGTCCCATAGACTTGTGAGGATCCAAGCTCAAGAAGTCTGCAGCTGCTTCCTCCTGGATTACAGGGTGGCTGTTCTGCTCCCTGACTCCACCTGCCAGCTCAGGAGGCCATCTGTCCTGAGGACAACCTGCCTTACTATTGAAAATGGAGGTGAAGAAGGTGTTAAGCACCTCTGCCTTTTCCTCATCTCCAGTTACTACATTCCTCTGCTTGTCCAATAAAGTGGAGGTTATCCCTGCCCCTCTTTTTGTCATTAATATATTTATAAAAACATTTCTTGTTACCACTCACAGCAGTGGCCAGTCTAAGTTCTAACTGGGCTTTTACCTCTCTAATTTTCTTTCTACATGACCTAGCAACATCCTTACATTTTTCCTGAGTTCCCTCTTTCCAAAGGTGATATGCCCTCTTTCTTTCCCTTAATTCCTTCACAAGTCCCTCACCCATCCAGGCTGGTCATCTTCCCCACTGGCTCTGCTTTTGGCGCACTGGCAGAGCCTGTTCCTGTGCCTTTGAGATTTCATTCTTGAAGTAGGCCCAACTTTCCTGGACCTTTTTGTTTTTAAGGGCTTTTTTCCAAGGTACCCTTTGAGTTGGTTCTTTGAATAAGCTGAAGTCTGCCCTCCAGAAGTCCAGTATGGATGTTTTGTTGATGCTCCTCCTAGCTTTACTGCATATTGAAAACTTTATTATTTGGTGGTCGCTTCACCCCAGATAGCCTCCAATCATCACATCTCCCACCAGCCCTTCTCTATTTGTAAACAGCAGGTTGAGGACAGCCTCACCCCTGGTAGGCTGGCACACCAGCTGTGTCAAGAAGCTACCCTCTATACTCTCTGTTGTGGAAGGGGTAATTAATTACTGTGAGATTATAATTTTAAAATATTAATAGAATATATTAATATTAAATATTCTGAACTCGTGGCACCCCGATCACCAAAATGATAATAAGAACAGGTTCTTGCAGCATTATGAAAACTATATACAGGTTATAATAAGATCTAAAAATAACTATTAAATTTATCTATTAATTGAACTCGACTAAACTGGCAGAGAAAGCTTTGCAGTCAGTGTACTGCTTGCGGTCAGTACTCCGCTTGCTCGCTAGATGGACGCAAGGAGCAACTTTCTGCTTAAGGCAGAAGGCAATCAATAATTATTAGAGGCTTTTGGCATTTACTCACAAAAAATACTATCTGACAGTACCCAAAGCTCGTGGCAGGGTTGCTGTCGGTAGCTGTTAGAGGCTTTGGAGTTTCCCCAGGCTTCTGGGCGCTGGAGAAAGGAGCCAGACGATCTCTGACCTGTTCCTGGCTCTCTGGACGATTTGTGTTACCTTCAGGGCTTCCCCCTGGGCAGAAGGCTTTCAGCCTTGTGTGCATTCTGGGCACGGTGCCACGCCGGCTGTGCAGGCTGGATACATGACAGGTATCAGAGCCTCAGCTCAGGATCAATGAGGCAGCAGGCAGGGATGCAATAGCAGACACACCTTGGAATGGCAAAGCACACGCACTGCTCCCTGCTGGCCTCCTTTTATCCAATATATCCTGAGACTAATGGGCCTTTGGCCACAGGATAGCCAATCCAATGGCAGTTAGCCAAGATGTGACCATATTGGGTGAAGCCATAGGCTTACTTTACCCTTTTTTGGGCAGAACACAGCCTTGCACAAGGCAACCCTGTGCACCTTGTTTACCGCAGTTGCTGGGCAGGCCACAGACACCAGACTCAGTGGCTCCAGATTCTTTGTCCTTTTTTCCGCAGTTGCTCTCCCCAAAACAGAAGGAGGGAGAGCAGAAAAAACATGCCTGGACAAGCCAGGACATGTACAAGCCTAATTTGGCCTGCTTAGGCCTACCACAACATCCCACTCCCTGGCCAATGGGCCACTTAGTTCGAGGGCAATTGGTTAACCCCTCTGGGGACAAGTGTCTTGTGTGGATTACCTTTGTATAAGTATGTCGCCTTTCTTGGCAATGAATACCCTTTGATATGGCTTATCATGTGTGGATTAGGTTGTCCTGTACAAAACAGGTTACACATATACATTATACAAACAGTGTATACAACCATTTTACCATCTTACTCTATGTAGAGCATAACACAAAACAATGTAGAGCTGTATTGATCGGAGCCCAATACCTGGTACTCTTTATTAGTCCCCACCCCCTTGGCTGGTGATGGGTGCACCTGAATTCCAAACATTAGCAGTCGTCATTGTAACAACTGGGATCTCCAGCGTGAATCCTTCTGGTGCGATGCCTTTTCCTGTCCCTCTGGGAACGCTGACTTCCAGACTCAGAAGCAGCTGGGGACAGGTCTCTGAAGCGCACTTTCTTTTGGCCATGTGACACTACCTCGTGGCTCTCCCTGTGCTGGCTTCTCCTTGTGCTGGCTTCTCCTTGTGCTGGCTTCTCCTT
>VWZE01005862.1:25747-36868 GCA_013396675.1 Eubucco bourcierii
CCATGAGGATGCTCAGAGGACTGCAGCAGCTCTGCTATGAGGACAGACTGAGAGAGTTGGGGCTCTGCAGCCTGGAGAAGAGAAGGCTTCCAGGAGACCTTATAGTAGCCTTCCAGTATCTGAAGGGAGCCTACAGGAAGGCTGGAGAGGGATTATTTTCAAGGTCTTGTAATGACAGGATGAGGAGTAATGGGTTTAAATTGGAAGAGGGGAGATTCAAACTAGATGTTAGGAAAGGTTCTTTCTAGTGAGGGTGGTGAGGCACTGGCACAGGTTGCCCAGGGAGGTTGTGGCTGTTCCCTCCCTGAAGGTATTCAAGGCCAGATTGGATGAGGCCTTGAGTGAGCTGTACTAGTGGGAGGTGTCCCTGCCTATGTGAGGGGGTTGGAACTAGATCATCCTTGAGGTCCCTTCCAATCTAAACCATTCTATGGTTCTATGATTCTATACATGATGATCAGTATGGTGAGGCAAACCCACAGCCCTGATCTCCACATGCTGCTATCAATCTAGTATCTTGATATTTTCAAAACTGTGTGAGAAGAATGTTGAGATTATTTGGGTGATTAATCTCAGAAATGAGAACCAGGCTGGTCATGAGCAGTCCGTGTTGCTTTCCAAGGGATAAATGAGGTAATATATGATAGACTACTCTAAGTGGTGGACAGAGGGTTGATACTCAACTGGATAAAATCACTCTAAGCAACCACTGCCTGGGCCTTTATTCTTGTGATACAAATACTGTGGTAGCATAGATTTAATTTAATAATGAGCTGATCATAAACACAAGGTCACAGAATGGTAGGGGCTGGAAGGGACCTCTGGAGATCATCTAATCCAACCTCATACTAAAGCAGAGAAGAAGACACCACAACCTCTCTGGACAGCCTGTTTCAATGCTCTGGCACACTTAGAGTAAAGAGGGTTTACCTTTTATTTAGGTGGAACTTCCTGAATTCCAGTGTGCACTTCATGTCCTATCAGTGGGCACCACTGAAAAGAGCCTGACCCCATCCTCTTGACACTTGCTCTTCAGATATTTGTAAACATTGATAAGATCCCTTCTCAGTCTTCTCCAGGCTAAACAGGCCCAAGTATCTCAGCCTCTCCTCATAAGAGAAATGCTATAGTCCCCTCATCATCTTCATGGGCCTTTGCTGGAGTCTCTCCAGTAGGTATGTCAGTCTTCTGAAGGGATTTCATTGTAGAAATGCTGGCTTTAGCTCTAAGACTAGTGTCCCTCTTATGGGAAATGAAAATATTGGAGCATTCACCTTTCTCCCCAGTCAGGACAAGTAAGTCAGCCGAAAGTAATCAGTCTTTATATGGTAAGTATGGAGGAGAGCAAAAATGGGAACGCATTTCTCTTGTTTCAGGTTCAGTTTCTAAACCTCTAAGCTTCTCCAGGGCCCCATGGAAGTTGTAACAGAGAACCTATCACATGCTTCTCCTCTCTTGCTCTGTACTCCATCAG
This sequence comes from Eubucco bourcierii, assembly GCA_013396675.1. Classification (NCBI taxonomy): domain Eukaryota; kingdom Metazoa; phylum Chordata; class Aves; order Piciformes; family Ramphastidae; genus Eubucco; species Eubucco bourcierii. Next base: position 27,222 of record VWZE01005862.1, read on the forward strand.
ACTACTTCTTCGACGGTGCAATAGACCCTTACCTTAAGTCTGACTTATCACAAATAGCAGTTTTATTTCATCAAAACAAAGAAAAATGTTTTGGTCAGCTTTAGTGATGATTATGCAGCCAAGCACAAGGAGTATAAACAAAACAAAACATATTTCCACTATGGGTAGCTTTTCATTCCAGATTAAAGCAAACAACCAGAAAAGATATTGGTTTCCCATGAGAGAGCAATGTATTGGTGAATCTTCTGTAAGAAGATGCAGCATCTTTGAGAATAAAATGGCCATGGGGGAGAATTTTTGGAACAGATTTAAAGGGGAAATATGCAGAAAGCAAAGAAGCAAGAATTGCTTGCTGCTTCCACCACAATAATAATACTTTGCCCAGTGCGTATGCTTTACTGCTCACTGTAGCCAAGAGCAAAATTCCCTGCCCACCACACAAAACCAGCAAAAGGCAAGACTGGTGTTGCAGGCAAGAAAACTTCACGGGTGCATCCATCAAATCCTGCAATGGGACCAGTGAAGCACACAAGCTGCAAGGCATCAGTAATGAGAACTGGAGAACAGAAAACCCTCAGCAGTACAGGCTCAATAATTAATCAAAGCCGAAAATCTCTCTAATGAAGGCAGTAGCCCCAGAAAACCAGAGAGTGTTTAAGGAGTTAGGGGTCTGAACAAGAAAGGAGGAGATCTTGAAAAACAAGTTATCAAGGGGTGGGGAAAGAATGGCCACAGCATTTCCCTTCCTGAGGTTCTCAGGAATTCACTGAAGTCAATAGATAAGAATAGTATTAATCTTCTTGCTTTTTATGTGATTTGATCCATTGAAGTGTGTCACCAGTAGCTAGCTACTATTAGAAGAAAGAGGTCATTCTACAGAAGAAAAACTCCTACTCTGGGAGCCTGCATAGTGGAGCTACCTCTGGTTTTCAGGGTAACACCATAAATGTGTTTCTCAAAGTCCCTATTCTAATGTATAAAGTTGTCTGGCAGTATTCCCAGATGAGTCTCAAGGCTTATTTAATTATGAAGCAAAACCTTAATGTAATACCTCGTGCTTCTGCTCCCTTCAAACTGAGAACCTTGGGTTGCTTCTCGCACCGAAGGGAGGAAGCGATTCATATATAGTTGGCCATGAATGGCAGATGCGTTGCAGCAGTAGCAGATGTGAAATAAGAGCCTTGTGATCCTGGCTTACATGCACATTGTGAGCCACAGGGGTTCCAAGGCTATGGAAAAGCAAGCTGTTAGTCACAGCAGAGTTTTGGCTAAGCACTTGAAACTCTTCTGCCCTGAAGCTTGATGGTTCTTTAAGGTACGGACCAAGATAACATAGAGATTGCTTCTGTGAAGACACGAAATAAGTCCAGTGGGGGTATTGACAAGATTACTTTTCCTGTGATGTTGAGAAGTACTGGTCCAAAGGCCTGAATTGCCTGCACCGTGATTCATGTTTTTGTCATGGCTGCACCACAGGGACCGCAGTTTCCCTGTCTGCTAGTGAACCCTCACAACTGAAGAAGAGCCTATTGGTTGAGAACTTGGCAACAAACCTGCTCAGGAAAACAGCTACCGAGGGATGCATTACCGTTATCTGCCACTGTGTTCTCCAGCTGTCCCTTGGACACATGGCCCATTTCAAGAGGCTTTGATCTGATGTTCAAAATCCTGAGAGAACAACTAGCTTCTCGGTGAGGCTGTATCACTTCCATATGTAGCTGCATTATGTGCTTGATCAGGTAGAGTGACACAGATGACACAGCAATCCTGGTGACTTGGATCTGTCTGCTGGAGCTCTGTGGTGCATGAAGAAAAGCTTATTAAATCCTTGCCCTGTCAAAGGCGGCACCTGCCTCTTTGCATGACTTCCTCACAGTGGGACCTTTGCTCTTACTCTCATGCCTCTCACCTGAGAAACATGCTNACAGGAAGCACGCAAATAAGAATGAGGATAGCACCAAATTAGAACTGATAGATAAAATGGATTAGGCAGATTGATGGAAACCAAATTAGCTGTGAAGCCAGTGTCAAATAGAATAGAAAATCATTTCCACCCAATAGCCAGCTGAAAGATATAGCAAGACAAGAAGGAAATAATCAAGATTGCCTAATTGCCAAGTAACCTCTCAGTCTTTCTTTTACTCTCTTTCTTCCCTGATACTATCTGTCTGGGATTTCTGTATTAAAATGGAGGAAAACATCTTTTGATCTGATGCGCAATGTGAACTGCAAGACAAGCTCAAAGAAACCCCCTCTGAAAAAAGGCCCTTTGTACAAAACTATCTCTAATGTACCATATAGCTGCCTCACAAGATTTTGGGCGAAGGGAAATGAAAGAGAACAGGGTGGCAAATATCATGTATTCTCTTCCCTTCTGGGTTACCTGTTACCTGCCATGTCACAAAGTTTGATATGTGAACAGTTGGAGAAGAGCTAAGTAAACAATGGCAGTATACGGGGTGCATTTTCTCTCCATGAATTGCTGACAATCCCCTTCTAGGACTAGAAGTGGGGAGCTTTGAGAAGCTGAAGAGCAGCTTTGTAATTAGTGAGAGCCCCTGGCCACAGTGAAAAATAACATTGAACAGCAGTGTTCTTGAAGAACCCAAACGTTATTACAGGAATTGCAGTGATGGAAATCTTTTCATACAAGCCTGGCAAAATGTGCCTAGCTTGTGTTCCCTTTCCATTATTTCTGAAAGACATACAGATATGTAAAGATTTTAATATGACCTGTTGGTAGAATAAGCAGGTAAAGAACCACTTGTGTCAGAAGACTGATAGTAGCCTGTATAGATTTACCTTCAGGTGACCTGTTCAAACCTGGAGTGGGAAAAAATTGTCAGAGGTGCCTCTCAGAAGTATTTCTTTCAGAGTTCATTCACAGCTGCTGATAAAGTCCCTCAGAAGCAGGTTCTATAGAATCTTACAACCTGCAGAGATGATAATCTTTGATGCTAATGGATGTCAGGCACTTAAGCAGAAATTGGGTGCTCATACATTTTCCATGGTCTAAGCACTTCTCTTCTTCCAACCTGGTGGGGGGGCAGCAGCAGCAGTGCCCAGCTGGTGGTTGTTCTGTAATGGTTCAAGGAGTGTAACCAGAAGAAGCCAGTTTTGATTGCCATGTGCTTAGGAGAATGGTGTGTAGTGATTAGCAGCTCCATCCAGTAAGATTTACTGTGATTTCCACCTGTGATAGTGGTGACCCAACTGCTTGCTGCTCCTGGAGGAGCTGGCTTTGGACAGCCGCTCTCAGGTGGAGGATGTGTGAGTTTGGAGCTCTTGCTGAGATTGTGTGTAAACTCTAAATGTTATTTTCAGCTGACTGAATGCTTCCTCTGAAGTAGGAAAGAGGGCAAAATGCTATTTAGGCTGCTTGTTTCCCACAAAATACTGCTAGGCTGCTATCTATGATATTTTCATTTCTTCTTCTAGATTAAAAGGGATAGAAGACTCCCTTGAGAATATTTTGGTTGTGCTCAGTGCTGTGATTAGCTCTTGCTTTTAAGTCTTTGTTATTGAAAACCAAGGAATTTCCTGAGTTGGCAAAAGGTGTGATGCTACTAAATGAGGCAAGTAGGAAGTTAAAATGGAGATCTCTGCGATTTAGGCCTGAGTGCTTCTGAAAGGCAAGAAAGTAAAGAAAAAGTACCTGACCTTTTCAGCAGGGATGGAGCAAAGATTCTGCTTTAAAAGGTTTTCGGACATCACTGCTTTAAGTCCTGTCAAAGCTAAGTCTTCAGCCACATAAGCCAGAGTGGTTTCTGAGCAGGTGTTTTGCTGCAATGGTTGAGTTGACTGGGTCTTAGAGGCCATCACCACATTTATGTACCAGTTTACAGAACTGTGTAAGAGTCTACAAGCCTATTTACTCCCCACAGCCGCTATATTAACACTAAATACAGACTTTAATATAATTTCAGCATTATCTAGTCTTCTTGTGTTGATAGTGATGGAGTGCAGAAGACAATGAGGTTTTGCTAAAAGAGGAAATGCTGGTGTTTTGGCTGAACTCCTTGAAATGCTGCCCTTCAGCACCTGACATGTGGTATGGGCAGCATCCCTGTCAGTGGTGTCCCTAATCTGATTTGCCAATGATTTCCTGTCACCATAGCTGTATCACAATGCCAGATTTGCATACTGGTGGCATCACAGCATCTGCAGTATCAGGTTTTGGTCAAGCAACCTGCTGCACTGCTGGAGCTGTGCCCCAGCTGCCCACAGTGGGAGAAGGGATGGCTTTAAGTTGGCCATAATCAAAGTGCCCCATTGCCCTCCAGGACAAGGCCAAGAGAGAGGAGCTGCTACTCGGAGGGCATATATGTTTCCTGAGAGTAGACTAGGAGAGGGAGGGGGCTGTACCTCATAAAGACGATCCATGAACTAGTGCCACGTTCCTGACAGGAGCCAGAAAGTCCTGTTCTTAAAATAAGTACCTGTTCTGAGAACCTGGTTTAATTTTTGCCCCTCAGGGAGATTGCTTTGAAGAAGAGAAAAGTGCTTTTACAGCAGAGTTGCAAGCCAGTCCTTTCCCTTCAGTCTCATTTCCTACTCGTTGAGAAAGAGAGAGCAGTTCTGGGGAAAGGAACATTGAAATCACATTCTAAATCACTTTGGTTACAAATCTCTTTGGTATTGTGTGAAAACCTGGTGTAAATACACCATTAAGAGCAGGCCTGGTTGTGAACAGGCCACACATTGCCAATGTATTCAGATCAAATGGGTGCAGTGGAAGCTTTAAATAAGTGGCAGATAAAGGAGGGAAATGCCTATTAAATAAATAAGCACACGCACAATGATACGTAGAAAGCAAGCAAGAGAAAAATCTCGTGTGACCCTCATGGGAAATAATAATGCTACTGTAGGAGACCAGGCAAAGGAATGAGGCTAGTAAATGAGAAATATCCAGTATATCAATTCTGTACCCCGGCAGTGAATTGTGTTATAGTGCAACTGAGGCTCTGGATTTTATTTATTTATTAGCATAAAGAATCAAAATAAATATTAAAGATGCAGAAGGGAGGTGTGAACTGAATCTGTTTCTCCAAAGCTAAACTAACAGAAATGCAAGGGGAATGACAAATGCTAGGGTGACTGAGAACATCAGATTTGTGGAAGACTTTGCCTAGAGAAGACTAAAAGGAAATCTTATCAATGCTTATGAATATCTAAAGGGTAGAGGTCAAGACAGTGGGGCCAGACTCTTCACAGCAGTGCCCAACGATAGGACCAGGGACATCAGTTGCAAACCAGAACACAAAAGGTTTTGCTTAAAGAAAAACTTACTTACTTTGAGGGTGTCAGAGCACTGGAACAGGCTGCCCAGAGAGACTGTGGAGTTTCCTTCTCTGAAGACTTTCAAAGCCCCCCTGGATGTGTTCCTGTGCAGCCTGATCTAGGTGAACCTACTTCAGCAGGAGTGTTGGACCATGTGATTTCTGGACGACTCTTCCAACCCCTACCATGCTGTGATTCTGTGTAATTCTGTGACTTTCCCACTTCATACTTTCTGTCACACACCATGGCAGTAACATGAGGAAATCTGCCTTGGTTTCCCAGTGGTGTAGGTCTGAGTGATATATAGTACAAAGGGCTAGAAGTCTAACAGTTTCAACGGTGCCTTTGGAGGTCAGAATAACTTGTTTGTGTGAGGTTTTTTTTTTGTTTTGTTTCCACTGAAACCCCATTTACTGTTAATATGTTGCTTTAACTTGGTCAGGAAACTGTTATAAGTGGCAATATAACACATCTAGCATCTGATAAGGACACAGAATGAATGCAGTTTGCACAGCACAGAGTCAAGGAAGACAACTAAAAAAATTACCAAGATGGTAAAAAAAGAAAGAAGAGGACTGCTTGAGATTTTTTAACCTTATAAGATTCTCAGGATTTGTTTAGTTCTTGTTTTCCTGCTAGAGAGCTTTTGCCACCCACCATGCGTGCATGTAAGGGTAATGGAACACTGGAACAGGCTGCCCAGGAGGGTTGTGGAGTCTCCCTCTCTGGAGATACTCAAAACTCACCTGGATGTGTTCCTGTGTGATCTGGTACAGGTGATCCTACTCTGGCAGGGTGGTTGGACTAGATGATCTGCTGAGGTCCATTCCAACCCCTAGCATTCTGTGATTCTGTGAAAGCACAAATTACAACCACCTAAATGATCGCTGAAGGAAATGGCAGCATTTGGCCATCTTTAGTATTTCACAGCTTAGCTTAGATGAAATCCTCAAACATTTAGTTTTAACTCTCCTTTCCTGTACCCATGCATTATAATAAAGCCTTTAAAGACAGTGTAATAACATATCAATTCTCAAATAACACGACGTAAGACATTACTATTTTTCTATGAGCTTTGACAAACGTGTGGGCTCTTGCAGCTGTTCCATATTCTAGCTATTTCTGACAAATAGAGCTTAATGAACGTTGCTTTTGAGAAAAGTATCTGAACAATGCATCATAGATGAGGAGATATTATAATGGCCATTATAGTCAGATGTGTGTATATGCTAATGCAAATGGATTTTTGCAGCTAAATTGCAAAATGAGTTCATTACAGACACAGGTAATGTCTCATTCCTATTGTTGTCCGTATCACTGCTGGCCTTCAGCGTCAGGAAGTGTGGCCCTGTAACCTGGCATTGTTCTTCACACACATGTTCCACTGTGACTTTACTGTCAGGATTTAATGCAGTGAAATGCATTGGGCTGAAAGGGTTTCTCAAAAACTGGAAACAGGCTCCCCAGGGAGGTGGTTTAATCCCCATCTCTGGAGGCGTTGAAAAGCCCTGTAGATGTGGTGCTGAGGGACATGGTTTAGCACCACATTTGGTAGATTTGGATAATGATTGGACTCAATGATCTTGAAAGTCATTTCCAATTGAAACAATTCTGTGATTCCCTGGTTTAGCATAGCGCTTCATGGCAGAAGACTGCTGTTTGAGAGGCTGGAAAACTACTTGTGTGTGGCTAACCTTCCTCTAAGACTTGTTGCATTTCTGTTCCGTTTCGGATGTCTCTGGCACTTGCTCAGTCTCAGATTTCACATATCAAAGTTTTACTGTCAGAGCTGCTGATTTTATCACTGTTAAACCAGGCCTTGGGGTATGGTGTCTTTCATATTGGTAGTGATTATTTGGCAAACTCAGGTTGCTTCAGGACTCCTTTCCATTCGTAGTGAAGTCATAGCCTCTTCAAGCAAAAATGTTCTGTGTTTATAGAAGTGAATAAAATAGGTTTTATCTTTAAAAATATGTAATTCATCATCAGTTTGTAGGTACAGCTGTCTTAACCTCAAATAATGCCTTATAAAGGGGACTTAGGAAGGCCTATTTTCTGACAGATTTTGTGATCTGTTCCTTTTATCAAGAAAATTGTCACCTTCTTTCTGATGAACTGCATTTTGCTTTTGGTGTGGTGGACCTTTCAGTGTGAAAGATTATTATTCTTAAAGAAATTCTCTTGGACAAGCATGAGTTGGGGTCAGCCAAGACCAAGCATGACAGTCCTTGCATAATCCTTTAGTATTTAAGGTTAAGTCACCTCTGCTTTATTACCTTTCCCTTCCTGGAAACAGTGGTCTTTGAGTTGAATCAACATACACGTTCAGAAAATTGTGACAATCAGTTTTTCATGCAACGAGCACAAATTGTTTGAGGCTACATCAAATTTGTCATAGGCTTGCAGGTTGCAATCTGTACAACAGAAGGACCAACTCTCCTTCTATCTCTTCGATGTCAAGAGGACTGGAGACAAAGTACAGAAGGAAGGACAAATTTTGGAAGGGATTTTATTTTTATTCTCAGCCTGGAGAAGAGAAGGCTTTGAGGGGACCTGATAGTAGCCCTCCAGTATCTGAAGGGGGCCTACAGGAAGGCTGGGGAGGGACTATTGACAAGGTCTTGTAATGACAAGGCAAGGGGCAATGGGTTTAAACTGGCAGAGGGATGATTTAGACTGGATGTTAGGGGGAAGTTCTTTGCAGTGAGGGTGGTGAGGCACTGGAACAGGTTGCCCAGGGAGGTTGTAGATGCTTCCTCCCTGGAAGTGTTCAAGGCCAGATTGGAGGAGGCCTTGAGTGACCTGTGCTAGTGGGAGGTGTCCCTGTGTATGTGAGGGGGTTGGAACTAGATGATCCTTGAGGTCCCTTCCAACCTTACCATTCAATGATTCTATGATTCTATGATTATTGGTTTGTTGAAAGTAGCAATAAGGGAAAGGTAAAATAGTTTGCAAACTTCTGACTGCAGATGACCTGTGAAATATTTATTGAGTAAAAGAGTTGAAAGCTACAATCCATGAGACACGAGGAAACAGAATTGTGCTAGCAACTAAAAAGAAATACTTGGTGCTGTTCTTTGTTTGCATGTATCACATACATAGAGAAACTATGATTTTCTGAAACTATGAGTTTATTGATAACAAATTATGTGTAAGCCTCAGATTAGTTTATGCTTCTACACAAAAAGGTTGACAGGATGTCACAAACGTGCACACATAATGCAACTGTTATTCTAGCAAATGGCTGGTGAAATTCTACAGTAATGAATTACTATTGTGAAATTCTACAGTTGTAAATTACCGTTCTGAAATGTTTATGATATCAAGGGAAAAATAAAGAAACTTAAATATTTTGTTTAAAATATAATGCACAGTACAGGCAGAACTACTACAACGTATACCTTAAAGAGAAAGTAATTTATTGTTAAAGTCTGTCAATTATTACAGGCAAGGCTACAAAAGTAATAAAATAAGCACGCTGTCAAACGTGAAAAAGAAATCCATGGAAAGGGAAGCGAACACATCTGACGTTTTAGGGGGAAAAAAGTCAGATAAATTTGAGAAATCGTTTGTGATTCTCCTCAGAGCTCTGCACAGAGGCAGGGGAAAATGTTACAATCATGTTGCAGATGGGGTAAATAGAATTGCTTGCAATTACAAACGAGATCAGTGGCAGAGCCAAGAAAGGAGCCAGATTTTCTCTTTCTTCTTCACTTTGAATCCTATGTCCAATTTAGTGAAGACCGTGTCTCCAAAGTTCTATCAAATTAGTTGTCTGTTCCCCTTCTCCCCTGACCTGTATAAACATAATAGGCCAGGCCCTCAGCTGCTAAAATCACTGCAGCTCCATCTGGTCCATTAATGTGTGTATACATGCCAGTGGACAAGATTGCAAGTTGTTACCTACTCCCTGCCTAACAAACCTGGCAAAAAAACAAGAGTAATAAACACATAAAACTGTCATTTAAAAAATTGCCAGCTTAGGTCTCAGAAATATCTCCCACTGCACCATGATGGTGAAGATAATAGAGAGTGAAAAATCCCACACCTAATACTCTATCAATAAAGGGATGTTCTTCCAGTCGGCGTTGAGTAGAATCCTGCAAGCTTAGTGTAAACAGCCTGTGTACATACAATAAGATTCTTTTATTTTTTTTTTTTCTTTTTTGAGAGAGAGAGAGAGAGAAAAAGCCTGTGGTGTTTTATGCTGGTAGCAGGTTCCTAATCTCATGTCTCTATAACTTTAATAATGGAATTAATGACAGGATTAGCAGAGCACATCAAGATGATCTCTCACGTGAAACCAACAGAATGCTGTGGCAAACAGCTGGTCAGTAGGGATGCTCAATGGTTTTTCTTTTTTTTTT
>VWZE01005864.1:0-38649 GCA_013396675.1 Eubucco bourcierii
GAACCTCTTAGATTGCTGGTGCTCTGCTGTGCTGTCCAGAGGATTTATTTAGAGGAGACACAATTTAAGGAAGTGTCTCAGATTTGGTCCACCGCTAATATACTTGTATCTGATGTGAGTTAATTCCTGTTCCGCATCTGTTCTTTCAAGAAATCATAGATAAGAGTTTACAGTATGAGTGATCTCTGCTGAATTAGGTAGTTTGAGTGTGTATGCTAGTACAGTTTGTTAATGATGCCAGTTTTGAAATCAACAATGCATAATATGCAGGTAAAAATTTGGTCCACAAATGAAATTCTCACATACTAACTACACCAGCATTTTGTCTATTAATAACTGAAAACCCATCACTTCACTAAGCACCAAATTTTGCCCTTATCAACATCTCACTTATGCTCCAAATGTTATGCAAATATTTTATTTGAAAAACCCCAAATAGCTTCAACTGAAGTTGGTCTATGAATGATTTATATTACTTTAGTCATCCAGATAAGTATTCATAATCCACTCTAAGCAAGGATCAAATTAATAAAATTTTTAGAAGCACAATTAAACCAGTATATTTGTTTAAAATTGCAGGTGTACCAGGTTAGGGTGGATACCTCCCCTGGTAGAATAAACTCACCACCACACATAATGTTTTTTGTGAAGTCAGGGGAAAAAAAAAAATTCTTATAGTTTAAACTAAATATAACAGTATAGGGAAAAATGCAACTACTACAAGAATATAATAACCTGAGGAAAGATGGGGAAGGGGTCAAGCGGCAGCAAAAGCAGCAGCAGCAGCCAAAACAGCAGCAGGGGAAGATAGCAGCAGGTGCAGGCGAAGCAGCAAGGGGAAGGTACAATCTGTGCTTCCAGACATAAAGCTCTTGATGCTCCAATGAAATTATATTAACTTATCCATTGTTGCCATTATATGGCCTATCCCCAGAATGTTCGCCTTAGAGCTTCCACCTCCAAGTTTCTCTGGTTTGGGGTTTTGTTTGTTTGTTTGTTTGTTTGTTTTATGTCTGAGGTAGGAATCTTACTCAAATGGCCACAGCAGGTTTCCAAGAAATAATGTTAAAAGATCAATAAGTTCTCGATTTTGTTTCACACTGATGAGGTGAATTTAAAGACTTGCTCTCTATTTACTATAAATACTGAATGCAGTAGCACCTGTGTATAGAAAGGAGTAATTAACAAAACATGCCAACAGACCATGAAAATGCAAAGAGAAAACATGGCTTTATTTTTACTTGCAAGTTTTATGCTGATTGAAACTCACAGTCATTCTGTAAATGAAAATTTGTTTAACTGCAGTCATGAGAAAGATTCTGAAAAGAGCAGGTCCAAATTCAGAGACAGTTTAAGTAATTAAATGTCCATGTCCCAACTGAGCAAACTATGGTTTCTCCATTCAGGGTTGCTTAGCACAGCAGAAGGTTTGTTATTTTCTTTTGTTAAAAAAAGGCCAAAGAACATCAAATGAATTCTTTTCAAAACTCAAATTTACTGTACCAAGAATTAAACTTGATTTCAGTATCACCATTATAACCATTAAAAACTTTAAAACCAAAACAAAGTATTCTGGGCTAATATTTCCTATTCCTTTTGAGGTCACTAATGTGCTACCTCAAAACAACAGGCTTACAGAACAGATAAAAACTGCCAAAGGTTTGTTCAGCCTACAGTTGCTGGTGTAAGCAACCTTCAGAGGATTCCCAAAGGAAAATCCACCATGTTCCTGTGTCATGCACAGAACAACAATGCAGGTCCTGACTGAAGTTTATAGGCAATGTCACGATCTGTGCTGGTTTGAGGCTAATTGGAATATTTTAATAGAGAAAATTACACTATAGGCTGTGAAAGGAAAACATCATGATGTCTACTTCACTCAGGGTTGCTGAGATGTTTGGGATAAAAACCCAAAACATTAGATAAGGCAGTCTCAGTCTGTCTCTCTCTGGGGGCACAGTGTCTCGGGTGGTCTAGCTTTTGGCTCCTCTTTGCCAATTAATCTTCACTAACCACTTTTCTTCTAACCCACTCTGGCCGATTTTCCAAGCTTACCTTGCGCATAAGGCAAACCTTGGGGTAAGGTATAGGGGTGGGGAGAAGGTAGAAGGGTGGTTGGGAGCCCCTCCTGGGGTCTCTGATTTCTGGGAGGGGAGTTGTGTTTCTGTATTACCTTTTACTTGTATATTTCTGTAACTATTCCTGTCTATAGTGTATATCTCTGCTTGTACATTGTGCTGAGCTGTAAATAGAGCTTCAGTCCTTAACTTCCAGCCAGCTGAGTTCTAGTCTGGGTCATTTTATAAACTGTGGGGAGCAGGGAACTCCCAAACTGTCACACAACCCAAGCAACTATTAGTTTTAATTCTAAACAGTGTGCAAATAAAAGTATAAAACCTATGGAGAAGGGGAGAAGAGTGTACCAGGACAAGTCCAGAGAAAGCAAAAGGAATGTACAGTTCTAGGTAAATTTTAAATTGAGTTCAACTCTTCACAATTACATGAGTAGTCACAAGCCAGTGAGATCAGACTATTTATGATACCAGCAGCATCTGATTTCAGTTACATGAACTAAGAACAGTCACCTTCAAATCAGTCTTAAAATTAGATGAGATCACACGATGATCTGTGGAATCTATCCCAGTAAAGTTTCTTCAAGAAGTTCATCTGAAAGCTATGTAAAATAATGAGCACTTCTTAAACTATTATAGTTCTGTATCAGCTGATGATAAAACATCTTAGTAAACCACAGAAATAGGAAAAAACAATACCCAAAATGTGCCTTAACCTTCAAGAAATATACTGAAATCCCAACTAATTTTCCATCATTTCATCACCACATAGAAAATATGGAGTAATTTCCAAGAGAAATGTTTCAGTTTAAAATCAGATATTTATGCTAAGGAGAAAAATAAATAAATAAATAAAGGAAAGCAAAAGAACTACAGAAGTCATCCTAACCTAAAATATCCAGAATCAGTTGTAAATAAGGAAAAACTATTGAGAGTATCCCATAGTAAATGCACAGATGCATCTAAAATTCTGGCTGCATTCTACTTTCTTGAATTCAGTTCCATTTTTTTTTAAATATCACATTCCATCTAGCCTGCCAATTATTCCTCTGGACAAAATGTTTGCCACACAACTGTGACAAACAAGGTTTACTTAGGGTAAGAAGCCTCAGCACGCAAAAACATTAATTAGTACATTTTTTTTCCTCACATTGAAGTTGCCAAATGCAAGAGATGGCATCTGCTTTATACTTATTAAAAATAACCTCTCTTGCTAGTGACTGAAATGTAAGTTTAAATTGCAAATAATGTAAAAATGGGGAACTCTAGTTACAAACAACAACCAGCAGACGAGGTGAGATTTGCAGAAGCATTTATTGCAGCCAATGCAGGTTTAATGCAATGGGATGTTATTTAATACAGTTCTGCATTTCAAGATGCCCCACACTTTCTTAAACATTTTTTTAAAAAGTAAATCTCTTCTCAATCTTCCTCTACTACATATTTCACTATTGCGTTCACTTACGAACAGTACCTCATCCAAACACTGGCAATAAAATACTGTGTGCAGTTCTGGAGTCCTTAGCACAGGAAGGACATGGAAGTGCTGGAGCGGGTCCACAGGAGGGCCACAAAGCCTATGAGGACAGGTTGAGAAAGTTGGGGCTCTTCAGCCTGGAGAAGAGAAGGCTTTGAGGAGACCTTATAGTAGCCTTCCAGTATCTGAAGGGGGCCTATAGGAAGGCTGGGAAGGGACTATTTACAAGGTCTTGCAATGACAGGACTTGGGGCAATGGGTTTAAACTGGCAGAAGGAATATTTAGACTAGATATCAGGAGGAAGTTCTTTCCAGTGAGGGTGGTGAGGCACTGGAACAGGTTGCCCAGGGAGGTTGTGGCTGCTCCCTCCCTGGGGGGGTTCGAGGTCAGGTTGGATGAGGCCTTGAGTAACCTGTACTAGTGGGAGGTGTCCCTGCCTATGGCAGGGGGTTGGAACTAGATGATCCTTGAGGTCCCTTCCAACCTTACCATTCTATGATTCTATGATAAAAGCAACTTAAAGAGCTGCAAAAATGTTTAGAAAGGGTTTTTTTTCGAGTTTGTTTTCCTTCCTTATGACATGATGCAGACATAAAGAATTGTTTTGGCAGGAGAGAGTATTCAATGGGCACTTAGCAAAATTGCCCACTGCTTTTTTTTTTTTTTCCCCTGCTTTGCTATGCAAGAACCAAAAACCTGAACTCAGCTAAAATTACATATTCCATCACCACACAAACTGTGGGTGGAATATATATGGAAAAATGTAGATAAAGTAGAGTTCCTGTCCTGCTTCAATGCAATTGTGTTCACCAAATTCTAACCACAGGCTTTTCATTTACTCCAGGATGCCCAATTTCAAGTACGTTGCAGTACATGGGAACTTGCCCAATTGATGTTGCCAAGCTCTGTGTGCTGGTTTGAGGCTAACTGGAATATTTTAATGAGAAAAATTAGATTATTTGCTGTGAAAAGAAAATAATAGTGATGTCTCTATCACCCATTGGTTTTGCTGAGAGAAACAAAAAGTCAAAATATAAACCAAGTCACTCTGGTCTATATGCCTGGTTTCTGGTCCTCTGCCTGAAACCTATGTAACTCAAATCTAATAATTTCCTTATAACCCCTTATCACTCTGGCATCTCACCTCTGCTTATCTGCAAATTAATCATGTAAGCTTTCAATGAGAGTTTATTTGGCTATTTCTGAGATAATGAGGGGTGGGAAGAAGGAGGGGGGTTGGTTGGGAGCCCTCCTAAGCAGCCTCACTGTTTGGGAGGGGTTTGAATTTCCACATTACTTCTAACTTGTATATGATTATAAATATCTGAAGATACTGTGCACATATCCTTGTAAATATGTGCTGTGCTGTAAATACAGTTTTATTTTAACTTCCAACTGCCTGACTTAGTCTGGTGATTCCAAGTGGGGGGAGGGGGAGAACTCCTGAACCACATCGCTCTGGTTCAGTTGCATCTTGAAAAACTGCTTGGAAAATAGGTTAACATTAAATGTATTCATATTGAAATTTCTATCAAATTAAGCATACTTTATTTATAAAGGTTTAAATTTTGATCTTTAAGTTAGTAAACACTGGATAAAATATTTTGTTTTCAAGTTACGAAACACATACATTACACCTTCCTAATAAGAAATTGTTCTGTTGCTATTAATACTCTTTCTGACTCTCCTCAACACTTTTGTGAAGTACAGTATTCAAAATGCTGACAAACCAGGGATTTCTGCAACATTGCATGGATCTACTGATTTGCTCTCCATTCTCTTCTGAACAACTTCTAGCATTTTATTTCCTTTTTTTGACTGCTATCTAAGTTAATGTTTTCTTGACTATACCTGTAATGTCAGACTGGTATTTGTCCTTGTCACACAGTAACTCATTATTGTGTAGGAAGGACCAACTCAGAAGCCATCATTTAATGTATAAAGTAAAAGAAGAAAAAAATCTTAATACTTATCTACTACAGTTTGACCTGCCATTTTGTTGCCCATTCAGACAGTATCTTAAGGTACCTTCACCATTCTTCGTTGTCAGAGGTTTCCCCATAATAACCTGTGGTTATCAGTAAACGTTCTGTGTCATTACAATATGCCCTTCTGCAGGCCACTTAAAAATACACTGAATAGTTCGGATCTCAGACCAAATCCCTGTAAGACTTCCCTCCCTCCCTCCCAAAACCAAGTAAGCTACTATTATACTCAGGTTTTGTCTATCCACATTATTAATCGAATCATAATAATTATTTATCAAAGGAATCACAGAATGGTAAGGATTGGAAGAGACCTCTGAAGATCATTGGGTCCAACACCCCTGTCAGAACAGGATCACATAAAGCAGATCACATAGGAATACATCCAGGCAGACTCTGGAAGTCTCCAAAGACAGAGAAATTTTCCTCTTAGGACCTGGCTGCTTATTTTTCATAAAAGATCTCTGGTAAGAGATTTTGTCGATAGACATTCGGATGTTCAAGTAGAGCACATCATTCAGGTCACCCTCATCAACAAGGTGTGCCAAGTCCCTCAGAGAATTTCAAAAGGACTGTTATGCAAGACTTCCTTCCATAAAAGCCATGGCAACTATTCCCAAGTGCATCTACTAGATCTGTGTCGCATTTATCCAGTCATTCACATAGTCTAATCTAAATTAATTGCTACTATTTTATACAGTACAAAGACTTGCAAGCTTGTAGTTCTTTAGGTTTCACATCAACTTGCCTCTAAAAACTGGCGTCACATTTGCTAGGTGCCAACTGTAAATGAAAAGTTACACATCCCCAGTAGCAATACAGTTATTTCCCTCTTGAATTCCTGTAGCAGTCCTTGGTGAACACCATCTGTTCCAAGCAGCTTGTTATCAAGGCAGTAGGTGCCCTCCAGACACACTGAAACAGTTCTCCTGTTCCATATTTGAATGCAGTATAGCAGTCAGATATAATTAATTAGCAATTCAGTAAACTGTGCATGAATCAAATTCACCTACTGCATGTTATTGTTACTGTCTGGGTTTTGACATTACCAGCACAAATCACCAGACTTCCCTGTGATACCAGAAACTGAAATATTGGGTGAAAGTAGACTTTATGGAGAACTGAATGTTTTATTTAATCAAGTAAAAATAACAGTAATGAGGTCCACTGAGCTACAGAAATGTGCAGATTCAGACTTGTGTTATTTTGTTAGAAATACACAGAATCTGAACATCCTGATTATATAGCAAACACCTAAGAATCAGGGTCCTTACTCTCCTGAACTGAAGAGAGCACAGGAAAATAAACAAGAAACATTAGCTAAAAATAACCCACATTTGCATATTTAATATTCTCAGATGACCTTATAATACTATTTTAGCATTTTATACAACAGTAACAAAACAGAAAATAAAATAATTGCTTTAAAGACTTTCCTTGCTACAACCACAAACAAGCACATGCATCACAACTGGTAGTGTGCATAGGTAGAAAAAAGTCTAAGTCAGATGTTAGATCCAAGCCATTCTGCTTTATAATAATATGAGCTTGACTGTAAAATTAAATCTAAATGTCTCTGCTACCTGAACTACCTTGTTTCATTTGCTTGTCATTGTGAAAGTAAGTTTTTTTACTTTCCTCCTCATGGAAGTGACATAATTCTATTGCTAGAACATTTATTATCAGTCTTAAGTTAATACTGAGTGCCTTTGGAAAACTTGTTGGCACGTCACGAAAACCATAGCTGCTTTGTTCACTAAGGTGTAGTGAACATGTGTTAGATACACATCAAAAAGTACTGCCAGAGTGACATAAAAAAATAAAAATGGAAACTCTTTACCATTTTTCCCTAGAACTGCCCATTGATTTCTGGTGAAACTATTTTATTCAGATTTCTGAGTTTTGTCATTTGATATTTTAATAACACATAAATTAAGTGAAGTTTTTCAAAGGGCAAAAGGTATTTGGATATGAAATTGATATTCATAGAATCATAGAATCACAGAATGGTAAGGTTGGAAGGGACCTCAAGGATCATCCAGTTCCAACCCCCTGCCATAGGCAGGGACACCTCCCACTAGTACAGGGCACTCAAGGTCTCATCCAATCTGGCCTTGAACACCTCCAGGGAGGGAGCATCCACGACCTCCCTGGGCAACCTGTTCCAGTGCCTCACCACCCTCACTGTAAAGAACTTCCTCCTAAGTACTTCGTGAGTACTTCGGTTTGGTTTTGTTTCTGAAAATCCACATCTCAGTTCCAAGCTTTTTCAAATATTTTTGTGAAAGAGTTCTTGTACAATTCCAGGACTAATGCCCAGGTATGAAATTCAAAAGGTATCTGACATCCTTAAAATTAGTAGTTTCAAAAAGCACTTTGTAAAACCTCCCGTCTCTTGTAGAGGAATGAGAAGTCTCATCCTGCCAAAATACTTCCTTCAACACATTCTGGGCTCTGCAAAAGTCTCATTTGTAGAGATTGCAGGTGAAATAAAGTCTGTAGATGCAGGACATATAAATCAAACAGATTGTTCATGCTATGGGACATTCATAACTGACATTTGTGGGTTGAGGAAAAGCATGCCAGGTGTGTCTAACAGAGGACACCAGAAGCCTCAGCTTGCAATTGGGCATGTCAGGGAATTCTACTAAGGATTTTGGCACCCTCCTGCAGAGCTGTGACTCAGAACTTCAGGAACCTTTGCCTGCTGTCTCAGTAACATTACATTTCAGTGTTGCTATGAAAAAGAAAAGAAGATTTTCTGGCTGTGATTATAAATAGTATTGTCTTTTAAGACCAAAGCCCATTCTAAATAATTAAATCCACAGAAATTCTTATAGATTAAAACCTCTGAAAATGTTGCTATCAGAAGCTGATAACCTTATTAGATGTATTTTGGGCCCAGAAAGTCTGTAACTTAAACTCTTGTTAAGTGGTAGAAACAGTGCTGCAAATGATACAGATCAAGTCTAGGTTTTAGGTACTATTTGTAAGCCATTTGGACTGTGAGCAGTAGGACAGAGTGGTAACAATAAAGTCAGTAACAATATTTACAAATCAAAAGTTTCAGAAATTTCCTACTAGACTTCATGTTTTAAAGACAGAATTAGACCATTTGCAATATCATTCTTTTAAATGCCTGCTCTATGCATTCATTGCTGGCTTAATAGTTCTATCAACCTCCCTTCTTTTCATTTCAAGGCAGAAACCCAGTCAGGTTTACCTCATACCTGCAATAAGACTTAATTTCAGATAATCACAGAAAACATCTGGTTGGAAGAGACCTCAAAGATCATCCAGTCCAAACTCTGACCCCAGCCTGAAGGGTCAACACTAAACCATGTCCCTAAGCACCAAGTCCACATGCAGCCCAGACAGCCAACCGAGTCCTAGGCTGCATCAAAAGCAGTGTGGCCAGCAGGGCAAGGGAGGTGATTCTGCCACTTTACTCTGTTCTTGTCAGACCTCACCTGGAGTACTGTGTGTGTGCAGTTCTGGAGCCCTCAGCTCAGGAAGGACATGGAAGTGTTGGAGCGAGTCCAGAGGAGGGCCACAAAGATGATCAGAGGGCTGGAGCAGCTCTCCTATGAGGACAGGCTGAGGGAGTTGGGGCTCTTCAGCATGGAGAAGAGAAGGCTTCAAGGGGACCTGATAGTAGCCTTCCAGTATCTGAAGGGGGCCTACAGGAAGGCTGGGAAGGGATTATTTACAAGGTCCTGCAATGACAGGACAAGGTGCAATGGGTTTAAACTGGCAGAGGGGAGATTTAGACTAGATGTTAGGAGGAAGTTCTTTACAGTGAGGGTGGTGAGGCACTGGAACAGGTTGCACAGGGAGATTGTGGCTGCTCCCTCCCTGGAGGTGTTCAAGGTCAGGTTGGACGAGGCCTTGAGTAACCTGTACTAGTGGGAGGTGTCCCTGCCTATGGCAGGGGGTTGGAACTAGATGATTCTTGAGGTCCCTTCCAACCTTACCATTCTATGATTCTATGATTCCAATGTTTGATAACCCTTTGTCTGAAGAAGTATTTCCCTCCTGAACCTTCCCTGGCACAGCTTGAGACTGCTCTCGTCTTGTCACTTGCCACCAAAAAGAGGCTGTCCCCCTCCTTTCTCCAACCTCCCTTCAAGTAGTTGTAGAGAGTGATAAGAAGATCTTGTCCTATTGTTTTCAAACATCTGATTATATCAGATAATTCACATAATGGACTAGAAAAGCGAAATGAGCTAGTCTTTCCATTTTCCCCTAAAAGGTAGCCACAATACCTAAAACAGTAAACAATCAATTGAGCAGTTGTGCATTTAGATGATTGTGTGTTTCAGGAAAAGAACATAAACTAAATATACCTTTTTTTAACTTCACGCTTAAGTTGCTGCCATACTTTCCTAAAGTAAGCCATGCTGGTTTTGTACTGAAGACAGAATTCTAAAATGGTTTTGGCATCCTTTCTTGAGTTCTTCCTTGCTCTCATTTTTTTTTTCTTTCTGGAAAAATGCATTATCTTGCCAGAAGAAATAGTAAGTAAACACCTTTTTTCTTATTGCCTAGTCTAGCTGACAGTTGAACAACCTTTTATATCCTAATTACCTCTGTACGGTTTAAACCGGCACAAAATAGTTCAAAGTAGCAGAAACATTTTTAGACATGCAAGAAACACAGTTAACAGGTAGAAGACAAACAGCACCTGTTTTCCATCAAAACCTCCTCATAAGACAAGGTTTTCTCATTTTCTTCAAATATGATATATCTGAATGAGTAACAATTCTATTACAAAAAAATAAAGCACTGAAAAAAGGACAGTTAGAAACCACCACAAACTATGGCCTCCTAGGACAGTGTTCTCCATCTAATTCATTAATAGCTACCAACAGCTCTTTTCAAGTTTCACCTTACTGAGTGACAGCTCAAAGCACCATCCTGGATGACAAAGCTGTATGGGGGAAGGAAGGGGAGGACAAATGGCATTTGCAATTGACCAAAGACACTTTACAGTGGAATTATGAAAAGGAAATACCAAAAAATACAGAGGTAACAGAAAATCAAACACTCACAGAATCTTCCTGTCTAGTAACAGCACTCATCATAAAGTTACAAATATACATGGAATAAAGAAACTTTTGCAAATGTCAATTTAATACTTTACTAAATCCATTTAGATATTGTTTTTTATACTCTTTTTTTTCCCCAAAGTAATACAAGATAAAGCTTCCTTAATAGATATATTTAAATTTCAACATTCCCTAGAAGGAAAAAAAAAAACCAACTTATTTTTCTTCAGAAAGCTTCTTATTAAGTATAGTTTTAAAGGTATAGCTTCACATCTGGGGGTTACTCATATGTTAGTAATTCCAAACACTGTCTTCAAGTCGGTTAGAGGCTTGAAAAAATTTAAATGTGAAAATAAATTGTACACAGCTACCAAATACAGCACAGTATCCTTTCGTGGCTTGAAATCTGTATGAGTTAAACTGGAACAGTACATCAGGATGCCAAGAATTTGACCTTCAATGCTTCCAATTAATTGATAGCTGTAAAGAGCCTGCTCCACATGTTATATACCACACCCAAGACCTGACTTAGATATCTGGAGTGACGTGCTACTTGGTGATATTTCCAATTAGGACGACTAGCTTCTCTGTGAACTCATGTACACTAAACGCATCAGTTCAGATGATGAATTCACTTTCAAGGCAAGTTTTCCAAATAACTGTTCTTTGGAGCAGAATCAGAGGACATCAACTGAATTCTTTTCACATTAAGTTAAACCAGAAAAATATGGTCTGCATCATTAATGGCATCATGGGACCAAATAAGAGATAGGCTGAAATAACATCACTAAAAAGCGTATGATGTGGACCACACCAACATTTAACTTCACAAACCTGACCCCATTGACCTCTACTACTCTGTGTGTAGATCTTGAATCGCTCAGAGTTTTTAACATCACTGGCTGGTAAAAGCATTTTGTCTCACAAAATCCTGTTTCAGCTGCACTCCATGTGCACTCCTGCAGTGACACCCTAGGGGATGCTCACATGAGACCAGTAGCAACTATCCCTGAAAATAAACCTTTCCAGAGAGCCCAAGTCCTTCTTCAGGTAGTATCTGTGCAGTAACCAACCAGTACAACAAAATTCATGTACAAAAGAATGGCAAGAATCTGCTCACACTCAGACTTGATAGTCAATGTTTAACACCATGGAAGGAAAATAAATGCTACTATAAATAAGTAAATACTGTTAGGAGAACAGATGACTGTCAAAACAGCACTGCAATGTGGCCTAGTTTCAAGTAAGTAGAAGAAGATATGTTCCGCTTTTATTGGCAGTTTAGAAATCTTGAGGCTTCACACTCTTACAACAGTAGCACCAATAGTGTTTAGAATAAACCTATAATTATAAAAAATTGGTAACATTGTAGCTGGAATGTTAGTTTAAAAGGACTGCATGTCTCAGCTTTTCTCCCATGATAATGCTGCTATTTAATTTTATAAAACCAACACAAGGCAAAAACAAGTGGTACAATTTTTTAGTGTAGGGAAGCTCAAATGACAATGAAGGATGATCTTTGAGGTCACTTCCAACCTTACCATTTTATGATTCTATGATAAGCAGGACCCAGCAAATTTCATTACAACCAAGTTATCAGAATGCAGAATTCTACTTCATCAACTCCAGATGATCCTGCTCTGGCAGGGGGGCTGGACTAGATGATCTTTCAAGGTTCCTTCCAATCCCTAATGTTCTGTGATTCAAAAATAAATTCCTTTGTCACATGCCAAAGTGGTTTAAAGTACTGAAGACAGCTGTTCCTGTTAGGCCATGTGTATGAGTTAATAATGTATTTCTTTCTTCTCTACCTCTTTTAGATTTTATTGCACAATATATGTGATATTATTGACGGAATGGACTACAGTTGTTTAGAATCTCAGAAATAACATTTTCTTTTTCTGATACGTCACATCACAAAGTATATTTTGAACTAAAAAAAAAAGAGTAATTTTAATTTTCCAGTCATCAGGAAGTTTCCCAAATCCCATAGGACCACTCCATAATGACACCACGTCATCTGATAGAAAAATGACAGGTTGGAAATAGAGTAAGGCAGCATGTCATCTGCATTTTCCAGAGTATAATCAACTTTCCCTCAGCAGTATTTTAAATTTCACTGCTCCATAATCAAAGAGACTCACATACCTTGAAAAGAACACTTAACAAGCAGTTCTCACAACCTGCTTTACAATCTCATAAAAATTGCCTTGCTACCCTGAGGAGCTTCATCAATAAAATAAATTCTGTCAGAGATGTAGTTTTCTCTTTATTCCATATTATGGAAAATACCCAAGTAAATTTTAAAATTTTTAGAAATTAGGGTAAAATAATTTTATTCTTCATATATGAAAATTCCACCAGCTTCCATAAAAGCTTGATGATTATCTGTACAGCTTATTCTGCTGATCGTTAACTTAATGAGTGCTGGCGGAAATGCCACTCACAGGAAGACACAGAAGCAAAAGCATTCCCTTGACATCCTCCAACAGGTCAAACATTTATTTTCAATACTTTTTGGATTTTTGTTGCCATTTCTGGAGCCCTCAGCACAGGAAGGACATGGAACTATTGGAGTGGGTCCAGAGGAGGGCCACGAAGATGATCAGAGGGTTGGAGCAGCTTTCCTATGAGGACAGACTGAGAGAGTAGCCTTCCAGTATCTGAAGGGGGGCTACAGGAAGGCTGGGGAGGGACTATTTACAAGGTCTTGCAATGACAGGACAAGGGGCAATGGGTTTAAACTGGTAGAGGGAAGATTTAGACGGGATGTTAGGAGGAAGTTCTTTTCAGTGAGGGTGGTGAGGCACTGGAACAGGTTGCCCAGGGATATTATGGCTGCTCCCTCCCTGGAGGTCTGTTCAAGGCCAGGTTGAATGAGGCCTTGAGTGACCTGTACTAGTGGGAGGTACTCCTGCCTATGGCAGGGGGTTGGAACTAGATGATCCTTGAGGTCCCTTCCAACCTTACCATTCTATGATTCTATAAGAAAATGCACTGAATAGCTTAAATGTACACTCTTCTAAATGTCTTAATTTTGTCCGAGACAGCTCATATGAAAAATAAAGTGGCATGGTATAGTTAAACACTACACCAGTGGGAGACTCCAAAGAACTTAGGGGGTGGGTGTCCGTTCACCTTACACAAAATAGCAAGCAATTCTGTGGCTCTGCAGCCTGCTCTGATACTTTTTAGTTAGGAAAATATTTTGATGCTACAATGCATAATGAATACGGCAGCCATATTTCTGCTTCCATAAAAATGCACCTTTAACACACCTTTTTTTTTTAAGTGATACACTGATAATGAGTCCTTTGCTAGAGAAGATTTTCCTTAAGGCCCATTCTCTGAAAAATTAAAAGTAACACACGAATACAAATAAAATTCCACTTCACAAGATACAATCCCTTATGAAAAAATAAGAATATGGCAGACTACTACATAGTTAGCATCATCTCACAGATACAAACCCAGGAAAGACCTTGCATGTCTTTGTATCTCAGACATGCAAGGTGACAGAGACTAAAGGAAACAATCTGTACAGATTTTTTTGCCAGCTATAAGCTGCTTGTAACAAAAGTACACATGGAAAAACAAAGCCTTTATGATTTCTCTTTAGACAGCAGTATTAGACTCACCTGTCTGGCACACTGTTCCTCAATTAAAACATGGGATATGAAGAAACACAAAGGAAACATTTGAGAAGCTGTAAGAACTGCATAGTGTGCAGTTTCATATAGTTCATATATGTGTACAAGTATCAGAAAAAGCCTCAGCTTTTGCATAAAATTAAGTGACTGATTCATGAAAAAGCCTCTCCATTCAAAAAGGACTCTGGAATAATTTGCATTTCTTAAAATCAACAGAGCACATCGTAAAGCCTCTAGATTGCCACTAGGCACAAACTAAAATCTGTTGTCTCAAATTTGTTTGCTTAGGTTTTAACCAATGCTACAGTTTATGTTATATTTGTAACAACCAGGCACAGAAAACAAT
Organism: Eubucco bourcierii; assembly: GCA_013396675.1. Lineage (NCBI taxonomy): Eukaryota > Metazoa > Chordata > Aves > Piciformes > Ramphastidae > Eubucco > Eubucco bourcierii. The sequence goes on from VWZE01005864.1 coordinate 14,580, forward strand.
GATTTTACATGTGAATTGGCACAAAAAGCATTGAAGTGGCACGTACAAACACTGCATGGGGCATTTTACTTATAATCCTACCCTGAAAACAGTCAGATTTTTAACACATTATGTTCAGGTTCATGCCTTACCTGAGTCACTGACAACACAGACCTCTATGCTGCAAACTGATGCTCATTTACATTTCATTTCTCAAAACCTTCAGCAGAGATTATTTGCACCATCTGTGAAGTTCCACATAACTTTAAATGGCAGTGCTTGTGAAGTAGGACATTCCTCAAAAGCAGGAAAGGTGGCACTGCAGATCGCTTTAGGTTATGACAATACGGACTACATAGCTGACAACAACAGTGATTCTAAATGTTCACACTATCTGATAGAATGTAAAAAGCTCCCTTCTGAATTTGGTTTGCATTAGATACATTCTACACTTCAACCTCTGGGCTAAAATTCAGTTGGAAAATAGGATTTTCATCGAGAGCAGAATTACGCAATCCTCTTTACGAAGTCGATACCAGGTTAAAATTCTTCAGGCTATGTTCTCATCGGGTTGGTTTTTTTTGGTTTGGGTTTTTTGGTTTTTTTTTGGGGGGGGGGGGGGGGGGTTGTTTTTTAAATAAGTCTATGAAAAATAAATAAATAAAAAGACCATGTTGTCAGCTGTCAAAGGAAGAAAACCCTGTCTTTTTCCATCACCAACCTTGAGTTACCAGTCTATTAACACTTTGAGGACTATCACTGTGAAAAAATTCACTTTCCATTTTCTAAAAAATCCTCCAGAAAACTGAGACAGCACTTCCTTTACTCTTTTGCAAGGCTTCCACGTAGACTGAGTGCTCAAGTGGCTTTGATCACCCTCTTTTTTCCTGTGTTTTCTATATTTCTGATACCATTGTTGCGGGGCACTCCAAATCTGTTCTTCCCCACTCTCTGTTTGAATGGGGGAAGAAGGCGGCATGAAACTGTTTACTCCCCACCTTGGAGGCTTGAAGGGGGGAACAGCAAAATGCACTCTTTTCCACATGTGTACTGGCTCATGGAAAAACCCACAATGGAATTGTCTGGTGACTGGTTGGATTCTTTGGGCCTAGTATATATATGGCAAGAGACACAATGTCCAGGAAGATTATAGAGTGAGGAAAAAAAAACACGTGCAGTTCCCACTTTTGCACTGTTCTGTGCGGTTCTGCTCTAGTTCTGCTCTTACCTAGTTCATTCCACTCCCCCACAAGTCTGCAAGTTTGGCAAGTCCTTAGGTCCATTCAAGAGAGAGCTGCCAGCTGCACCCAGACCTGGCTTCTCTCAGACCACTGTTTGCAGTTTTTGAGGCTGCTGCAGAAAAATTCAGCAGGGATCATCTCTAAAGTTCTACCTCGCCTCCATGAGTAAAATCTGCTGTTCCTTAGGTTCTCTGCTCAGTCTGATTTATAAATGGAGTAAAGCTGTCTTGCTGCTTAACCTTTTCCAGTTTCTGACTTTCCTAAATTACTAAACTTGCCCATAAGCATCCTTGTGAAGATTTCCCAACCAAATTAGAACCTGTAAATAAAATATACCTAATTCTGTATATAATTTATCTGTATATAATTTTTTTCAGAAAAAATAAAATTAATTCTATTTTTATAATTCCTGCCTCAGCCAATTAATCCCCAACCCAATCAACTATGTAACTAAAGACCAATGTATATGTTTCATTTCATTCTGCACAAAGTCTCTATGTGAAAGACTTGCTCAGGAAGTTAACAGATTGTCAAAAGCTCGAAATACATCTTTCGTGTATGAAATATTCTTCAGTCTGGTAGTGGATTTATTCTCATGTCAGATTGCTACACAGTCTCTGTCTCCAAGTTCAGCTACACTGACATGACCTGAGAAATGCAGTGAGGGCAAAAAGACTAAAAATTTTTGTCCCTCTCTCATGAGGGATGCTCAAAGCAACACACTTATTTGGAATCTCCTGACATCTGAATAGACTTCATCAGGCAATACAGACATCTGCCTGTAAACCTGCCTTCTGAGCTCATTTTGTAGACCAGTAGTCTGCTTCAGATTGTGATTTCCCACTTTTAAAGAGAACACCTACTTTGGCCAGAAAAATTCAAATCTCATAGTATCTGTTTATCCTGGCACTTGTCTGTAGCATTCTAGCAAATCCAAGATAATTCTGGCCACTGAGTACATAAAGCAGGTGGATCCCCAAGAAACTCTTGTTACATCATGCGTACTCTATAGCAGATCCATCTCCACATCTGTTTAGATTTCCTCAGGCAAAAATACAGCAATCCTAAATGTGTGATTCCAGAATTTATAACATACTCAAAAGAACATCTTCTTTGAATCAGAGCTTCACATAGCATTCATTCGGCCAAGGGAGATGGTACACTAGACATGACAGTAGAAACAAGGAGAATCAAGTACCTAGGACTTTTCATTGATACTAAGACTCAAGCTCCTATTCAAGTTTATATACAAATTCCACCTCTTAAGCATTCCATTAAAGTTAGCAGAAAAACAGACACATGTTGCTAGAGGTAGATCAACTTCACATTTCTGTTATGCAGAAATTTAAAAGCATATTGGAAAAAAATCTAAAATATTTGAAGTTTACCTAGATCTTTGTTAAGGTTCAAAGACAAATAACTTCAAATGAGACTTTTAGTTGTTTTGCAGGATTATTCAACAATTTTGTACTATTTGAATAAGCAGAAATTAAATGTTTCCTGTCATCATTTATGTTTCATGATTTAAAATTTCCACAGAAAAATGAATCTCAAAACACATCTATCCAACTCCAAAGGCCAGTGATGCACTTAAAGCTACTTTAGTTTTCAGTTATATTATCTATTCCTCTGTACAGTAGAGGCCCAAATGCATCATTATTTTGAGATTAAAAGATGCAGGACTCTCTTCCCATCCACTGCCACGTGCTTCTCTCCATGAAAGCCTCTGTCAGTTAAGCTATGCTTAGGTCCTCATTTGTGAGTCTGAGAAGATAGCAGTGTAGAAACAGAGGGAGAAAGATACACTCAAAACCGGTGAAAGATCATTGAACAAGTGGATATATGTCAAATAATATGAAATGGAAAACAAGTTTTCACAAGAGACTGGATTCATGGCAGAATGCTAGAATGTGGAGACAGACAATCTTCAAGGCATTTTATTTCTCACTGTAACCCTAACATCTCTTTTTAAAAGATATGTGATACATTCACTATTGTGATGGTTTGAGAGTTCCCCACTCCCCCACACTTTGTAAAATGACCCAGACTGGACTCAGCTGGCTGGAAGTTCAGGACTGGAGCTCTATTTACAGTTCAGCACAATGTACAAGCAGAGATATACACTATATACAGGAATAGTTACAGAAATATACAAGTTAAAGGGAATACAGAAGCACAACTCCCCTCCCAGAAATCAGAGACCCCAGGAGGGGCTCCCAACCACCCTTCCACCTTCTCCCCACTCCTGTACTTTACCCCAGGGTCTGGCTTACACACAAGGTGAACTTGGAGGATCGGCCAGGGGAGTTAGAAGGAAAGTGGTTAGTGAGATTACTCGGCAGAGAGGAGAAAAGCCAGAAGCTGCTAGACAGTCTGAGACGCTGTGCCCCAGAGACGACTGACTTATCTATGTTTTGAGTACTTACTCTTAAACATCTCAGCAAGCCTATGAGTGAAGTAGACATCACCACTGTTTCCTTTTCACAGCCTACGGTATAATTTTCTCAATTAAAATATTCCAGTTAGCCTCAAACCAGCACACCTATTGAACTGAATGATTTTCCCTCTGTTTCCAAACACTCCTCTCTTAAATGGTAACTTGCATTTCTCAGAATGCCCAGACATCTGCAAGTCTGACACTGGGATGGACGCATCAGGTGACAAAAGTTTACATGCACTGCATCAAATTAATAAAACCAGAGGATTGAGGATAGGAAGATGACAAAACAGACACTCTAAGCGAGGTATTCTATTTTTCAAAACCATAATCAGAGAAAACCAAGGTTTAAGAGGTTCATTCAAAACTAATCCATTTCAGGCCTTTTGAAATTTGGAAGCAATCCTACCACCCACCATTAGAACTGCTTTTAGTTGGTGGTAAAGTACAAATACACAAAGTCAGAGGAAATAATCTGTGAAAAGTGCATTTAAGCCATGGTCTTTTTTGAAAACTGCATCTGCTATAAATATTAAGGTATAGAACTGTTTTGATTTTACCAATAAATATGTTACATCACCTTATGTAAGCAGAAAACAAAGCCTGTTGAATTTCAGCTATGATTTAGGTGCTACTGGACACACACAAACCTGAGGAAGGTGTCAAGTGTTAACTGCAGTCATCTACTTTCTCCCATAAAGAATTTCAGAAAGAAACTGGAAAAAAATGTTCCAATGTCAGATTAAAAACGTAAGAAATAATTTAAAGCTTTAAAATTAGGAAAATGGCAAAAAGCCAGAGAAAAGAAAGAAGCAGGGAACAGAATTAAAGAGCTGGAAAAGCAGCTGAAGCATCTGGGTGAAGGGGTGGTGAAAGAATCAGTGATAAAGAGTGAAGTCATGAAAGTATGGGGGAAGGTGTGGGAAAAAAAGTGAGTAAGAACCTGAAGGGAGGAAAAAAATAAGGGAGAAAGAAGACGGCATACATTTTGAATTACGCATTTGAAGAAGCTTTGCATTTTTACCATCTGGCAGCATATGCGGTTTATTATGAAGTGCTGGAATGTGGTGGTGTGGGGAGAACTGCTCATGAGCTCACTGAGATAGATATCGATCATATAAGTCACCTTCTGAGAAGTGGGAGAGGAACCAATGACTCAGATGATCAAGTCTAACCCCATCATCAGTAAAAATTAAAAATCAAAATAGTCACGGTGATGCAAGCCTCCCTGCTGAACTAAACCCTACAACGTGACATAGCAAATCCTCCTACCTCTAAGTAACACATAACGCTACTATCTAGGTCAAGTAACATTTTCCAGGAAACACACTATCTGTTAGTCAGCATAGCACTGCATGGAGTGCACTAAGCCTGATTCTACCGCTAGTTCTGGGATAAATTTACTCAATAATTCTTCTACCTTTACCTTCACAATGTTGCAAAGATAAAGCTTTAAAAGAAAAAAATTTCTTTTTTTTTAATCCTTATGTTTACATCTCAGTTCTAGTTGTCTCTTTACAGACAACCACACTTGGCAGTGATATTTGGGAGCAGAAACTGGTAGTTTCTACTATGTCTCAATTAAAAGTGATCATATTTCACAGGCCAGTTCCATTATCAAACTTGAATTCATGTTTCTATTTAGTCTGACTCACCAGCACCCACATACACAGCACTTATTTCAAGCCCAAGTGGAAAGAATGTGGTATTACTTGCTCAGAGTGTTTGCCAATCAAATCATGGAACAAACCTTTCTGATGATTAGAGTCATCAATTTCAAAGATTCCTTCCTGCTTACAGGCACTAATCTGCAATTGAAGATATGTTGTATCATATAAGCAAAGGGATAAGAAGAGTCTGACAGAGGTAAATTTATTCTAAGATTGTGTTAAGATACAACTTTCTGTCATGCTGAATTTTTCACTTATCTGATGTAATGAAATACAGATAGAAATTTTATGAGAGGAGCAGGTAGGAAAGGGGTAGAATTCATCCTGTGGAACTAGACTGTCATGGTTACACTTGGAGGTAGGGACAGGCCAGCTGAAAAAAATCATGTAAAAACTGCAGAGGTGAAACAAAGATGATTCATTACCTATCACAACATGCTACAAGATATATGCGTACTTTCTTGTACAATGCATTCCAAACTTTTGATGAAAGAATATAAGTTCCATTAGTAAACTACCAGGATTTCATAACAACCCATACTAAAACCTACTGTATATTTTTAAATTCTGCAGCTGCAGAGCTTGCCACAAAATCTCTGTGGAAACTCAAGATTCTGTAGCATAAAAGAAAAAATAAAAATATTCTAATGTAGCTTTCTGGTAGGAAATAAACCCCTAAAAACATAAAATGCAATTAAGCTGTTGAAGTCATGTTTGCCTGAATTCACAGAAAGCCTGACATAAGAGCTCTGAATTATGAATGCTGCTGCATCATTTCAGCCTTGCTATTAGCTATGTCATAGTTAATCAAATATATCTGTCTCCTACATCTTCTTGCATAGAACAAGTTTCCGTTAGTTCAAATTCTAAGCCACCATTAAAGACTTGCCTTGGAAAACTTGAGCACCAAGAAAGACACAACATCACACTCATCATTTTCATATTCAAATCTTTTAGTACAAAACTCTATTTCACATTTCAGTCTGAGATAAATGAAACTCCAGCTGTAGAACTGAGTGACTCCCAAGGAATACATAAGATATAGTTCTCAGTATTCGACACAGCATATTCTCACAATGTCTATTTTTTCAGATATGTATGATTTTAAAAAAGCTTCTTGTTTTCCAACTGCAATTCAAGATTTTCACAGCAACTATAAAAAATATGGCAAAATCCTTGACAAACCAGTGCCAGCAGCCACTTAAGAGTCTTGGCCAAATTCAGAAGAGCCTTACATACCTACTGCAATTTTAGTATGATTTCACAACAAATACAACTTTGACTTTAATTCATATTGGAACTGATGTTAAAAATTATTTGAGATCTGAGGTAAAACTGTCAGGAACTGGATGTGTGCACTTGTTGCAAATCACTTTGAAAAAACATAAGCCTGATAGGGAGTTACAGTTTAAAGAGATTTGGCCATTACTCTCCAAGGTTCTCAGGGCAGGCACCATTTCTGCTCAGTGATGCCAGAATGCAAAGTAGTGTTTGAAAGGGAAAAAAAAACCAAAATAAACATATGCTTTACATTCAGCTCTAAACTAATGGGAACATTCCTATCTCTCTATTTTATGGGCTCTTTGTAAAGAGGTTAAATCCAAAGCAAAAAAAAAATCTCAGATTCTGGATCTCATGCTGACAAGAACTCTTTTGGATAGAGGTGGCAGCTTGTGTTCTCCCAAGAATTCTAGTGATTTAGGGCCAAATATTGCATACCATATCCATGAACAGTCTCTCAAAACTGAAGAGAAATTCCACTGAAAGAAATAATTAATATGGGATTTAGTCAAGTTCCTAAAGTCTTCGACAAGTATAAAGACTAGAGGTCTCTTCAACTAACTAGTAATGATCTCTTCCTCTATAAAGGATTTGTTAACAGTTGTTCTAAGTAGACAACATGTAAATACCAGAAAATCTAGACAGAAGTTACTGATGGGCTAGACACAGCATGATGTGCACATTGTTAGATTGTGAAAACCTAGATCCAGATTAATCTCTGAACTAGTTCTACTGATTTTGCTGAAAGTCCAGAGTTATTTGATTTTTCACTCTGCAGGGATTCTACAGCACCTAATGACTAAGATGAACCTCTAAAGAGCTATAGTTTTTGACTTGAACACAACACTGAGTTCACAGGTTTTTCACCTGTGAAATCCCACAAAATGGATTTGCTGTAGCATCAAGTAAGGGACAAAACTTTCCTACCTTTGAGAATATTGAGAAACAGAAAGGTTTCAGGGCTACGCCACTCAGGTGTGTCAAAGCTAAGAACATAATCTTGAGGTAAAGTGTTGGTAAGACTCAAGCTAGCAACATTTTCAAAGACCTGATTGTCACAGAGTAACCAAATAAAGAACTTTAACCAGCCTGACCTTGGTCCCAGGGAAAGTCATGGAGCAGATCAGCATGAGGGTCAAGTTCCACATATAGAACAAGAAGATTACCTGGCCCAGTTGACATGAGTTTATGAGGGACAAGACTTGTCTGACCAATCCGATCTCCTTCTATGACAAGGTGACATGTTTGGTGGATGAGGGTAAGGCTGTTGATGTTATCTACACTGACTTTAGTAAGACCTTCAACATAGCTTCCCACAGCATCCTCCTGGAGAAACTGACTTCTCATGGCTTAGATAGGCACATGCTATGTTAGGTAGAGAACTGGTTGAATGGTGAGACCCACAGAGCCGTGGTGAATGGAGTCAAATCCAGTCAGCACGTGGTGTTCCACAAGGATCAGTATTGGGCTCAGTTCTCTGGACTAGGGAATTGAGTGCACCCTCAGTAAGTTTACAGATGACATTAAATTGGGTGGGAATGTCAATTTGATTGAACATAGGAAGGCTCTGCAAAGGGATGGGGACAGGCTGGATTGATGGGCCAAGGTCCATACACTTATATGAGGTTTAACAAGGCAAAGTGCCTTGTTACAACAACCCCATGGAAAGCTACAGGCTTGGGGCAGAGTGGCTGGAAAGTTAATCATAGAATCATAGAATGGTAAGGTTGGAAGGGACCTCAAGGATCATCTAGTTCCAACCCCCTGCCATAGGCAGGGACACCTCCCACTAGTAGAGGTTACTCAAGGCCTCATCCAATCTGGCCTTGAACACATCCAGGGAGGGAGCATCCACAACCTCCCTGGGCAACCTGTTCCAGTGCCTCACCACCCTCACTGTAAAGAACTTCCTCCTAACATCTAGTCTAAATCTCCCCTCTGCCAGTTTAAGCCCATTGCCCCTTGTCCTGTCATTGCAGGACCTTGTAAATAATCCTTCCCCAGCCTTCCTGTAGGCCCCCTTCAGATACTGGAAGGCTACTATCAGGTCCCCTCGAAGCCTTCTCTTCTCCAGGCTGAAGAGCCCCAACTCCCTCAGCCTGTCCTCATAGGAGAGCTGCTCCAGCCCTCTGATCATCTTTGTGGCCCTCCTCTGGACCCGCTCCAACACTTCCATGTCCTTCCTGTGCTGAGGGTTCCAGAACTGCACACAGTACTCCAGGTGGGGTCTGACGAGAGCAGAGTAAAGGGGCAGAATCACCTCCCTTGCTCTGCTGGCCACGCTTCTCTTGATGCAGCCTAGGACTCGGTTGGCTGTCTGGGCTGCATGTGCACACTGCAGGCTCATGTTGAGCTTTTCATCAACCCAGACTCCAAGGTCCTTTTCCTCAGGGCTGCTCTCCAGCCATTCACCACCCAGCCTGTATTTGTGCTTGGGATTGTGCCTACCCAGGTGCAGGACCTTACACTTGGCCTTATTGAATTTCATCAGGTTGGCCTGGGCCCAACTCTCCAGCCTGTCCAGGTCCCTCTGGATGGCATCCCTGCCCTCTAGCAAGTCGACTGTGCCACACAGCTTGGTGTCATCTGCAAACTTGCTGAGGGTGCACTCCATTCCTCTGTCCATGTCACTGACAAAGATGTTAAACAGCACTGGTCCCAGCACTGACCCCTGAGGGACACCACTTGTCACTGGTCTCCAGGTGGACATTGTGCCGTTGATCGCCACTCTCTGGGTTCGACCATCCAGCCAATTCCTTATCCAGCGAGTGGTCCATCCATCAAGTCCATGCTTTTCCAGTTTGGTGACCAGGATGTCATGTGGGACAGAGTCAAATGCTTTACTCAGGTCCAGGTAGATGACATCAGCTGCCTTTCCCTTGTCCACTGTCGCTGTGACTTCATCATAGAAAGCCACTAAATTTGTCAGGCAAGATCTGCCCTTGGTGAAGCCATGCTGGTTCCCACCAATCACCTCTGCTTTGTTTTCCATTTGCCTTAGCAGGACTTTCAGCAGGATCTGCTCCATGATCTTGCCAGGCACAGAGGTGAGGCTGACTGCTCTGTAGTTTCCAGGGTCATTCTTTTTACCCTTCTTGAAGATGGGTGTTATGTTTGCCCTTCTCCAGTCAGCAGGAACTTCACCAGTCTGCCATGACTTTTCAAATATGATGCACAGTGGTTTGGCAACTTCATCTGCCAGTTCCCTCAGGACCCGTGGGTGGATCTCATCAGGCCCCATGGACTTGTGCACGTTCAGGTTTCTTAGGAGCTCATAGACATCATCTTCTACTATAGTAGGCAGATTTGCCTGCTCCCAGTCCTCACTTTTACCCTCTGCAACTTGGACAAAGTTGTTCGTCTGAAAAGGATTTGGGGGTGCTGATTGACAGCTGGTTGAACATAAGCCAGCAGTGTGCCCAGGCAGCCAAGAAGGCCAACAGCATCCTGGTCTGTATGAGAAAAAGTGTGGCCAGCAGGAGTAGGGAAGTGATCACGCCTCTGTACTTAGCACCAGTAAGGCTGCACCTTCAATACTTTGTCCAGTTTTAGGCCACTCACTACAGGCAAGACAACAAGGTGCTGCAGCAGGTCCAAAGTGCAACAAAGCTGGTGAAGGGTCTGGAGAACAAGTCTTATGAGGAGCAACTGAAGGAACTGGAATTGTTTGTGTGGATAAGAGGAGGATGAGGGGACATCTTATTGCTCTCTACAAGGACTTAAAAGGAGGTTGTAGTGAGATGGGTGGGTGGTCAATCTTTCCTTTATAGTATCAGGTGACAGAAAAAGAGGAAATGGCCTGCAACTGTGCCAGGGGAGGTTTAGATTGGATATTAGGAAGGCTCTCTTTACTGAAAGAATACTCAGGCATTGGAATAGGTTGTCCAGGAAGGTGATGGAGTCGTCGTCCCTGGAGGTGTTCGAGACATGTATGGATATGGCATTTTGGGCCACAGCGGTCTTAGGCTGGCAGTTCAGTTTGACTAGATGATCTTAGGGGTCTTTCCCAACCAAAACTATTCTATAATTCTGTGATTCTAACTACTACTAGAATGTGTTGATAACCACAAACAACAATCTATATCTTCAGATATTATGATCTTGAAAGTCCAGAAATTGTATTAGAGGAAGCCTGAAACAGGTCCAGATGTTCTGAAAAGTTTCATGTAATTAACCACAAAATTGGAAGTCATCATGAACTGCCATTGATTTGCATCCTTGCTATCAAGGCATTATCCCATTTAGATTGGGAATTTAAAGAATTCTGCCACGTAAGGGAGAACAATGATGACTGCATAGAGGAGATGTTCTCTTTCCTTTTGTCTTTCACAACTGGAGGAAGCAATCAAAAGAGTATCATGGTGTATCTACAGTTTGTCTCTGGAGCTGTATCGAGGCACCCTACATTTCTACTGATAAGAGGATATCATTTTAAAGTAGGGGAAAAACATATATCCAAAAAATATCACCTCAGGGCACAATTTCTGTTCTTGTAAGTAGATATCCGAATGTCTCCTACAGTAAAGCTTGCCTAGCTGAACAGAGTAAGAGCACTGCTTATCAGATCTGTCAAGGTTATTATATCAGAATTAATTTGTAGTGGTATCAAGTGGGGACAAAAGTAACTTCCACAGCTTTCACTGTGCACAAGAGATGGAATTGTATTTAATGAAATGGAAAAATAATACTCTGCTCTGTCCAGCAGAATGTTCAGCAATAAAATCTGCCTCATAAAAGGGTAGGGTGAGAGCGCCACTTATTAAGATCAATCAATATTTCCCAAAATAAGAAGCTATTTCTATTTGTTCATAAAATGATATAAAATACATTAATGAAGTAAAAGCACCAAATGCCTGGCATGCTGAGTTTATTTTAAAAGCACGAACTCCACATATTAAAAGCAAAGGGGAAAAAAAAATGTCCATATGAACAATTTCTACAACATTTTAGAGTATTGGTTTGAAATTTGGCCAGCTAGAGAGGCCATGTTGCCCTGAAATTCTATTGGCTGTATTGAGCACTCATATTCATAACTGCAGCTGAATCCTTAGGCATTCAAACTAGAACATCTAGCACTGACCTGGACAATGGTTCTGTTCACACTATACAGACTGGACTTATTTCTGTCATAGATCAGTTTTGGGACCATCAAATCATCAAACTGCACAGACATCTGAAAATTCTGTATTTGAATAAGGACATAAATTCTTACACCTCATTCCTGTCTGTCCCTATATTCATGTAAATAAGGGACTGGGTATTTACTGCTTCCGTGAGTTATTACTAATATAAAAAGCAATACAAAATTATAGAAGTTTGACTAACTCTACTTCCCTTTTCTCTGCTAACAGAAGCAGCAATTAGCAGCAGTTAGGAGGAGCACACTATCAAGCATATCAGATCACAAAGAGCAAGCTCCAGGTATCCCTGGATATCTTTCATTCAGGTGTTTGCAAAGGCAGTGCTATGCTGCTCCTCCTCTGGGGTGAGGTCAATAAGTTTTAGGAGATGAAGAGCATCTTCCAGATTGTTTGTCAGACTGCCTTGAGGCCTTGAGTGACCTGTACTAGTGGGGGGTGTCCCTGCCTATGGCAGGGGGTTGTAACTAGATGAGCCTTGAGGTCCCTTCCAACCTTACCATTCTATGATTCTATGCTCAGAACTGTCACTCAAGTGAGATGGCTCCAGAAAATCTTCTTGTATAAATGTAATTTTGTTATTTCTGCTAGTTACAAAAGAGAGCTGTTGCTCGTGGTATTAATTGCCTAATGGTGCTTATCTAACCAAAGGTAGTTACCTAAAGACTAAAAGTCTTGTTTTAGACAATGAGCTACAAGAGGCAAAATAAAAATCCATGAAAATCTTACAACTTCACAATAAAATCTCCTTATTTTTTCAGATGTTGCATTTCATAGAAGTTTAACATTATTCAATTAGAACAAAGAACATCAGAAGAAAAAAGCATAAGCAGTGCAGACTAGAAATTCACTAGGGCCACAGACATTAAATCAATTTTAGTTTCTTCTCTGCTGCTTTGGAGCCTTTTAATTTTATTTTTTTTTTAAATCTGTAATCACAAATTAAATAAGTACTTTTATAAATGTAGGAACTAATTTAAAGAATGTCCCCATGCTCTTCACTTTGCAACAAAGCACATCTGAATTGTGTGGTAGCAGTAGTGTAATTTAGGTCAGATCCTTGGCTCAGATTGCCACAGAGGAGAGAAACAGGGCATGTCAGCCACTTATTATTCTTCTCAAATCAGTAGATGTATTACAGCACAATTTAAACCCTTCTATGATTCAGGCTTCTCTTCATTTTGCCAATTGAAATGTACAACTGAGACACTTGAAATAGCCATCACACACTGGGAATTGTAGTCACCCATTCCATTTCCAGACATATCTGTCTTTCAGAGAACATGCCAGAAGCATCATGTTTTTATAGCAGGCCTCTCCCACACCCAAAATACCCCAGTCAAACAAACCAACCTTTACACGAAGTAATCAAGGGAAATAAGTTTACATCAGAATTAGCATTTACTTGCAAAGACAAGTGTAGTACTTCTCAAAACATAGCTGATCAGTTAGTTCAAGTCAAGGTTCTTCAAGCTTATTGTAGACAGTGAAAAATCACTTGAGGTAGGAAAATTACTAGACTTACAAATCACAATTAGAGTCCTGTCTAAAATGAATTAAAGAATTCTGTTCCAAATGCAGAAATACAGATGTACACAAACAAAAAGGTTGTTTCTTCACTTACTTGTTCCACTGGAACACTCTAATCCTTCTGCTTTAGTTCCTCCAGCTGTTCCATCTTTAATCTTTGGTTCTTTCACTGATACACATAATTTTCACTAAATAAAATAGAGCTTGGGGACAAGAAGCAGGAAAAGGAAAGGAGTGACAGTATATTCTGTGTATTGTTTTGAAGCTCCACTTGGTTCAGTTTTCTGGCTGATTCAGAAATTTAACTATTTCATACATTTACCCCCAATAAGAGGGGTTACGACCATTGCTTCTAATCTGATACATGACATTTCTTTCCATGGACAGGAAATACAAAGAACATGTGAAACTGCTCAATAAAGCTAACAATGTCAGATGGCCATTGTGATGGTTTGGGAGTTCCCCACTCCCCCACACTTTGTAAAATGACCCAGACTAGAACTCAGCCAGCTGGAAGTTAAGTGATGAAGCTCTATTTACAGCTCAGCACAATGTACAAGCAGAGATATACACTATAGACAGGAATATTTACAGAAATATACAAGTTAAAGGTAATACAGAAACACAACACCCCTCAGAAGTCAGAGACTCCAAGAGGGGCTCCCAACCACCCTTCCACCTTCTCCCCACCCCTATACCTTACCCCAAGGTTTGCCTTACGTTCAAGGTAAATTAGGAGGATCGGCCAGGGGAGTTAGAAGAAAAGTGGTTAGTGAAGATTAATCTGCAAAGAGGAGCCAGAAGCTAGACCGCCCAAGACGCTGTGCCCCCAGAGAGAGACAGACTGAGACTGCTTATCTAATGTTTTGAGTTCTTTTTTCCAAACTTCTCAGCAAGCCTACGAGTGAAGTAGACATCATGATGTTTTCCTCTCACAGTTTATAGTGTAATTTTCTCTATTAAAATATTCCAATTAGCCTCAGACCAGCACAGCCAAATGGCCTAGGAGACTAATGACTTAGGTGATACAGTTTTCTTTTTTCAGGGTGATCGCCATTTCTGTTAAGAATTTTACTCTAGGGTAGTGTTCACACACTTTATTCTGGACATTCATTCTTAAAATATGTTTTGTAACAAAGGTTAGCTCTTTAAAAGATATTTCACGTTTTACTTTCTAGTAACCAATACTACTTCTCTGTTCCATTCTTCAGTGAAACAAGGAGGCTAGTAAAACTACTTACAGGTAACCAATTTAGATCTCAAGTTTCTTTTGTTCCTATTTATTTTCTTGTATTAAGAAACCACTGCCAGCAAAGACAAAATCAGCTGCAGGAAAGTACAGGGTGTCTATATTTAGAAAAACCAGTTGTGTGCATAGAGGAAGATGTTAACAATTGATTATGACAAGGTGAAATATATGAAGACTTACATAATTATTTAATCAATTAAAATATAAAGCAAACCAAACTACAGGATTACATTAATTCTCAAGCACAGATTCAATTTTATATAGGAAACTGCAACTTGTTCCCCTAAGCTAATAAAAAGTGCATTCTCAATCTTAAATACACATTCAAATATAATTAGATTTTATAGTCAGGGTTGATTAAAGTTACAGCTTCTCTTACAAAAAAAAAAAAAGCTTTAACTGGGTCATCTATAGCTTAGGCAAGAGTTTAATCACAGTTTGTTTCTGCTTTTAGGATAAAAGTAGGATTTTCTGGAATGGATCACCTCTTTAGCTTTCTCTGTTAGCATCATCACACTCTAAATAGTTACTGTTTCTCTTGCCTTTAACATACCATTACAAATAATAAGCATGGAAATTCATATTTCAGAAAAACTAATTTCTGCATCATGCTATCAAAGAAGGTCTCATCCTTTTCCTTTTATTTTTCTCTCTCTTGCAAGAAAACAGAGGATTTTTGGCATTTTGTGAAATGCTATTGAAATTGCAAGTCATCTTTTTTCCTATTATTTTTTCTTAGTGTGTGAAAATGTTTCACAGACATTGAGAGCTGTTAAAATCATTCTGGTTTGATTTTTTTATAATGTTGCATGGTCTGGACAAGGTCAGATACCTCTTTCACGTTAGTCCTAACGCTGGCTGTTCTGTGTAATCTCAGGACAAATTGGCTTTACATTATTGGTACTCACAGGATCACAAGATGATAGGGGTTGGAAGGGACCCAAAGAGATCATCGAGTCCAAGCCCCCTGCCAGAGCGGGACCATACAATCTAGTTCAGGTCACAGCGGAACACATCCAGAGGGAGCCTGAAAATCTCCAGAGAAGGAGACTACACAACATCTCTGGGAAACCTGTTCCAGTGCTCTGTAACCCTTACAGTAAAGAAGTTCCCTCTTGTGTTGAGGTGTAATCTCTTATGCTGCAGCTAATATCCATTGGTCCTTGTCCTATCACAGGGAGCAAGTGAGAAGAGCCTGTTCACCCTGCTCCTAACACCCAGTCCTCAAATATTTATAAACATTTATTAAATTCCCTCTCATTCTTCTCTTCTCCAGACTAAAAAACCCCCAGATCACTCAGCCTTTCCTCATAAGCCTCTCAGCAAGCTACCAACAAGAACATGTGTTTCAGTCTCCTAATCATCCTCATACCCTCTGTTGGACTCTCTTGAGCAGATCCCTGTCCCGCTTCAATGGGGGAGCCCAAAACTGAACACAGTACTCAAGATGGAGTCTCACCAGGGCAGAGTAGAGGCAGAGGAGAACCTCCCTTGATCTGCTGGACACACTCAATGCATTCCAGGATCCTGTTTGCCCTCTTGGCCACAAGGGCACATCGCTGTCCCATGGACAACCTGTTATCTACCAGGACTCCCAGGTCCCTCTCCACAAGGCTGCTCTCCAGCAGATCACGTCCCAGTCTGTACTGATGCACTTTATTACTTCTTCCCAGGTGCAGGACTCTGCACTTATCCTTGTTGAACCTCATTTGGTTCCTCTGTGCCCAGCTCTCCAGTCTGTCTGGGTCTCACTGGATGGCTGCACAACCTTCAGCTGTATCAGCCAAGCTTCCTAATTTGGTGTCATCAGCAAACCTGCTGAGCAGACTCTCTGTCCCCTCATCAATGTCATTGATGAAGACATTGAACAGTGCCAGACCCAGCACTGATCCCTGGAGGACTCCACTAGTTACAGCACTCCAGGTGGACTTGACACCACTGATCACCATTCTTTGAACTCTGTCTTGCAAATTCCCAATCCACCTCACTGCTCTTGCATCCCACACTTCCTGAGTTTGCTCATTAGGATGTCATGGGAGATAGTGTCAAACTAATATTGAGTGCAGATGAGTAACGTAGCATTTCTGGCCGCTGCAAGTTTTGTGCACTGCAAGCTTTCTCTACACTGATTAATGATGAGAACACAGTGTGTCCAAAATCCAAAATGAACAGAAGCCATCTATGTCCATTAATCTAATGGATTACGGAAGAAGAAATACTTGTCTCAGGACCAGAATGATGAAGGGCACTGAGATTCGGTAAAATATTTAGTATTTCGCCTATTTGCTCTGGTGTGCTGTGGCTTTGTTCCAATCTTTTATCTCATAAAGCTGCTCTGCCTTGCAGCATTCAAAGATACATAAATCTTAAAGACCAGCAGAAACGGCTGGCTTTGAAGTTCAGCTAAAAAAGGTTTCATGAAAGTGCTGATGCAAGTTCCCATTTTGAATATACGAAGCCTTCTAATTTTCAACACACAAAATGCAAGCTTATTTCAATAAAGATCATGTTTTATTAGTATTCAGTGACTTGAAACAAATGATATGATTCCAATACATGCGGCCTTGAACTATTAAAGGTAGAAATGAAATGATTCTTCTTAGCAAGCTACCAACAAGAACTTTCTCCAATAATTGCTATCATGATCTTGACTTTCAGTAAGGCACGGTAGGGAACTTGACAAGTGCTGAATGACTCTTAAACATTTAGACTTGATCCTTATAGATGGAGTTTCTGTAGAAACTACAGGAACAGAGAATTGCTCACTGCTCAGCAACCTGTCCCATCTGAATAACACAGTCTGAACAAACACTACCTTGGTATGAGGGGAGAGTATAGGGAAAGTTTCTGGTTACAGAAAATGGACTAAAATAGCTCAGCCTCCTTCCCTGTTCTGGTGTAGGTATCAACAAACTATTTTCATGTACTTTATCACGTATGTATTGATTCACATCTGTAGTACAAAGAAATATGCCCACTTCACAGATATATGGTAAAGTGTCCAGGTTTAAGAGAGCATGCTCTCACAAACAAGCCTCCCAACCCAGACTGGGAGAGAAAGTAACTTTTTCCTTAGAAAAAGATAATCTCAGTCCATTGCACTCTTACACAAAAACCTACGACACCATGATACTTTGCTCTAGTCAGTGCTTTCATTTTAAAGTTGGCATGATGCAAGCACAGTATTGAATATATGTAAGAAGATTCAATCAGCTAAACCCAGTACTAAGAGTAAACCAGTTACTAACCATATACTTCAAAAAGTGAAGAGAAAATGCCAAAGAAAAAGCAAGTTATTGGTAATTGTTAAGGATCACATGAACTTTAATAACTTGCATGGTATTTCTTCAAATCTATCATTTCATCATGAACTTTCAATGGTTGTTGCACAAGTTCACTTCTCCTAGAGTCAAAATTGTAATATCCACTATTACTAATACTACTACTCAGGGAAAAAATAACATCTCACCACAAGTTTTCAGAAAGAGGAGGAACATGTACCCATCCCCTTCAGTTAGTGACATTCCCTTCAGCCTATACATAAACCCACTTCTGGAAGCCAGTGGAGTAAAACTTGGGCTTCTCCTTAGCTAGCAGATCTCAGGGTACAAGATTACAAATCCTACAGTACTTTCAAAAGCAATGTTAGAACATTTTAAATATTAGTATACCAGTATAGTCTTCACATTAAAAAACAAAACAAAACAAAAACCCAGCACCACTTTTCCCATGAAGTTCAGCTTAATTTTGTAAGGAAAATCACAAAGTTATATTGCATTTAATCATTTCATGGTAAGAAACTCCAAAGTAAGGTGCTTTTCCTTTCTATACAGTAGCAAGTAACATCCTACAAGATTTAAACAAATTAGCCAAGACCCTATACTAGATAGCTTAGGCCTTTCTTTCTCCTCCTATATTCCTAGCTGTGCCAGTCATAACAGATCTTCTGGTTTCCTGCAAAGAGATGCATAATGAACTCCTTTGTGAGTGTGCTATAAAAATGCTGAAAAACTTGACCATTTTCAATGACTTTTCTGTAAATCCCCTCACTGGAGTGCTTTGCATGTAAATTCCAGCAGCAGCAGCAGCAGTTGGTGCCATAGCAACAGAGTTATTTAGGAAATAATATAAAGTGAGTACCACATGATATTCAGTCTCATGAAAGAAAGCAGAGTTGGCAGAAGGATGGTAACTGGAAGAACTACAAAGTCTGTGACTTCTAACTGACAAACTGGTTTGAATGTTTCCTATCTACCTAATAATACTTAAGATAGTGCATTGGTGCTTTTGTTGTATTTTCTGTGTTATAAAATTAATTACTACTCATTAACAACTTCACAGCTACAACTGCATGAGGTTTTAGTGTCGTGGAAGCCCTGAATAAGTCAAAATAGGCTTGAACATGTCCTGGTTTGCCCAGACACGCTTTCTGCTCTCCCTCATTCTGTTGTTGGGAGAAGCTGCCACAAGAAAGGAAGGCAAAGGCCTGGTGCCTCCATGTCTGTCCAAACTTGTTTACAGGGTACCTGCATGTGGTACATACACTTGGCTTGTGCCTGCCCCATGCAAGGCCTATGTTTTCCCAAAATTAGGTAAAGCAAGCCTATGGCTTCAGCTAATATGGTTAAACTCGACTAACTGCCATCTGATAGGCTATTCTGTGTCCAAAAGCCCACTAGGTCTCAGGCTACATTAATAAAAGAGATGAGCAGGTAGAGACAACTGTGCTTGCCTCTGCCCTAATGCCCTCTCTGCTTCTGGCAGTGTTACTGCATCCTGCCATGTTTTACTGCATTATGCTTTGCTGAGCTGTAAGTTAGCTCTGCTGAATAACAAGCCCTGTGCTATGGGCTAGTTTGCCTGGAGACTGCTTCAAGTTTACCAGGAATAGGCATAAATACCTTCACATGACAGGCCTGCTTAGCCAGTGTGACATCCATGCCAAAACTGCACATCTGCCAAGACATCCTGCCTACAGCTGAAAGTCTCCTGCCAAGATGGGAAGTCCTGGGGAGAAACAGATCATCCAGAGGAATCAGGACCATGTCAGAGATCATCTGCTCTTTCCCCAGCACCCTGTGAAGCCTGGGAAGAATTATAAGCCTCAGTGGCAGACAAGACACCAACATAACTCTCTGCAAGTGTTTGGGTACTGTTTGAAGTTGTAGTTAGTCCTGGTGAATCGGGAGAGTAATACTGGTGAGTAACTACTTAAAGCCTCTTGTAATTCATCAATTGCCTTCTGCCATAAGCAGAAAGGAGCTCCTTGAGTCCATCTAGTGGGCAAACGGTGTACCGAACGCAGGAACATTTGCTTCCAGTTCAATTGGGTTTTATGTTGTATTATTGCTAGTTAATTGTTCTCTATCTAGTTGCTCCTTTATGTAATGCTTTTCATGACCGTGTGAAGAACTTAATTATTATTTGAAAATAGTGGTCCACGGTGGCTAGAGTTCTGAATACTAAAATTAATAAATAATAACACTTTTGGAAAAAATATCAGCTCGCATTAATTAATTACCCCTCCATTACATCTAGTCAGCCTATTTTGCCAGTCTATCAATGACCCTCTGGGAGTCTGCACAACCTTCTCATGTATTAGCTTCCCCTAGCTTTGTGTCCTCAGCACACCTGCTGAGGGTGCCCTCTGTCCCATCATTAGTGCCAATATTAAACAGAATCAAATTCTGTAACACTACCTGGGGCACACCACTAGTTACTGGCCTCCAAACAGACTTTGTACTACTGAGCACCACTCTCTGTTCCCTATTATTTGGTCAAGCTTCAATCCAGCTCTTCACATTCAGTTCATACTTCATCAGCTCCATGAGAATATTATGGGAGATCATGTCAAAAGTCAATTAAACAATATTCACTGCTCTCTTCTAGTCTAGGATGCCAGTGATTTCATTACAGTAGTTTACCAAGCTAATCAAGGATAACTTGGTGAATCCTGATTACCACCTTGCCTTTCATGTACCTGGAAATGGTTCCCAGTATTAGTTGTTCTATCACTTTCCCAGGGTTCAGGTGAGGTTGACTTGCCTGTAGTCCCCCAGGTCCTCTTTACCCCTTTTGAAGACAGCAATGACATCTATTTTCCTGTAGTTCTCAGGCACCTCTCCAAATCACCACAATCATTCAGAGATCATCATGTGGCCTCATAATGACATCAGTCAGCTCCCTCAACATGAAGAGGTGCATCCTGTCAAGGCCCACAGATTTATTTATGCATGTCCAGTTTCCTGGGCCTTGATCCTCTTTCACCACAGATATATTTTTCCTGCTCCAGATACTCTCAATCTCCAAGGTCTGGGATTGTTGTCTTGCTGGTAAAGACTGATGCAAACAAGGAATTGAGTACCTCAGCCTTTTCTGTATTCTGTCACCAGCCCCTGCTCTCACTCATTAGTAGGCCCGTATTTTCACTAGTCCTCCTCTTGCCACCTGTGTACTTACAGAAGCCCTCCCTGTTGCCTTTGGCATCCCCTGCTAGATTCGATTCCAGCTGGGCGTTGCCCTTCCTAACTCTGTGTCTCCATGTTCAGACAGTGTCTCTGCATTCCGCTCAAGTTACCAGTCCATGTTTTCACCTTCTATATGCTTCCTTTTTGTGTTTCAGTGTTTATAGGACCTCCTTGTTTATCAGTGTAGCTCTCCTGACATTTCTTCATGACTTCCTGCTTACTAAGAGGGACTGTTCTTGAGATTGAAAGTGATCCTTGCATATTGTATGGTTGGGTCAGATGACCTCCATAAGTCCCTTCCAGCTCATATTATTCTATTTCTTGTGTCTCTCCTTCTTTAAGGGCCTTGTCCCATGTGTCTCTACCAAGCAGATTTTTTAAGTCAGAGAGCCAGCTTGCTCTCCTGGAGTCCAACATTGTGATCTTGCTTTTTGTCCTGCTTCTTCTTGCTTTTAGGATCCTGAAGCTCCGTCAACCTCTGCAGTGAGCAGGGGCATCCTCAACTAGATCAGTTGCCCAGAGCCCAGTGGAGCATTGCCTTGACTATCTCCAGAGATGGAGCCCCAACCTCCCTGGGCAGCTCATTCCAGCATTCCACTACTAATTTGCAAGTATAAGGGTGAGCAGAGCACTTCTCTTCATTGCTTCCTCTATCTTGTTAAGGTCAGGAAGTTGCCAGATATTAAAATTCTCATTCATTCATGCTTTCCACTCAAGAAGCTTATGTGATTGCACAGATAGTTTCCATAGGAGGAAAGGAGGACAGAAGTATTTCATTCATTAACAAGTATCCTATATTGTTAAATAACAGCAAGAGAATAAAACAAAATACATTTCTAAAGAAAATAAGAGCAGCAAGTTCAAATCGAGAACAAAACAAAAACCAAAAAAGCCAAACTACACCACACCATATTTATATAAACAAACAATATCTGTATAATTAACAAATTTGCATGATTTGCAACTGAATGCAGAATAGAAACATGAAGATTTCTACTTTTATCATGTTCAAAGACCAAATATTTAGATTTGAAGTGGAGATCAAGCTAAGTATTGTGATCATCACTGGAGAAGAGAGGAAAACTTTTTTCTTAAAAGATAAGTTTGTGTGAAACAAGCACTTTTTCACTACTTGAAAGTCCCACTGAGCTCAAGGAGGCTGTATAGGTTGGATCAAAACCCATTAGAAGGATCTGACTAAAATCTGCACACTGCAATTCTAAGTTCCATCCTTATTTGCTACAGTGTTATGAGATGAATTTCCATATGCATGCCCTTATGGCTTTTATTATATCACTTGTACGTCACATAAATAAGCAGGTAACAGAGCTTGTTCCTAGGCACAACTATGGCAGCTACATCCATGTAAGTCAGCAGAGGCTCATTTGCCTGCTGCTTATAATGTACTCTGTCAAAGATATTCTGCATTTCTTTCAAGGTGTGACTGTTTGCAATAATAATACATTCTTCTCAAATCTGTTATATCACTTAGCCTTTTATACTTATATCAAAAATTAATATTTGTGTATGCACACATGACTCCAAAACTAACCTTATCAATGTTTGCTCACCTGCTGTAGAACTAATCTAAATCGATACTATTGAAAAATGTCCTATTGCCTGGGAGATTCTTGACAATGCTCCCCAGGGTTAGCTAGAAATGTAATGAAAGACCTATCTGTTTCTCATCTTCCCACCTATACCACCTTCACAAGCTGGTACAAGCAATGAACTGCAGAAATTTATTCTTAAAATTACTATAAGCCAAAACTATTTTTCTAGACAAAATTCTGGAGGTTTTTATCACAGGAGATGGCTGGGCTCATCAATTGAGCTTTAAACTAAATTTGAAGTGGGAAAGGGGAAAAAGCAGGCTCACGGAAACAAGTCTGGGATGTTTGTGGGGCAGTGTGCCAGCTGCAATGCTCTCTCAAGGGAGGTAGGGGACAATGAGCCATTTGCTGGGAAAGATGCAAGTGCTATCAATGAGCTAGGAAGCTAGGACTCGCAGTAGAACCTGAGAATGATCAAGCAGATGTGAAGAAGTGGAATAGTGATATTATCAGGCCATCATGTGACAAGCTAAGGGACAACACACTAGGGTTGGAGGGATGGGGAGCTAGTAAAGGCCTTCAGTGCGTTGCACTGCAGTATGCTGGGGACACAGCAGCACAGTCAAAGTTTCAGAGAGTCTTCCATCCCACCAGGGTAGAATAATCATGCTCAGCTCGCTCCCTGCAATGCCTCTACGCCAATGCACACAGCACGGAGAATAAACAGAATTATAAATCCATGTGCGGTCAAGGGTTTATGATCTGGTGGCTATCACAGTGACATGGCTGGGTCAGCTCCCATGACTAGAACGTGGTCGTGGATGGCTATGTCCTTTTTATGAAAGACAGGTCAACAAGGTGGGGTGGTGGAGTTGCTCTTTATGTGAGGGAGCAACTAGAATGTCTTGAGTTCTGCCCAGGGGTGGATGAGAGATGAGTTGAGAGCTTGTCGGTGAGAATTAAGAGACAGGCTAGCATAACTGATACTGTTGTGGGTGTTGTGATCAGGCCACCTGATCAGGAGAAGGAAGTTGATGAGGCATTCTACAGGCAGCTGACAGTGGCCTAGCTATCACAGGCCCTGGTTCTCATCAGGGATTTTAACTACTCAGATATTTGCTGGATGGCCTACTCAGCCATCCATCCACAGTCCAGGAGGTTCCTCCAGTTCACCAATGAATAACTTCTTAACGCAAATCTAGGCTGGGCGGTGAATGGCTGGAGAGCAGCCCTGAGAAAAAGGACCTGGGGGTCTGGGTTGATGAAAAGCTCAACATGCAACCAAGTCCTGGGCTGCATCAAGAGCAGCGTGGCCAGCAGGGCAAGGGAGGGGATTCTGCCACTTTACTCTGCTCTCCTCAGACCCCACGTGGAGTACTGTGTGCAGTTCTGGAGCCCTCAGCTCAGGAAGGACATGGAAGTGTTGGAGAGGGTCCAGAGGAGGGCCATGAAGATGATCAGAGGGCTGGAGCAGCTCTCCTATGAGGACAGGCTGAGAGGGTTTGGGCTCTTCAGCCTGGGGAAG
>VWZE01005864.1:42636-62235 GCA_013396675.1 Eubucco bourcierii
CTTGGGAGTGCAAATTGATGAGAAGCTCATGAGCTGGCAGTGCACTCATGCAGCCCAGAAACAAACCATATCCTGGGTGCATCAAGTGTGGTCAGCAGCTAAACAGATGTGATTCTGCCCCTTTCCTCTGCTCTTACAAGACTCCACCTTGAATACTGCATCCAGTTCTGGTGTCCTCATCATAAGGAGGACACAGAACTGTTGGAAAGAGTCCACAAGAAAGCCACAAGGATGATCAATGGGCTGGAATAGGTCTGCTTTGAGGAAACACTGCGGGAGCTGAGCCGGGATTGTACAGCCCAGAAGTTACTCTGGGGAGAACCTCATAGCTGCCTTCCAATACCTCATGGTTGCCTACGGGAAATCTGGAGAGGAACTTTTCATAAGGGGTTGTAGCAACAAGACTAGAGGGAATAGTTTTAAGCTGAGGAAGAAATTTTTCAGTATGAGGGTAGGGAGACTCTGGAATACATTGCCCAGAAAGACTGTGGATGGCCCCTGCCTGGTGGTGTTTAAAGCAAGGTTAGATGAGGCTTTGAGTAACCAAGTCTAGTTGAGAGGCATCCATGCCCATGGCTGGGAGGTTAGAATAGATGATCTCTAAGGTCACTTCCAACCTAAGCCACTCTATGATTCTATTATATATTTTTCCTCTCAAAAGAACAAAGCATATTCTAGTTAAACAGAACAGTATCAATGACACCTTGCCAATGTACCTATTCTAATGTGAACAGAGGTGAAGTCAATTTCAGTGACCTAGATCAGTTAAGTCATATGTCACTGTGAACATGCACTTAAGGAAGAAATTGTTCAGGAGTATTTAGGTCACAAATCCTTTCCATCACTAGCATCTGGTATTAGAATTGTGCAATCTGCCATTTATGTTTGTTCTAAAAGTAGGAGCAGCTTATCCTAAATAAGTATTTAGTATAGAGCATATGATTTGGCCAAAAGATTAATCTTTAAGTTGTTTATAGAATCTGGGTGATTTTCATTTGAATCAATGCTTCACAGCACATCTATATTAATTTGGAACATTAATTTCTACCTAACCAGTTGATAAGACAGTTCATCATCAACTCAGAACCATGACAGCACCACCAAAATTAATATGCTATAGTGGTAGGAGAACTCCAATAGCAAAAATTTCACCATATACAATACTTGCACTTTTAAAGTGTTTATTGTGAGGTAAGGCACAATCCCATTAGATAAGGGGAACACACACTTGCCAAGTGCTCTATCATCACATCCACAGTGTCCCTAAAAGAAGTGACAGGCGCACTTTATGCCTGACTTCTGCAGATGTTTTCCAGCACAGTGCTGGAAGCCAACTCACCAGAAGCATTGTGAGAGCACATCAACCTGCTATTTCTCTGTACAAAGCATAGAACATAGCAGAACGTTTCTCAAGCTATGAAATAGTTGCATCAATTTATTCTCAAAGATCCTTTCACCAATATAAAACACTAACAGAATAAGACTATCAAGATTTGTCAATATGTTAGTGCAGAGTATGTACCAAATGACAAATGACATGGATAATCTGCATTCAATAAAGTAGTACTCTTTAAAGTGTGTTCCACAGGATGTGTAGCAGGAACAGTTCTATTAGCTGCAGCAGATGTAAACAGTCTGTGACAATCATGAAACATTCAGCAAGAGAATATTAACTAACCAAACAAAATTAATTGTTTCCCTTCCATATGAGAAGATAGATTATGGGTTTCAGAAGAGTTATGTACAGAATAAGCTTGTTTTATAAGAAAGTAACTGGCCACAGTTTTCCCTATCATTTTAGCATGTTTTTTACATAGAATCATAGAATGGAAGGGACCTCAAGGATCATCCAGTTCCAACCCCCTGCCATAGGCAGGGACATCTCCCACTAGTACACGGAGGGAGCAGCCACAACCTCCCTGGGCAACCTATTCCAGTGCCTCACCACCCTCACTGTAAAGAGCTTCCTCCTGACATCTAGTCTAAATCTCTCTGCCAGTTTAAAGCCATTGCCCCTAGTCCTGTCATTGCAAGACCTTGTAAATAGGTCCATCATATTTGAAAGGTGATGGCAGACTGGTGAAGTTCCTGCTGACTGGAGAAGGGTAAACATAACACCCATCTTCCAGAAGGGAAAAGAGGATGATCCTGGGAACTACAGACCAGTCAGCCTCGCCTCTGTGCCTGGCAAGATCGTGGAGCAGATCCTGCTGAAAACTCTGCTACATAATGTGTATTTGGAGAGAGGGTGAGGGAAATCCACTACCTCAAATTTCTTCACGACAGCTTAAATTTCTACAAAAGAACAAGTTCCTTACTAGCAATCTTTTGTTATGGCTATGCACAACCATTTTGGAGCTCTAAAATAATTTTCTTGTGTCATTCAGGAAATAGTGAGGAAAGTGTGAAAGAAGCTGCTATTAATCTTCCAGTAGTTTTACATGGACATAACTGTTAGCTCAAAATGAACTTAGACTGGCTGAAGCTTCTCACTTCACTAAGCAGATAAAATCATTACACCTATTTGTTAGAACATCAGATTTGCAAGGCACGGATGCTTAACCAGTCATTCATCCACTCTCATAAATAACCAGGAAAAGGAAGTTGTTAATCAGAGCTGGTTTCAGATTACTTTAAGCAAAGCTAAGCAGCAAAAGAAATAAGCACTTAAAGTTCTACTAATAGCAGTCCATACTTGCAATAAACATTGTAATTTACAATTATGTGGGGACACACATACACACAAACTCTTTCATAATTAAATTCTGGTTTCCCATGTTAAATTTAGATTTGAATTTACAGACAAGATTGCCAAAGGATTATAGTACCATTAGGTGAACAATACAAGGGGATCCATACTAGTCTTTCAAATTAATCATCTCAGCATTGCAAAACTGGTAGTTCAGTTTTACATTATAGATACATTCCAAATGGAAGTATTATTGTTGGCATGTATTTAGCTATTCTGACACAGTAGTTTCTAAATATTTTACAGTTAGTAAAACAGTAGAATAGCAAACTATCACATGACCTCCACTTTACTGGTAGGGATCTAAGAGTGACCATTAAGGTTTGCCCATGCTTAAACAAAAAGACCTTCCAGAATAAGCAGTTATCACTAAGTATCTCACAGTTCAGGCTCAAATATACTTCTTTCTACTGTACATCATAATAGATTTTCTTAGTCAACCTTGCCAAAAGCAAACCAGATTTTATAAAATCAGTATTAGCAAACAGGGATTTCACTTTCTGAATTAAATGGATAGATTTCATTTAATGCATTGCAGGTTAACATACTGCACTTGCCTCCAAATAGAATTTCAACATACTGATTGAATAAGTAAATGTCATCTGCTGAAGCTTCTAAAACACAAAATGTTGAAGAACGATTCTAAAACTCTTTGCATCAAAAAAGCTCTCAAATTTTTCAGAAAAATCAATGTTACCAATCCAAATATCTCAACAAAGAAATCTCAATACAAATCTATTCAAACCACTTTTCTTGCTTTTCTATTGTTACAATTCAAAAGTCCTCTGTGATTCTCCCTTGCTGCTCACAAACATGAAGGAATTGGTAGTAGATGCAGCTGGCCTGATTCAGTTTGGAAAGAGTCATTTTGAGCTGGAAACTGGACCAGATATTCTTCACAGTGTTTGGTGGTGGTGGTTTCAAACAATATTTTCATTAATTTGAGTAGAAGTGCCAAAACACAAAGTACATTATTTGTAGAAAACAGCTAAATCAACCCTGTGATAAAATGTTTTGGAACTCTTCAGAACCATTAAGTAAGACGAAGATATTCAGTAAAGCTTTGCATGTTTATATAGTTGATTTATTGTTTTCCAGAAGCATGTCACTGAACATCTCAGTAAGCATCAGTAACAGGAATCCTCAGCCTTCAAGAAAGGTGGTTATCATGGACCATCATTATGAACACTACTGCCACCCACAGCCCTTTCCTTTATTCAGAAAGGGTAGGTATTCTATTTCACAAAGCTTTACTTAAAACAAAGTTGCACTGGCTTTCTTTTATGCAAAGCAATTTCTGAATCTTAAATATAAATCTGGGCTCTCATTTCAAGACAAGATGACCTTTCCAGCGTAATATTTCCTTCATTTCTAGGGCACTTCTTGTTTCTCCTTTTCAAAATACGTCTCCATGCAGATTTCAGCAAGAAAATGAAACAAGCAGAGAGGACCATGGAAATTTTTAACATCTTCCACCCCTGTATTAGTATGTTGTTGTCAAATGGCATATTTCAACTGATCTAGTTTCTGGTAGTTGCATATAAACACAACCTAGTCTAAGATCAACACACTGATAAATTAGAATGGTATCAACCACTAATTTAAATGAGTACACCAGCAAGAAAGTAATCAAATAACGAATACTGTCACATGTAAAGTAGCATTAATAAAAAAATCACTATCAACAAAACCGGGTTTATGTCCAATAAGCAAAGCACAATTTTATTAAAATTGCTTTTTAAAGTCAATGTGAAAATACTGCTTCAGTGTACAAAAAACTCTATCATCTAGTTTACAAAACACTGACAATTAATACCCAAAAAAAATACAATAAGATTTCATGTCACTGCATGATAGATAGGGAAGCAAACAAATCAACACCTTCTCTCCCAACCCAAGAAAAACCAATAAAAAAAAAACACACCAAAAACTAGAAGTTATCGACAACTTTTGTGTTTTATTAGCCCAAAACAAACCAACCAACCAACCTGCCTCTAATGCACTCAATTTCACAACCTATTAAAATAGTTTATGTTGGAAGGAACCTTTAAAGTTTAGCAAGCTTCCTCTGAGCTATATGATGTTATTTATATTTCTCAAACTTCAGATGGTCATGGTTGTGCAGGTAAAAAAAATGTTTTATTATTTTGTACTAACTGTAGTTCAGAATACTCACTTAAACGTATTGTACCAAAACATTTTCCAGCACTTTTAAGACTTGACCACTGTATCATGGTCTTGTGCTTTTGAGCTGCCACTATCTAAAGGTTTTTAATTTTATTCTACAGCTGGGATACTCTTTAAATCATAGGTTTCTTTCAAGCACACACTGGCCTCTGCCTTTACAGTGATCAGTCACTTGCAGAATTATAGAAATGTTTGTCCTAAGAAGCACCTACAGGTAGTATTTACAACGTGGCTTATGATGGCCAAGAATGGAAATTATGATTGCAAGCTGTTAAACAGCAGATGTTCAAGGCCAGGTTGGACAAGGCCTTGAGTAACCTGGAGGAAGCATCCACAACCTCCCTGGGCAACCTGTTCCAGTGCCTCACCACCCTCACTGGAAAGAACTTCCTCCTAACATCCAGTCTAAATCTCCCCTCTGCCAGTTTAAACCCATTGCCTCTTGTCCTGTCATTGCAAGACCTTGTCAATAGTCCCTCCCCAGCCTTCCTGTAGGCCCACTTCAGATACTGGAAGGCTACTATGAGGTCCCCTCGAAGCCTTCTCTTCTCTAGGCTGAAGAGCCCCAAGTCTCATAGCCTGTCCCTATAGCAGAGCTGCTCCAGCTCTCTGATCATTTTTGTGGCCCTCCTCTGGACCCTACAGTACTCTGTAGAGAACAAAAAACTAACTAAATAAACAAACCCCAAACAACGATCTAGTTGTTAATGTGTGAGATCAAACAACACTCTCTTGCCTTCTTTGGGAAGCACAGACTACCAACAGCTGTATTGACCTGAAGTACAAGGTCCAGTTGATCACTCTAAGATATGAAGAAACAGGCACAGCCTGAACTGAAAAAAAAACCCTTTATATATTATTGTTAAAACAACATGATAGTTTTTCTTGGTTAGAATTTCCATTCCTACTGCCGAAAAAGTAAGTAACAAGTCATTGGTTGCAGTGGTTAAAAAGATACTTGGTTCCAACAGAGCTTCTATAAATATCACTTCCAACTGTTAGTTGATTTACTGAGTTGTAGCTTTCACAGCAATATTGTTTGATTTTTAAAAAATCTTTTCACTCAGAATGGAGTTGGAATTCTTAGCCTTTTAAAAAAAAATTAGTCAGTGATGATGGACTGCACTCGGAAACACAAGTAAAGTTACATGCAAATAAACTGCCTTTCATGTGTATCAGGATTCAAGAGCATCAACTCTGTCAGCTGAGATGCTTCAATTATTCTAGCCATCAACAACTGATTTTCAGGCTGCTGATTAACACTGTAAATGTCATTAATCCAAGAGGATGTTCAAATTATGCTCAAAGTAATTCTACTTCTGCTTTTTATTTAATAAGGTCTTTCAACTTGCATTCATTTAAGATGATTGCAAAGTTCAAACTGCTACGAAGTCAGGCATCAGTTCTAAAAACTGAGTGGAAGACAGGAGTAATAATCACTTATTTGCTAAAGGTCATGGTTTTTAATGAGGCCTCCTAGATTACACTAACAGTCTCAGTCTGTACAAATGACTGTTTTTTGGTAATGGTCATGGACAGAATTTATTCTTCAGCAGATTTGACCTCTTCTATAGACCTTATTTTTGCTGGTATGTTGTGGTCCACAACCATGAAAATTTTATAAGACAAATCTTGTGGCTGTCTTGTTACTTAAAATCAGAAGCTTTAAATAAAGTTCTTCATATCTACAACCAGACTAACTTGCCTTTTAATGTGAAAACTGTTACAAGGTAATTATGGTAACATATGAGCAAAATTAACAGTGAGCAATTACCGCACCATAAAACATATCTGTAGGTATACAGATTTTCTAATGGTTTATTGGTTTTGTACACTGAACAATTCAATGACTCTAAAACAAGGGGATGTGTGCTGGTTTAAGGTTCATTGGGATATTCTAATAAGAGAAATTATATCATTCTTTCATAATCAATGATCAAATCAATATCATTGGCTTTCTAAAAGGGACTTCTAAAAGTCTTGCTAAAAGTGTTTCCAAGCACTTGCTCCCATTGCTTCTCCTTCACTCTGCTCTAGTATCTTTCACTAACCTTGGCTAACAGATAACACGTAAGCCTTGCTGGTTGTTTTCTGTCTAGTAGAGTAAGAGAGGGTGGTGTTGGGGCCCTTCTGGGCTTCTTTGTTTGCCTGGTGGGGAGAAGTTTGGATTTCTGTATTATTTCAAAATTGTCTATAATTGTAAATACATGCAAATATATTCTGTATATGTGCTTGTAAATTTAACTTTGCTCTAAATACAGCTTTATCTTACTTCCAATCTGTCCTAGCTGGTCTGGTAAATTTCATCTGGGGGAGGGGGGAAGTTCCCAACCCACTACGGGGTGACAAGGACATGCTAAGAAAATAGTATTTATGTCAAAGAAAGATATGGGTCTATAACAGAAAC
Organism: Eubucco bourcierii; assembly: GCA_013396675.1. Lineage (NCBI taxonomy): Eukaryota > Metazoa > Chordata > Aves > Piciformes > Ramphastidae > Eubucco > Eubucco bourcierii. Next base: position 49,980 of record VWZE01005864.1, read on the forward strand.
TCTCAAAAGTTTGAGTAGCACAGGCTTTTAAGATGATACCTGGGCTTCAGGGCTAAAAATGCAAATCAGTTATCATCAAATTCCTGGTAAAGGAATGCAGCCTTGGGAGGTGATTAATACATTCAATATATGGTAAAACTTGGTCATAAAATAAAACTTGGGTAGAACTAAAACTTGGAAAGCAACCAAGAAAGAGAAAGCAAGACCAGTGTTAGCAAATACAAAGCAATGAATACAAGCATATTCAAGAGCAACAAGGAAGAAATATTCTGTCAACGTCATACTTTTTCTATCAGGACCATAGATGTATATGCAGACCATAAATGTAATCTCTTACCCTCCTTTCTGAAAATAACTTAACACCATTGACTCTAGGACCCTAGAAAAACTGAGCCTGACAGCAGAGAAAGAAATTGGTACTAAGCAACTTCTCTATATCAGTTTTAACTACACTAATACTTGGAACTAGCAATAAACAGATAATTAAGGATATAGATGTGTTTACCTGTGTAGAGTTTTCTAACTGGACACATAATAACTCTTATTACATTGTTAATACTGTCATTAAACTAAAAAAAAAAAAAAAAAATCTTCTCTTTGGACATAAAAATAGGTTGCCCAGGGAGGTTGTGGCTGCTCCCTCCCTGGAGGTGTTCAAGGCCAGGTTGGATGAGGCCTTGAGTGAGCTGTACCAGTGGGAGGTGTCCCTGCTTATGGCCAGGTGTTGAAACTAAATGATGCTTGAGGTCCCTTCCAACCTTACCATTCTATGATTCTATAATTTCCCAAGCACAAGGAACAAACAAGCAAGTTGTTTTGCAGTTCTCACATTTCACAGAAATATGGTGTATGAAGCTGCAAAGGCTCATTCGAATCATAGCTACTCATATTAAACTCACAATACTCACATGAATGGAAATTCTGCATGGTGAATGTTAGGATATATTGCTGAGAGATACAGTTAAAGTATCTGTTTTCATTTTTTTTTCAAGCATGGCATTTATAGGCATTACAGAAGTGAGAACAGGTTGCAGTGGTTAGAAAACACAAAATGCCATTCCCTCAATAAAGGTCAGCACTTCCATCACTCATGCTCCTTTCAGCACATGAGTTTCCCCTAGATGATTTACAGTAAATGGAAGGAAACATAACCAAATAATTGGAAAAATTGTTACAAAGCCAATTGGCCTTCACAGATGGGCCTGTGAGGTGCACCTCCCTTTCCCTCTCTCATCACTCACAAAAAAAGGTAAAGAAACAAAAGCACTGACCCTACAAAGTCTACTGTCAGGACACCACACAGAGATTCAGCTGCTGTATCTCCACTTAACACTTCACTTGGAGTCAGACAAAGTTCTCCAGGATGATCACATAAAAGCAATACAAAAATCTGTTAATCTGAAAGCCAAATGAATCTCTAATGAATCACAGCGGGGTTGTGAAAAACAACCCAAAAAAAGGTATATCAGAAAAATAAAGCAATATTGTTACTGTAATACTGCTGTTACTATACCATAGACTGTCCAGTCCATCTGAATTATCTCCAAATTACAAATGGGAAACAGAGCCACAAAATTACTACCATTCTGTCAAACAGGACAGCAGGACTATGATTCATATCTACACTCCCACTGCCAAACTTTCTAAATGTATTACTTGATTTCAGGTACTCTCCAAAGTGCGTTCTGGTAATATTACAAAACTTCTCCAGCCATGAGAAATGTACAGGTTTTACAGCACTGCACAAATTAGAAGTTCCTGCGGTTCCAATCTTTCAAACTCAGAGAAGTGGGAAGGGGTTGTTTAATTTTAAGATGCACGTTTCACAGGATTTAAAATAATACCTACCTTTTATTTCACCCTAAGGAGTTAAATATAAAGTGCCTGTCTGCCTTTCAGCTTGTTTGATACAGGCTGGTTTATTCAAAACCATTCAGCAGCACAACCTAGACTTCACTCGCCTTCTTTGACACTCAGAGGTTCCCTCTGCATGATCACATTCACTCTTTAATCAAGGCAATTGGCTGAGATTTAAAAGCTGATGTAACAGACCATTCATAACAAATCATCCTAGCATTAGCAAAAACTATGGCTACCACTGCATTTCAGCACAACACACTATCTGCCACTGCTTTCCCAATATGTTCTGATGCAGACTCTATCACCAAAACACAAATCCATCTCTTTCTTCAGGAAAAATGTGTTAATCTGGATAATGATTATCACCTTATTTATTCTCACTTATCAGAAGTTATTTACTGCATTAATAATGTTACAACTGATATGTCAATTATGAAAACTTATCTTGTATAAGGGCCATTCATTCAAAAGTCATCATTATATTGACTTAATTGGAAAATGTAAAATATAACCAAAATGTAATGTATTGTCTAATTCATACTACAATTAGCCCACTTCTGGAATTCTGAAAAACTGCAATTCACACCTCTAGTGCAGTACCTGCAGGACAACACTGCATAAGAACTTCTGTAGTATTTCACTGACACAGGAACCATGTGGCACTACTTTTCAGCAAATTAACCTTAATAACCTGAGTGAGAACAGCAATTACTCTGCACTTAGGGACACATAAATAAAGTAAAATTTAATCTCTACTTCTACAAAGGGGGGCGGGAAAGAAATTAAAAGGGGTTTTCCCCCTCTTAAACGCATCTTCTATGTGCTTCAAATGTTCAATAAAGTACCCATCCCAAGGACAGTTGACAATGCAATGCACAGACCTTTCCCAGTAACACTCTGAAGTCTAATGGCTAATACATAAGCATGTAAGCAGGCAATTGTTAGAAATATTCAGGATAGCTTGCAAAAAAAGGACAAAAATATCTAAATGAAAACAATGATATGGCTAAAATTAAAAATCAATGCTAATATTCATGTCAACTGTGAACTACTCAGCTAAAATCCATTTACCATGCCTGTATGGATCACACCAAAAAAGGCAGAATAAGGGAGAAATGCGAATGTACAGAAACACAGTTTCCTCTCGCTAAGGTATTTTAAGACAACAAACAAAACCACTGACATTGGGACAAATGTTCCAGTCAAATCAAATGAAGAAGTGTGAAGCAAGCTTGCTACCATTTTGGTGATCCTCAAACAGTATTCTGCAGGGGATGCAAAGGCCATTACCATCCATGAAGAGAAAAAAAAAAAAAAAAAAAAGAAATTACCCACTCTCACCCTCTTCTGAATAGTTTCCCAAAAATCACTTCCTCTTGTTTCATAATTAAGTTTGCAAATTTTATGTACAGAAATTATCTTTTTGGTTTGCCGACAGAACACTAATCCCATCAGTCTCCTTTGTGTAACACGAGTACACATAACAAAAGGCAACGTTTAGGCTGGTTCATGAACACATGACAGCAGGGGTTTCCCATCCTGGAAACTGCAGAAAAAGCATCAGTGAACTAAAGACTTTATCAACAATTTGACCAGGACACCAAAGTCAACATCGATCACGGAAGACCCTGTTTGAGAACAACATTCATGAAAATCCCTCTCAGCATGCCTGTTGGATGTTGGTTCACTACCCAGGGGAAAGAGCACCACCTAGTGAACCTCTGGAACCATTTCCAGAAGTGCCTGCACAGTCCTGGTGGTCTTCAATCCCGTTCCTCTTGCCACATTCACCAGAAAGAGTAATAGCTGGTACAGCTTACATGGAGCCAAACATACTGCGAGTGACAGAATGATGTGATGCTAAGAATTTTTCTTTCAGTGCCTCACATGCAGCACTTTCCCCTTGAATCCACTCCTTGTCTTTTAATATTTCTAAGAGTGACCAAGAGTAAGCCACATAAAGCTATCTACTTAAATATTTCACAGGACACACAAAGGGTAGAATCCCTTTCAGAAGGGCAAGCAAGAACTATAGTCCTTCAAAACATCTATTAATTAAAAAAAAAAAAAAAAAAAAAAAAAAAAAAAAAAAAGATGGCAAGTCAAAGTTGTGTGGTAACACTCTTCCAGACAACACAAACTGACATCTTGGCATCTGTCTTCATCTTCACTTAGATAACAGACATCAATGAGTTGGAAGGGAAGTTAGAATTTTCAGAAGCAATCCACCGGTACCCGTTTATACCTGTACAACATGTTTTATTTCCTGTAATTTAAAGAGTGAGAGCTTCCAAACATTAGAACATGGAGACAGGATTGTCAAGTCCAGTCTCACACAATGTTAGCCCTCAGTTTCTAGACATAGAAGAAATATAACCCAAAAGAACCCCAGAGAAAATAGCATTGGCTATGGGCTCTCTGACCAATTATGTGCCGAGGTTTCTGTTACAAGGTTGATGGCATGACAGCTACAAATTATATATAAACACAAATAAATACAAACACAACTATCAGCAGAACATGCCCACGTGCTTTTCTTCTGAATGTACCTTGAAACACGATACCAACACCTCAATGTAAGAGGACAGCTGAACATGAATTTCTATAGCATTACTTTTAGATATTGGAGTTGGTAAAGAGGAAGGAAGATCAGAACTGGTTTTTCCACTGTAAATAAATCTAAGTGCTTCAGATCATAGCTGTCTGTAGAACAGAAAAGTTGATTACGCTTTTCCTACAGCAGGAAAATTATGTATTCACATACCATAAAGATCACAGATAAAGCACTGCATCATTTATCACTGTTTTAAACAAGCCAAAGGCATTTCTCCTCTCTCTTGGAAACCAAACTAATGCATTGACTTTACTGAGCATTAATATGTTTCTTCTGCTCTGATGTACATAGGTATTTCCACCAGACCACAGGAGCCAGCATCTAAATATTTCCTTCTGATACTGTGATGATTGCACAGAGTAATAGACATGATTTGTGAAAAGCTACTAAAAAACCTTTAACTCCTAGTGACTTGAATTAAGTTAGTTGTTGTTTAGTAATTATTTAACAAAAAACAAGACATTTGAAAGCTACTAATACTGTGAGCAGCTGGGTAGAATGTACATTGTTTATAGTATTCTAATTGTCTAAAACTGCATTCCTAAGATTGCAGTACTTCACCATGTAATGTAGTACTTTGACAAGTTTAAGGTATTCTATATAAATTAAATGGTTGAGCTTCAGAGAATTTCAGCAATATGAGTATACTGCAGACCACCTATTTTACATATCACACTGAGAAAATAAGCTACTCAAGAACTTATTCTTCAGATCACACATATGATTGCACCGCTAAATGTGCCAATGTCAGGGATTTTGTGGTATAGTCACAAAATGTTTTATATAATCTCCTACGGACAGACAGAAGCGTACAGCAGATAACTGTTTTTGTAAAATACCTGCTTCAAAGGTATGTCAAGGGTCAGGGCTGGGTCAGCCACTAGACAAATGACAGATGCTCTGTTACCTCCTTTCCCTTCCCAAAGGAGAAGAGAAAGGGAACAAGAAAGACAGAAGCAGCTTTAATGAAAATAACAGCAGTAAAATTAAACATATACAAATATATACAAAGCCAATATTGAACCTAACCCCCCCCGATAGCAATTATGTCAGCATCACCATGTAAGTCTGACAGTTGACTCAGTAGCAGAAAAGAACCAAACTCAGGGGTTGGATAGACTCATGGGCTGGGACTGAAGAAAGACTGTGCAGTCATCCTCAGACACTGGCCATCAAAGAAGAGGGATTAATCCTTGTGATCCTGCAGCTTTATACCAAATATGATTAATATTATATTGAATGGAATGCCTCATTGGTCAGTTTAGGGCTGCCTGTCCTGTCTGCTCCTCCCAACAGATGCAACCACTTATTGCATCCCCAACAAAGTACGTAACATTTCACAGTGACCCTTTCTGCATACCAGTCTTTAGTAATCACTGTAAAAAAAAAATCAATCATTAGCGCTTCTAGAAGCAGACACTGTCTGGCAAAATATGCCACACTTCAGAAAGTGTGGTCACTTAAAAGACACTTAGCTGAAGAGTAAAATTTCTGAAAGGGTTAGTTCTGTTTCTGCTCAAACAAGTACAGGTTACTATTAAACTTTGTCATTTTTCTTGTTGGTATTGATTCACTGTTAAATGCAATTATATAGTTCCTGCTGATATCAAGAGATGCTATGAATCTATATCTGAGGGCAGAATCTTGCTCAAAGATCAATATTTCTAATAGTCTGTAGTTCAGAGAAGTGTAGGTGTTAAGAAGCAATAACATTTCTTTCTTTCAAAAAACATTCCATAAATTGCTTATTCATTCTGATATAAAAATTGATCAGAAACACTGTGGTTTTCCACCACCTTTTAGGGTGTTTTTAAATAACAGCTATTCTAAATACTTCAGTGGAATTCATTTTTACAATGTGTAAGACAAAGTAAAATAGGTGTACATGTACATGAGATACTGTCAAAAACTATTATACTTAAATATCCTCTAATACAACCAACCTTTTATAGAATCATAGAATGGTAAAGTTGGAAGGGACGTCAAGCATCATCTAGTTCTAACCCCCTGCCATAGGCAGGGACACCTCCCACTAGCACAGGACACTCAAGGCCTCATCCAGTCTGGCCTGGAACACCTCCAGGGAGGGAGCAGCCACAACCTCCCTGGGCAACCTGTTCCACTGTCTCACCACCCTCACTGTAAAGAACTTCCTCCTGACATCCAGTCTAAATCTCCCCTCTGCCAGTTTAAGCCCATTGCCCCTTGTCCTGTCATTGCAAGACCTTGTAAATAGTCCCTCCCCAGCCTTCCTGTAGACCCCCTTCAGATACCAGAAGGCTACTATCAGGTCTCCTCTAAGCCTTCTCTTCTCCAGGCTGAAGAGCCCCAACTCTCTCAGCCTGTTTTGTTCATGTTTATTCAATTACGAAGCAATAATTAGATTACAGTAGAAGAGGGTTTAGATGCATCCTATTACTTCCAAAACAAATTCCATGGCAGCTGTATGTACATTTTCCTTTTTTGTTACTGTGGTTTGCTATTTAATCAACTACAAAAACTCCTGACTCCACAGACTCCATCATGAAATCTGGCACAGCCTACTGTCACTACTTCTCCCAGAACAGCAGAACTGGACTGCTGAGACAGCATTTACAACTGTCAGTCCCTTTGTTAGATCAGACACTTGAAGTATGTATGCATGGTACACTCAGTTATTTGACGATCCACACCATCAGGAATAATTGGAATAGAAAGAAAAAAAATAATTTGTGGTATTACAAGAAATGATTTTCATTTTCAGCGACAATAATCCTTGTACATCTGAACTGCGTTGTGAAGAGATCCACTGTGCTTGCTATCTATTCCTCTGTGGCACAATCCTTCCTTTCTAGAATTTCACGCTATGTTAATCAAACAGGATTCAGCACAGCAGGTCAGCCCAGCAGAACTGATGCAAAAAGAGTTAATACAGTTCCAAATGTAAAGCTTTGCTTGATTTTGGTAAGAACAATATGAGAATGCCAGGAGAATGATGATTTCACTGTGATGGATCACTTTTTATCGGTACAGTCCTTGGGGTCTATTCAGTTAAAGGTTTTCCAGAACTACACCAGCACATCTTTGATATGAAATACGATAAATTTCTCATTTGACTAATACTTTAATTTTAATTTAATGGCTCTAAAATATGTCCTCAATCAAACAGAAGTAGCACAGTTCTAAAAAAATGTGGATAAAATGTACATTACAGTGTCATCTCCCAGTTCCTGTTCATCGGTAATAAACTTTTAGCCAGAAATATACTTAAAGGAAGAGTAGATAACAACAGTAAGAAAAGGTAAGATTGATGTCTCATTTTTGATGCCCTAATCACCTTCGCAGACAAAGCAGCTTCTCTGAAATCCAGCCCCTAAAGCCATCTTCTCAGAGGTGAAAACAGAGACATTGATAGCAGCATCTGATAAACAAAGTTTTCAAACACAAGTACAAAACAGGTCCCAAATTTTAGAAGGCTAAATAGTCCACATGTCAAGCTACCATCCCTGTCAGTTAAGAAGTTTGTATGCTTTCTGGTAAAAGCTTCATTTACAGCTAAAAGTGGCTTTATGAGATGCTCCTACACCTGGTTCCTACAGCTGCATTTCTTGGCCAGTCTGCTCTCCAGCACTAAACTCAGGCAATTCTCCCTTTCCAGATGAGGCTGCAGTTCCAGCTCTGCTTCCCAGATCAGGTCCAAGGGCTAATGCTCCCTGTGGCTTCCCAGCCAATCTCATTCCCATCATATCTATTCAAGTCACCCTTATAACCAACATTTACTGTAATAAAATTTTTATTTTTAATTGAACATTTTTATCTCCAACTCTTTTTTTATAGCTGTTGACAATCAATACCAAAAATCAAAATTCTCAGCTGATTTCTTCACCATGGAAAATTATGCATGTACTTTTTTTTCACTACACTACCACCCCAAATTTTCATTCGAAGGTATTTTCCTAAAGTGGCCAATATCCTCATCATACTAATCCCACCTTCAAAGTATCCTTCCCTTATTAATTTGTTGTGAGGTTCACATTACCACTGTGAAAATCTAGATTTTCTTGCTTTGATCAAAGTCACAGAATCATAGAATGGCCTGGGTTGGAAGGGAAGCCATTCCGGGTAGCAAGCTCCAACGGCTCCCTCTTCCGCAGAAAACGGATTGCTCTGTTTTACAAAACAAAACAAAACAAAAAACACCCACAAAAAAAAAAACCCCAACAAACAAACAAAAAAATGACAAAAGCCAAAGCAAAACAACCACACCACCTAAAAAAACCCCAGGATTTCTGGATTTCTAGCTTTTCCGCTGCTCTGACATGTCACTGTCATGCCTCAGATTAGCCACCTGTGACACAGATAGTAATTGTATGCATTGTACTTATTTTCTAAAGCTTTTTTTTAGAGATATAGTTTAAAATCAGCTGTTGTCCATGTTCCACATTATTATGTATCTGTAGACTTTACCTTTCCATTAACACTTTGAAAAGTTTCATGGCATGTGAAAAACAATTAAACATATTCTGTTGGTGACTTTATTCTGTTCTTTCTACATTTGATATGGGATTTAGATTTCTAAAAGGTCTTCATAAGCCTAATTTCTTCTCTTTAGCAACTTCTATAGATGATTTGAAGAAGGTGGTGTAGTGATTCCTGTGCTAAAAATTACATCTGTGGTTCAATTCATTTGTGATTCCCAAATTGGGAAAATAGCCACATTTTAACAAGTTGTATTTACTCACAAGTATTTTATTTGGACTCATTATAGTTTATATTAGATTTGGTGGGAATCTGTTAAATGTTACCATATGACACTATAAAAATTCCTGCAGTCCAGAAAGAATGTTATAAGTCTGAAGTAAAATACAACAAAACTCAAAAGTCCAAAACAAACAATTTCTGACTCTGTATTGTACGTCATTATCAATAGCATCATTGTTTCCATAGCTACAAATGTAGACTGCTTCAAAAGAAAGCAGAGAAACTGAAAATGACAATGAACAATCAAAACAGGCACACAGAGTTTTCAGATGGCACATGTGGGATGAAGACTCAAGTAACATGGTGGTGCACAATTTTGTGTGGTTTAGCATTCGTCAAGTAATACCAGTGATCTGAACACATCATGCACAGAACAGTAAGCAGCAGGAAACCTGCAGTGTCACTTGATACATTTCTATACCTAAGACAGGAAGAGAGAGAACAGTAAGGATGGAAAACGCCAGCAGGAATCAGCAAAGCCAATGCATAGGGCAGGTGCCCCTCTCACAGATCTAGCCACCTGCAGACTCAGACATATTTTTAAGTAGGTTTCCTTAGCATTTTCAGTGGTTCTCTACAGTTGTGAAAACAATAAAATCCTTTGTAATGCTCACCACAAACAATGCCAAGACACCTAGTACTAACAATAACTTTCCTGGAGAGGATACAGTATTAAAGTGAATCACTCCACAGGGGGTTGATACAAACATGAGGGCAAGAGTGTACAAAGAAATGTGCAGTCTCACCATACAAAAGGCATTCCACAGCATCTAGCAACTACACCGTCCTTCAGTATTAAGTTGACGCCATTTAAACATTACCTATGTAACAGCTTACTTCACTATCAACCACCTACTTTGGAGATACAACATCCTGATGACATTCATACTGGACAGGGATATAAATTATGTTATCCTACATCTAGAATTCCTGAGGTCCACAAATGTTGATCCTTCTCTCCTTTAGTACTTTAATCAGTGGGAGTAAGATGCCTCCATAGGCTGCAATAGCATATTCATAAATACATAGTATTGGACTAATTATTCTCTTACCAAAATAAGTGACAGCACTTAGGAAAAGCCCACCAACCATATCCTTCCTTAGTCTCACAGGCTTTTCTTCCAATACCTTTCATTAAGGAAGAAGTTCATAAAAGCCACATGAGAATGCAGCATTATCCACACACTATGATGGAAGTCGTCTCTGGCAGAAGCAGAGGAGAGACAATGATTATTAGAAGATGGCAGTCACTACTTCCTCAAATATTGTCACTGTGTGGCTATTGCTCCTTTACGATATTTGCTCAGAACCATACTTTGAATGCGTAGTTACTATAAAGAGTATCACATAATCTGCCCTCCTCAGACCCCACCTGGAGTACTGTGTGCAGTTCTGGAGCCCTCAGCTCAGGAAGGACATGGAAGTGTTGGAGCGGGTCCAGAGGAGGCCACAAAGATGATCAGAGGGTTGGAGCAGCTCTCCTATGAGGACAGGCTGAGAAAGTTGGGGCCCTTCAGCCTGGAGAAGAGAAGGCTTCAAGGATCCCTGATAGTAGCCTTCCAGTACATGAAGGGGGCCTACAGGAAGGCTGGGGAGGGACTACTGACAGGATCTTGCAATGACAGGACTAGAGGCAATGGGTTTAAACTGGCAGAAGGAAGATTTAGACTGGATGTTAGGAGGAAGTTCTTTACAGTGACGGTGGTGAGGCACTGGAAGAGGTTGCCCAGGGAGGTTGCGGATGCTCCCTCCCTGGAGGTGTTCAAGGCCAGATTGGATGAGGCCTTGAGTATCCTGTACTAGTGGGAGGTGTCCCTGCCTATGGCAGGGGGTTGGATCTAGATGATGCTTGAGGTCCCTTCCAGCATTACCATTCTATGATAATGATAAACTATGAACTATCTTGAGATTACAAATTCCCATCTTGCTATACATGAGTAGTGGTGTATATGACCTTCAACAATTGTCACAAGAACAGAACAGACACCTCATTATCTTCATTACAGCACTGAAAACTCCAGCTGTTTGTAATTCTACTCAGCTTTAGCAAAAACTGTTTTAACACACAAGGCAGTGAAGAAGGTAGAGAATCAAAGTCTCAGTAAGAAAAATATTACTATCCAGACAAGGATAATCTTACTGCTACAAAATAAAGCTATCACCTCTCAATCATCAATATAATAACCACTAAACTTACAAATTAAAAGTCCTAATCTTTGCAACATACGTTTGACAAAAAAATAAGCAAAGCACAGACCAGAAAGACAAACAAAAGTCTTTTCCATCACAGATGAGTAATTCTAAGTTATGTGTACATTGAATAATTATCTTCTGAATTTTAAATATATATTTCATCTCTATAAGTAAAATGTAACTAAACCCTTCTTTATGAGTACAAGCAACTATGAAAATAAAAGGCCATCTATACTCTACATCACTCTAGATTACAATTTGATAATCCTTCTTCTTCAACCCTTCAAATAAGTAATTAATCACAAAACGAATACGTAACAAAAATTAGAAGAATATCCTTTTTCTCAAGAGTTTGCAATTTACTTAAAGTGAAAAAAAAAGAAAGATTTTATGATGATTCAAGCTTTAAATACTACATTTCTAAACAAGAGAACTTTATTCTGTACAAAATTCTCTCTCTAAAATGTTCCTGACAGAATAAGGATTTAGTAAACCCAGGGCTAAAACTCCACATTCAAAAGACAGTTCAGATTGTGTCTGACTAGTATAAATATCAGATTACAGCCAAAGCAATGGTTTTCACCCACCACAGCCAAATTTTAGTTCTGTGTTATCATAAGCAGTAAAACATCTCTCACCTCTTCCTTGCAGGTACATGTATCATAAAATGTATGCTATTGCATGTGTTTATGATATATAAAATTATGCATTTGTGGATTTCAGCAACATTATTCAAAATGTATGACTTCAAATTCAGTCTTCTTCTGAAGCCAGTCAATACCATATTTGCCTTTTTTTTTTCTAACAACTATTAATACTTTTCCAATTGGGGGAAAAAAAAAAAAAAAA
>VWZE01005864.1:62257-110560 GCA_013396675.1 Eubucco bourcierii
AAAAAAAAGAAAAAAAAAAAAAAAAAAAAAGAGTCCTTCATGAAGCTGGCAGATCTAGTTCTTTGTTCACTCTGCACAGTGCTTTCATTTCCAACACAATGACAGACAGAGAAGTATTGTGTTTTCAAATGTATAACAAGGAATCCTGTGATTTAGTTGCTGCTATTAGAGAACTATATCCAGAGATTATATATTCTGAACTGAAAGGATTTCCACCTAACTATGCTCCTCTTCTGTTCTAGACACATAATTTATAACACATCTGATTACAGAAATAACATACTGAAGAAAAAAAAAAAAAAGTAGGTGACTTTTTTTTTTTTAAGTTCTCATATTTTGTTGCCTATTCCTTGAATACTGCCAAGGTATTCAAGTACTCTCTGTACTCTAACAATCTTAAATGATTTTTTGATTCACAATGTTACAAAAATAAGTTGACATGTATAAAAATAAATATGGCAGTAAATGCTGTAGAAGGTCATTGCTCTGCAGAACGTTAATACTCAGTGCACCACTTGCAACATGACCACTGCTACATTGAAAGACACAAACTGATATCATGCCTTTACTGCTGATTTACAGAGAACTGCAAAAGTGTTTGATGCTTTGATTTGCTGAGCATACACCTGAGGTTTTGTGCCCTGTCTGCGCTCCCCATTTTCAAATTTCCCCCACATCAGCAGGATTCTCATCACCAAATTTGGCAGTTCCATTTCAATCAGGAGGCTGCTCAAGGGCAATGTTAATTTTTTTCATGAGGTCACACTAAGTATAATGGGTTACAAGCTTGACCAGTTCTTCACATGTGGGAAAAGCAAAACAGTTTCTCTGTGTTCCTCCTCTGTGTAATAAGCTGAGAAAAGACTTCTTTCTCAGTGTGGAACTACATGACAAATGTGGAAAAATTCTGTTTAGAAAGATCAAAAGAAACATAAAGACAAATATAAGCTTTGGTATACTACTTCTAATGTTTACAGTATGTTCACACATAGAAATTAATGCATACAATTGCATTTTAAAAACACACTTGTGCTGTTATTGGAAAGGTAAACCTGTATTTTTGTAGACACATATTTTTGCATAGGTAACTAGGCTAAGTTAATTAATTCATTCACTTACGTAAAAAGAGCCTAATTTTTCAAACAAGTATAACCAATAAACAGGAATCAACAACATATTTGAAAATAGGAAGAGATTTTAAAAGTATGCATCAGACTTCAATTTAACTTTTTTAAATTTCTGGGAAAAGAACACTTGCCACAAATACTGATGATACTTCAATTCACCTCAAAGACTAAACTGAGTACATATCAGATACTTTCTATTACAGATAACTTGCAAAAGGAAAAGTCAGTACCTCTAACAAAGTAAAAATATTTATTATTTCCACCTGAGAAAAACAACCACAAACGAGTTAGAAAGTGCTGTGTTCTAGAAATAAACAAGTATTTGCATAATCATGTGCTTCAGTTTGTGCTAACAGTTATTTTTTCCATTATTATAAGAATTTGTTTTATTAGTATTTTTTGATCAATGCAATTAATTTTTTTTTCAAATTATGTATCACTACACTTCAAAATCCCTAAGCATTTACTGCTACTTAAATGAAAACACATTAGTAGAGTTCAGTGTCTGGAAATTTGTGTATTGATGTTATTAGAATAACTACGTTAAAAATCCTTCCCAGAGAGAATCCCTGGAACGTTTAAGTTTTTTTGAGTTGTGGTGACTGCAGATAAGTAATATCTTTAACCAGTTTTTCCCCTCATATGAAGTAAAGTAATGGTTCTGACTCTCCTGCACTCTGAAAATCTTTGCCCAGAGACAGAAATACAAAATACTGTATTATACAGCTAATATTTAGCTTTAAAATACATTCATTAATTTTTAAAATATATTTTACAAGTGACCACTTGAACTTAAAACATGTTCCAGTTCGGCACATCATCACCATTGCACATTATATCTATCAAAGCATGAACTGAATGGAAGGTGTCAGGTATTTCAAACTGAAAACCATCTGTTTCTGAACACGATGCAAAGTGGACACATGCATATTCTACCATTTGAAACAACAGATCCAGTAATTTCTCAAAACAGGAGTCACCAGTAGTACCGGGAATAGAGATCTACTTTGCACATGAGATTTCAACCGCCTACACTAGGCAGCACAAATGTCAACAGATGCAAAACCTTCCAAATTAGCGGTAAGCGATCATGTTCTGAAATTGGACTGCTCCATTCAACACAAAGCACAGTAGCACCATCTATTCATGGAACTGTAAAATAATGACCTCACTTGCTGGGCAAAAAAGTCCAGGACTTCACCATCTCCTGAAGTCCCCTCCTCAGCTTTTGAAAAATACAAAGGCTTACCTTTCTGTATACCAGCATGTTTGGGGATTCATCAGCCACCCCGTTGCTGCTTTGCCCATAATTATTTCCTTGTGCCATGTCCCACAAATTTGATCTGCACTGTGAAAGGTAAAAGTGGTTTCAGTGAGACATTGCCTCAGGTCTCTTTCCTTCCTTGATAATTAATGGACCTGACTTTCTACCAGAATGTTACCAGAATCAGAGAGTGCTCTTACTCCAGATTTACATTGGAGCGAAGCTGCCATTTCATCATTTACTGTCGTTACTCTCTTTTGCCTGTAAATAATTAATGTAATATGGTAATCTAATTTAGAAGTTAATGAATTGTCACTCTGAGTATCTCCCTGACATACCACTAACCACCATATCACGCAGACGCCTCCACACGAAGCATTCCTTCCTCCCCTGCTTCACCGAGGGACACTCCACGTCTTCCAGACCAGTTTTGGGAGAACAGCCTCAGCCCACGACTGTTTATTCAGCAGTTCCCTCTCCTCCCAGCTCGGGCCATAGCAACTTCCACAACCCTCAAACACACAAAAAGCAAACCAGATGCTTTAATCTTCTCTTTAATTCACCAGCACGTGTGTGCTCTTAACGCATACGCCGGAGGAGGCAAGCAGGTGGCAGGGGGTGAAGGAAAAAACAAGCCAGGAAACCTTTCCTGGCTTTCACCTACTTTCATCGTACTTCACCGGAAAACACCGGCTCCGCCGCCAGCACCGTCTTCTCCCCGCCCTCCCCCCGGTCACACGGGAGCTGCACTAAAGCAAGAGCTCAGATCATGCCGTAGCTCCGGCTTTGCACGCCGGTGTAAGAATGTGCTCCATCTACAGACCACACCAAGGGTCGCAGAGAGCCCAGAGGGCTGAGCTCTACTCCACTTACCTCCAAAGCCCTCCCCTGTTCCCCAGACCTCTGGCGTGAGGGCTTCACCACACCAACAAGCCAAGCCCTGCCCTACCCCCGCAGCGCCCGCCCATGGGTGCGCGCCTCTAGGCAGCAAATGGCCGGGAGAACCGGCTCTCCCGGCGGGGATCCAGGCGCGGCGCGGAGTCGGGCAAGGTGCCCGCACTCTCAGCACCGCGGACAGCGGCAGCGGCGGGGCCCCGGCATCCCCGCGGGCGGTACGGGGCGGGGGGGCGGTGCGGAGCGGGCTTCCCGCCCGGCTCGCTTACCTCCTGGGCCAAGGTCACTGCACGGTGGCCGGGGCTCCTCGCCTCCTGCTGCTGCTCCTGACGCGCCCCGCGCGGACAGTGTCAGCCGGCAGCGCGCGGAGGGACGCGGCGCTCGCTCATCACACACGCGCGCTCACGCACTGCGGGCGGAGGCGCCGCCGCCGCCGCTGCTGTTGCTGCCGCCGCCGAGGCTGCGGTTCTCCCCAGCTCTGCCGGAGCGGCGGCGGCTCAGCTCCCTCCCTGCAATGGAGCGGCCGTCACGTGGGGGACGGGCACGTCAAAGGTGCTGCTGCTGTTACTGCCGCTCCAGCACGCAGCAGCCCTCCTCCTCAGCGCTCTCAGCCCGCTAACCGAAAACAGCGGCCGAGGAACTGCAGCTGCCAGCAGGTCTGGCAGCGACTCCCGTAAATGAGATTAATCGGTACTTGAGGGCTGGGCTGGAAGAAAATGTGGGCTAGAGGGGATAACGAATGAACGGGGGGAGTTGGTGGTGAAAGGCACCGGCGAGGAAAGCGCGTCGCCGTCTCCCTTACTCCTTTACCGGCAGCAAAAGAGAATCTCTTCCTCTGCCTTATGATGGACTCTTCATGTGTTGGGTTTGTTTGTTTGTTTGGTTGGTTTGTTTTTGGGGTTTTTTTAGAGAGAACTAGGGAGAGCTTACACTCTGTTAGCACTGCAGATCTGTCGCTCGGGGCAGTGGAATGGAGAGAGCAAAGAGCAAGTCTGTTCCAGTCAAATAGGAAGGAGCCCTAAAGACACCTCAGAACACCCGCAGGGCTGTATTGCCATGTTCCAGGTAACTGCCTAATTTGTGAACGCCTAGCGCTGACCACGACAGAGAAAAAGATCAGGTCTTTAAGTCTTACTTCCTCATCACATAATGGACAAAAATGCTTTAACTTTCCAAAAGGGTTGAAACACACAGAATTCAACAGCTAGGAGAATACAAGTGGTTAAGCTTTGTGATATTCCCACCTGAAACTATTTTCTGGAAACAGTAACTCTGCGAGGATGATTCTGAAAAAAGAAGTCATCATCTACTCTGCATTGCACCTTGCGGAGTGTGCACTGGTAGTATGGAAACCTCTGTGATTGAATTGTGTGATCTACATCATCTCTACTCTTACTTTTTTCTACCTTTTCCAAAGACTGAGATGAGATCAAAGTGAGATATGAGACTGACTCAACACTATTTTGCTGGAAGTTTGCTCTTATCAGCTACTCCACCTATCTTCCAAACTTTGTAAGGGTCTTAAAGATTTAAGAGAGAATGTGATAAATTAGCTAAGAACAGTATAGATTCACAGTGGCCACAACAACATAAAGGGAAAAGGAGTGAAATGTCTCCTTGGAGACCTGAAGGAAGACATAGGTTTGATTGTGGTCCTAGAATAAAGAAAGATGGTCTCCAACATGAATAGGAATGTTCCACAGACAATGATGTAATGAAAGGTGAAATGACACAACACAGAGTAAGAATCACAACTCATTTCTATGAGATATGTTGGCAGCAAAGCAAAGGAGCTCTGTACAAGACAGATACTGTAAGTCTCAACTTTGCCTTTTCATCATGACATACTCTGTAAGTGTGGAAACATGGCATGGACAAGGGAGAAATGTGGAGTTTTGAGATGGAAGAGAGATCAGCACAAGTCAAAAAAATTCAACAGTACAAGAGAATAGTGAAGAAGGATCGATGCTGCAAGTAGTGGGCAGAGATAATTATGAAACTAAGAAATAAGCAGAGAACTAAGGAAAGATTTGTTTCCCATGAAAATCTGTTTGACATGCAATAGCCTCATGATGCAACTAAGCAGGGAGATCTGAACAAAAGCATCAATCTCCCAACAGATCTTGCATTCAGTCCAATCTACTGTTGAGAAACCCACACCAGCAATAAAGATCCCAGTCTGCACTGGAAATCAAGGGAAATGCCTCCAAAGATCTTTTAGGAGCACAAATGACGATTTTGTGCTTGTATGGTATCATAAAACCTCAAACTCAAAACTGATGTTTACATTTCTTTTTGAGAGTAAAAATGGGAGCTGCACAAAATATGCTTTAAATACCATTTTACCCTGGAAAAGGTTTAGGAGAAAATAATTTAAAACATTGATAATGCACATATTCCACATATTCCTTCTATTTGTTCTGACAGCCAACACTTAACATGGCAATGGTCTTTAAAGACATTTAAAAAAATCAAATGTTAGCAAGTTTCCAATAAAGTCATGCATTTTTTCTCTTACTCTGCCTCATCTTGTTGCTAATTCAAGTTGGGGGGGGGAAGGAAAATGGAAAGGAAGGGGGAAAAAAAGGAAAAAAAAAACAACACACCAACCAACTACAACAAAAAACAACCAACAAAAAAATAATTAAACTCTTCTCTTCTACAGTTCTTGGACTACATATATGAAGTTGTTTACAAGATGACTTCGATCTACCTATTTACTAAAGATACTCAGCTAACAGATTTTGGCAGGGGTTATGTGTCTGAAAAGCTGACTAATTTTGGCAGCGACACGTCCATGCTTTCATTTTCTGAGAGGTAATCTCAGTTGTGTTAGGTTTTGGCTATACTGCCTCCAATCTTGCCTTTGCTTTAACCATTCTTACTAATTTCAGAAAGTAAAACAGTAGGTACACTAGATTTATATATTTTCTTGGAAAATAACCAAATTTCATTATTATAAATGAAATTCTACATCAAGTACCTAGCCAGAGAAATACTTGGACCTACTGAATTCATTAGTTATTTGTCCAGTAATGTCAGAAGGAACTGTATCCTGTAAGAAGCATATATCCAGGAGCATATTATGAGGAGAAAGCAGTTAGAAACCTGCTGAGCCACTTGGATCCTCACAAGTCTATGGGACTGGATGGGATCCATCCTAGGGTGATGAAAGAGCTGGCAGATGAGTTGGCCAAGCCACTCGCCATTATTTATCAACAGTCCTGGCTCAGTGGAGAGGTCCCAGATGGGTGGAAGCTGGCCAATGTGATGCCTGTCCAGAAGAAGGGCCAGAAGGAGGAATTGGGAAATTACAGACCTGTCAGCCTGACCTCAGTGCCAGGCAAAATTATGGAACATCATCTTGAGTGCAATCACATGGCACCTACAGAATGGCCAAAGGATCAGACCTAGCCAGCATGGATTTAGGAGAGGCAGGTCCTGCCTGAACAGGTGACCCACCTCAGGAAGGCCGTGGACTTCAGCAAAGCCTTTGACACCACCTGCCATAGCAAGCTCCTGGCAAAACTGGCAGCCTATGGCTTGGACAGGTGCACTGTGCTTTGGGTTAAGAACTGGCTGGATGGCCAGGCCCAGAGAGTGATGGTGAATGGTGCCACATGCAGCTGGCAGCCAGTCACTAGTGGTGTCCCCCAGGGCCCAGTCCTGTTTAATATGTTTAGTGATGATCTAGACCAGGGGAATGAGTCCACCATTAGTAAGTTTGCAGGTGAGACCAAGCTGGAAGCATGTGTCAATCTTTTGGAGGGTAGGAGGGCTCTGCAGAGGGGCCTGGACAGGCTGGATAGATGGGCACAGTCCAACAGCATGAGATTTAACAAGGCTAAGTGACAGGTTCTGCACTTTGGCCACGACAACCCCAAGCAGTGCTACAGGCTGGGGACAGAGTGGCTAGAGAGCAGCCAGGCAGAGAAGGACCTGGGGGTACAGCCAGCTGAATATGAGCCAGCAGTGTGCCCAGATGGCTAAGAGAGCCAATGGCATCCTGGCCTGTATCAGGAATAGTGTGGCCAACAGGACCAGGGAAGTCATTACACCCCTGTACTCAGGGACAGAGGTCAGGACACACCTTGAGTACCATGTCCAGTTCTGGGGCCCTCAGTTCAAGAGAGATGTCGAGATGCTCAAATGTGTCCAGAGAAGGACAACAAGGCTGGTGAGGGGGCTGGACTACAAGCCCTACAAGGAGAGGCTGAGGGAGCTGGAGTTGTTCGGCCTGGAGAAGAGGAGGCTCGGGAGACCTTATTGCACTCTACAACTACCTCAAAGGAGGTTGTAGCCACGTGGGCGTTGGTCTTTTCTCCCAGGCAACCAGTGACAGAGCAAGAGGATGCAGTCTCAAGCTGCACCAAGGGAGGCTTAGGACGGATGTTAGGAAAATATGTTCACAGAAACAGTGATTGGCATTGGAATGGGCTGCCTGGGGAGTCGCCATCCCTGGAAGTCTTCTGAAAAAAAAAAAAAATACTAGATGTGGTACTTAGTGCCATGGTTTAGTTGATTAGATGGTGTTGGGTAATAGATTGTACTTGATGATCTCAAAGGTCTTTTCCATCCTGGTTAATTCTGTGATTCTATATTTCACATACAATCACAGTGATGTCTCATAACTACAGATTTGCTACATGAGGCATGCCAACAATTTTTCCACTTCATCAGCATGTCCACTATCAAACTGATATAGTAGCTATAAACCCTCAAAGGTTTTGACAGATAAGAAAACCAGAAACAACCCAACAGAATTTCTTTTTTGCCACTGCCTTATGTTGAAAGAGATCCTGGGCTGGACTACTTCCATAAATGCAAGTAAATAGCAAAGACTTTCTTTTGACTGGATAATCTTATTCCAATGCAGTTGGTTGTGTTTGTTCAACAGCCTATAAAATCCTTTAATTCATAAATTACTTACACATTTCTCCCATGTTGAGAGTCCTTACTTATCTCATACACAACCAGCATTAGCATCCCCAGAAAGCACGGTCTGCCAGAAAAGGACTGGCCTCATTCAAAATGCAAGGCGAAACTACTCATTAATAAAACAAAGATGATGGCAAAGGCTGCCAAGGGGCAGCTTTATCTAACAAGACAATAAAGTACACAGATTTAGCAAGATGGTGACTACATTTTCTGTGTTTAGTTTGCATTGTCAATACAATTCATGTATCCCAATAACATCTTATGCACGTGGTACATAACACACAGGCATTTGTACAACAAAATATGTCAGGACATATATGACAATGTGAAAGAGACTAGATTCTGTTGTCTGTCCCACTGACCAATGCTGTAGCATTACATCAGTATGCTGCCATATCTATGATGTATCTCATCTTATGCCTAGACTAAATGTTCCTTGTGGTGAAGACACGTTGTACAAACTCTCAGCACAGCATGGTCTTGTTCCATGACCAAGTCCTCAACACACTGAAGTATTATAAAAAAATCACATTCAAATTTACAGAAACAGCACAAACATTCTGGCTATCTAACACTGACATGATTTAATACTGTGCTGCTTTAACATATAAAACCCAGAGTTTTTTTTCTGCTAGCCTGGTTAAGCACAGAGATCGACCTATGCTAACTGAACTGATATATTTATAACCCTACAGAACCACAAGTATTTCAGTGCCAGGCTCTAAATTGGTAGCTAGTGATTCCTGGTCCAATCTGAGGCCTTTCTGATAAGATCCGGACACCTGCTTCTTCAGGAATGAAGTGCATTTAATCCATCTAATGTAGTCCTTCAAATATCATTCTGATTATAAGTTACAGCATATATTTGCTAGAACTGAATGTATGATGGCAAACTTCATCAATTCCTTCATGGCACTTTTTTGAAGCCCTAGATACCTGGTTTATCAGCTACCTATCAACTCTATTGAAACCTTAGTTACTTTTTTCAATTTATGAAGCTCAAAGTCCGATGAACTTTGTTCCCTAGGGCAAGAGTTAAAATACAACAAGATTTCTAAAACAGAAAAGAAGGAGGTAACTAAAAAAGCAATCTAGATTTAGCACTAGAAATCTAAACTGGCAGAACAACACCAAAAATAGCTAGTCATGGACAGACATAATTTCAGAGGAATTAAACATTATTACAAATAAATTAGAGATGTGAACTTTCCTTAAGTATTTTATATACAAATAAACCATACACATCACACAGTGCCATTTACATATATTTAAAACTTCAATGCAATTGATTTCATACTCTACTAAAAATGTCAATTATTACCATCACAGAAAATCCACAGCTACAGAGAATTTGGTATCAGTATGGTGCCTCACCCCAGCGACCCAACACCAACAGTTTCTACCAAAAAAAGTAGAACTTCAAGTACTCATGCTGGTCTTAACAATTAAGGCAGTGCTGATGATATCCAAAAGAGGGCAGCCGTTCTCAGTCAAGAAGGTTACATTCACTATCCCACACCTAAGTGGTGTGGATCCACATTCGTTTTCTTTCCACAGAAAGCACTACCATAACCAGCAATATACCCTCACTTCCACACAGTGAAAGCATTTACAGAAATGAGACCTATTACACTGTATTCCTTAAAAGCTGCCTGGAAGACTCAGAATTACTTACTCTCGATCACATATGTAAATTACCAACTAGAGAAATCAAGCAGACATATAGGAATAGAACTAATCTCCAGATTCAGGAAGGATGTGGAAGTGCTGGAGCAGGTCCAGAGGAGGGCCACGAAGATGATCAGAGGGCTGGAGCAGCTCTGCTATGAAGACAGGCTGAGAGAGTTGGGGCTCTTCAGCCTGGAGAAGAGAAGGTTTCGAGGGGACCTGATAGTAGCCTTCCAGTATCTGAAGGGGGCCTACAGGAAGGCTGGGGAGGGACTATTGACAGGGTCTTGCAATGACAGGACAAGGGGCAATGGGTTTAAACTGGCAGAGGGGAGATTTAGGCTGGATGTTAGGAGGAAGTTCTTTCCAGTGAGAGTAGCGAGGCAGTGGAACAGGTTGCCCAGGGAGGTTGTGGTTGCTCCCTCCCTGGAGGTGCTCAAGGCCAGGCTGGACGAGGCCTTGAGTAACCTGCACTAGTGGGAGGTGTCCCTGCCTATGTCAGGGGGTTTGAACTAGATGATCCTTGAGGTCCCTTCCAACCTTACCATTCTATGATTCTATAAAACCAGGGGGTTGCATCAAATTTGGATTGCATCATGCCAGCATCCTTGACTCAAGCAAAGTTCTGTATCTTGGTCTCCCAATTCCCAAAACAGCTTTTGGAGAAACATTTCCATTTTATGTAAAAACATTGACAGAATGAGCCTAGAGTGTACTGCTCTCAGCATTTCTCTCATTGCTTGATATTTATGACACTCTACTGAAAGGCAAAGATGAGAAATTTACAGGTAACTATCCACGTCTTAAGATGCTGCATTCCTCTGTGTGTGTGTGTGACTTAAACAACAAAAAGCTCCAATACAAGTAACTAGCCCTACCACTTTACCTCTTGTTAAAATATCTTGAGCCTGATTCATAGAACTGCATTTGCTCAGATCAAAATAGAATAAGCTACTTATTAAGGATTAATTAGGAATAAGTGACTGATTTAGAATCCTTTGGCATGAAACGACAAGAGAAAAGGATGACTCGGAAGCCCTATAAAGGGAGCGGGGAAAAGTCCACCATGTATAAGAATGCCATGGTTACAGACCAGAACAGATTAATTGTTGGAAGACATCATAACAGAATTAACAAGAGACACTGAGAACTAGCTGGAGGAACAATTTGTGTGGCAAAAAAATTGAGCTGATAAATAAAAATAGTGCAGAACAAGGAAAAACAAAGGGAAAAGGAAGATCTTCAGAAGAAATGGCAGAAAGCTCAGAATAAGATAGAGGACTTGGTCACACTTAGCAGCGGTCAGTTCTTGCAAACTGTTGAAATGGTTTCTGAGGAAATGGCAGATGTATTTAAAATGTTCATAAAGTGAGATTAGGGAGAATCTGAGAGATTTTGAAAAGTAAAAATTCTCCTTTAGTGTATCTGACCCCTCCTGATCACAGAAAGACAGAACTCTCAGAAGTGTCTGACAAATAGGTAAATGTCAGAAAAAAAAGAAGTACATGGTTAATTCTGTAGGTTTTTGTCAGTTGTCAAAGGTGGTCTGTCTTATTAAAAATCAAATTATTCTTTAACATACCTTTTTAACTGAAAGTTATGTTTATACATACCACACAAATTATAAAAAACTGTGGCAGCTATCAAGTCAGGGAAAAGCTTCAAATGGTAGCACCGTGACATCACAGGTAACCTGTCAAACTCAGCTATGCAGCTTACTACTGAAATTCCTCAATTTGCTCAGCACTTCCAGCACTCATGGTTGATGGCACTTAATCTCATTAGTTCAGTGAGCTGAATGCACTAGAGAAAAAGAGACCTCAGCAGTTTAACAGGCTTTGTTCATCATTTTTCTATCCTTCCCCCACCTTTCACTTTTAAGTTCCTTCTGTCCTTGTGATGGTTCAGGAGTTCACACACACACACTTTGTAAAATGACCCAGACTAGAACTCAGCCAGTTGGAAGTTAAAAAATGAAGCTCTATTTACAGCTCAGCACAATGCAGCACAAGCAGATATATACACTAAATACAGGAATATTTACAGAAATATACAAGTTAAAGGTAATACAGCAACACAACTCCCCTCCCAGAAATCAGAGACCCCAGGAGGGGCTCCCAACCACCCTTCCACCTTCTCCCCACCCCTGTACCTTACCCCAAGGTTTGCCTTATGCGCAAGGTACATTAGGAGGACCGGTCAGGGGAGTTAGAAGAAAAGTGGTTAGTGAAGATTAATCGGCAGAGGTGTCAGAGCCAGAAGCTGCTAGATCACCCCAGAAGCTGCTCTCCCAGCAAGCGACAGACAGAGACTCACTTATCTATGTTTTGGTTATTGTTCCCAAACAATTTTTTTAGCAAGCCTATGAGTGAAATAGACATCACCATGTTCTCCTTTCACAGCCTATAGTGTAATTTTCTCTATTAAAATATTCCAATTGGCCTCAAACCAGCACAGTCCTTCATGAAATCCCTACCTCAGATCCACAGATAACCTAACCAAATAGCTCTTTTTCCCCACAATTACTCTGTTTTTATGAAGGTTTAAATCAGCCAGAACCAATTGGCTGATAGTGCATTATAAAATGAACCAATTTACATTTATATCCACGTACACACAATAAATAATTATTTCCTCACAGAAATAAAGTTTTCATTCTTTTAGAATTTCACATAGCATTCGGACAGGCAGAAGAGTTTTTTATAGTTAAATTCTCCAGAAACTCAAGGGACTAAAAATTACAAAAAGCAAATAAGCAGGTGTCTATGTTATTTAAATATTTTCATTTAAAATAATAATAATAGGAACCATAAATTGGGGTTGGGGGCTTTTTTCAAACCACAGTATAAATCCATGTCCTTCCCAGAACTCCTTATCACAAAGATTTTCTCTTCAGACTACACAATTAGTGTTCAACTTTCATACAATTTCTCAAATATTAAAGAGAAACTTTCTTAAACCTCCAAAGAGCAAGTACATAGCTCAAAACAATTGGTGAAAAAAGTATATTTTATATGGGGGGAGGGGGGGGGAAATATTCTGCATTCTCTTTAAAATTATAACAAGAGATTAGGAAGAAGAGTTTGAAAAACAATAAATCTGTATGTTCAAAGTTATCAGCCAGAACAGTTTAGACAGGCAGTCTTACCAAAAAAAAACCAAAAAAAACCCAAAAAAAAAACCCCAAAAAACCACTTTGATATCATAAAACTTACCTTAGCTTACAATACTTGGGAGTCAGTGGGTGAACCATGTGTCTTTACTTGAACTATACTATCAAGGCACTTTTGCAAGCAAGAAAAGTCAAATAACCCTGACTTAGAGCTCAGAGCCTGAAATAGCCAGACAGTGAGGTAAAACGAGGAGGAAATTAAAAGATGCAAGACATACGGGAAAAGAAATTTAATTTTGTGTACTGTTTTTCAAAAATGTCTAGTCTTTGGGACTCTGCACAGTATCCTTTTCTAGTTAATGTATATCCTTCTCTAGTTAATGTAAAGAACTCATAAACACAAGGACACACATGGTCACCTTTTTGTTCTAAAGTAGCCTTCTACTTCCATAACAGAAGCAGACAGTGAAGCCTTATAATGTATATGATAGATAAAAATGCTTTTTATGAAAATAATTGTTTTCCTCTGACAATGGAGACAGAAAGGAGCAGTAAAATAAACTACTAGGGCTAAAGAAAGCAGAGGTTTGTTGTGCTCTAGATAGGGAACTCAGATTTCATGCAAAGGAATCGGGCGTCCAGCATGAGATTTGCATAATATAAAGACTTGTCTTTTAGAGAAGGAGATAAAGATAGTTGGTCACAGCCTTTTGGATAACAGGAGAGATGGAGATAAGCAAATTAAGAGGTCACGAAAGTAAAGGCAGCAACATTCCACTGCGCATGGGAGGAGGGCAGTACAATTTATTTAATAGGAAGGAAGCAGATTGAAATCAGATTCCACAATCTCAGTGTCTCCATGCCAAGTGAAACTTGTGCAGCTGCCAATGATAGAGGATGGACTAGGATCAAATAAAGCAAGCAGGATAATTCAGAAAGCAAGGACTGATCCCATTTTCTCTGCAAATTGGTCAAGTTGTGAATATAAAATTAAAGGATTCAATTATATATAAAGGCGGGGGGGGGGGCAACCCCACAACTGAGAACTATGGAAAAGAAGAATGCACTTGGTTTTTTGACCTCAATAAATAAAGGAGAATAAAGGCAAGGTTCACGGAATCATAGGAAATCAAAATACTTGGACACGGGACAAAAAAGCAAAAGGCATTACAAGTACAGAACAAAGAGTCCACTCTTACTGGGCAAGGACAGTCTTTAAAATTAATTGACACCATCTACTCCTTGACTACAAATAATAAGGGAACAAGTTCTGAGCAAGTTTTAGACTGGGAGACTGTGGCTTAGTATCTAAGACTAAGTCTAGCTAGTAACAAACAAGGTTGGTTCAAAAATGCTAAAAACTCATTTATTAGTCTAAACCAGATTAGTTTTCAGGGATTTCTCTAAAGCAACAATAGGGACAGCAAAAAACCTAACCGCAGATAGGGAATTACAGATACACATCCCTACCTAGCCCATTTTTTAGCTAACTAAATGTCACTTGGGGTTGGTGAAGCATGTTCCCATATATTGTTGCTAACGTGATAAATGCCTACATTGCTTTGCTAGGCAGAGTACAGCTTCCAATTGTCCTTCCCAGTTTCATCCCTGAGGGTAGATGCAATATCCCAATAATTTGTATTCAGATGCCTGTGACAATGGAAGGTCAGTATTAATTAAAGCAGGATGACGATAAAGTCACAAGCTTGAACTGATGATGAGCAATTTAACAGTAACACGAAAATGCTTCAGTTCTAAATGTTACCAGGTAATAGTGCTGTCATCACGTGATACTAGTACTGCACCCACAATAGTTCTTTTGACTCTGGCCTCTCCATTTCAATGATTAGCACTTGCACAAAGCTACCTGGATAACCTCTCCACACTAGCAAATCAGAAGACAGTGAACAGGACAGATGTCACACTTCCTCCTCTTTATATACAATGTTGATTCCCATTTCTTGCAGTCTGCAGAAAAGCTTTAGTATGGTCTCTGGGTGCAGAGAGGAGACTGCTTTAAGGCAATGATTCCAGGGAGGTTGTGGCTGCTCCCTCCCTGAAGGTGTTCAAGGCCAGGTTGGAGGGCTTGAGTGAGCTGTACTAGTGGGAGGTGTCCCTGCCTATGGCAGGGGGTTGGAACTGGATGATCCTTGAGGTCCCTTCCAACCTTACCATTCTATGATTCTATGATGAAACAGCCAAAGTTATGCTACAGTATTCATTCTGAGACAAAAATTCTCTAAGAATAAATTCTAAAGCTCCAGATAAATGACATATAGTCAGTAGAAAAGCTTAGTAAGGTAACAGAGAAGTTCACCTC
The DNA here is from genome assembly GCA_013396675.1 of Eubucco bourcierii. Taxonomy (NCBI): domain Eukaryota; kingdom Metazoa; phylum Chordata; class Aves; order Piciformes; family Ramphastidae; genus Eubucco; species Eubucco bourcierii. Next base: position 77,581 of record VWZE01005864.1, read on the forward strand.
ACAGGGCCTTCTTTCCTTCTCAAACCACTGCTGTTCTACATGCTAAAAGTGAGAATCCTGTCACAGTATTTACTGGTATCAAATATTCATAATATCATCCGTCGGCACAAGAAAGTGAGGCATTTTACTATTTCAACATACCACCCTTTTTGCAATATTCTAAGATCCCTCTTTGCCCAGCTCTCTTGCCAAAAAAGACAGACATTCTTAAGTTATTTTCACAGTGGAAACCAAGTGGCTCAAAAACATCTCTAAACCAGCCTTACAGAAACTGTCTAAATTAAAAAAAAAATTAAAAAAAAAAAAACCCACACACAAAAACCACCAAAAATAATAGTTTAAAATCACTGGTGTCCAAACCCAGAAAGCACCCCTACCAACAAGGGAACCTGAACACAGGTGGCTGGCTTCACTTAATGTCAATAAAGTATTTTTGCAGATTTTCTTGTAGCACGTATAGAAAACATCACAATTAAATATAAAGTTGAGGGGAAAAAGAAGCTTTATAGATCATCAAAAGTGTGGCATAATGCATGTTTAATTTTTTTTCATATCTTTTTGAAATTCAGCCAGCCTGGCTGAATGGAGAGCTTTGGTTGGAACTCAGGCACAAAAGGAGGGTGTATGGCCTTTGGAAGAGGTGCCAGGCCACTCCACTTAGGAGGACTACAGAAATGCAGTGAAGCTACGCAGCGAGAAAATCAGAAGGGTCAAAGCCCAGCTAGAACTTAATCTAGCTATTGCCCTAAAACATAATTTAAAATATGTCTACAAATACATTAATAACAGAAGGAGAAATAGGGAGAATTCTCATCCTTTATTGTATGCAGGGGGAGTGACTAAGGATGAGTAAACTATTGAGGCACCTAAAGCTTTCTTTGCTCAATCTTTAACAGCAGGACTAGTTGTTTGATGGGTTGCCAGCCCCTCATGCTGGAACACAGGGATGGGGAGCAGAAGGAGACCTCCATGATTCAAGAAGAAATGATGAGTGACCTGCAAAATCATCTAGACATACACAAGTGTATGGGGCCAGATGGGTTACACCCAAGAGTAGTGAAGGGGTTGGCAAATGTGCTTAGCAAGCCACTCTTCATGATTTATCAGCACTCCTGATTAACTGGGGATGCTCTAATGGACTGGAGACTAGTAAATGTGACTCGCATATGCAAGAAGGGCCAGAAGGAGGATCAGAGGAACTACAGACCCATCAGTTTGACCTCGGTGCTAGGGAAGGTCATGAAACAAATCATACTGAGTGCCATAATGCACCATTTGCAGGATAATCAGGCAATTAGGCCCAGTCAGCTGGAGTTCGTGAAGGGCAGGCCCTGCTTAATGAACTTATCTCTTTCTATGACAAGATGATCTGCTTACTGGATGAGTTGAAGGTTGTGGATGTTGTTTACCTGGACTCCAGTACAGTCTTTGATACTCTTCCCCACATCATGTTTATTAAAAAAAAAAAAATATATATATATATATGGCTGCCCTAGGCCTGGATGGGTGTACATGCTTCTAGATCAAGCACTGGTTGGATGCCCAGGCCCAGAGAGTGATAGTGGAGTTACATGCAGTTGGTAGCTGGTCACAAGTGCTGTTCCCCAGGGCTCAGTGATGGGGTCACTCCTGTTTAATATGTTTCTAAATGATCTTGATGAGGAGATTGAGAACACGCTCAGTAAGTCTACAGACAATACCAATTTACTTGGGAGTGATGATCTGCTGGAAGGTAGGAAGGCTCTTCAGAGGGACATAAGCAGGCTGGATTGACCAGATGCAGCCTGGTGTATGGGCTTCAACAAGGCCAAGTACTGATTCCTATGCTTGAGTCACAACCCCATGCAACACTACAGGCTTGGGATTGAGTGGCTAGAAAGGTGTTTGGCAGAAAGGGATCTGGGGGTGCCAGTTGACAGCCATCTGCTCATGAGTCAGCAATGTTCTCAGGAGTCCAAGTTGGCCAACAGCATCTTGGAGTGTATCTGGAATAGTGTGGTCAGTAAGAAGAGAGAGGTGATTCTCCCCCCAATACTCATCACTGATGAGACCACACCTTCAGTACTGTGTTTGGGTGCCACAGTATAAAAAGAGTCATGAGGTGCTGGAGTGTGTCCATAGAAGAGCAACAAAGCCAGTGAGAGATCTTCAGAATAAGTCTTCTGAGAAGCAGATGAGGGAGATGAAGTTGTTTAATCTGAAGGAAAGGAGGTTGAGGGGAGACATTACTGCTCTCTACACCTACCTGAAAGGAGGTTGTAGAGAGGTGGGTGCTTCTCACACATCACAACTGTTAGGACAAGAGGAAATGGCACCAAGTTATGCCAGGGAAGACTAAGTTAGACATTAGCAAAACCCTCTACACCGAAAGGATTACCAAAGACTTGAACAGATTGCTAAGAAGTGGTTGAATTTCCATTCCTGAATGTATTTAAAAGCCCTGGTAGAGTTACATAATGGTTGGACTTGACAATCTAAAAGGTTTTTTCCAACTGTAGTGATTCTCCTACTGTATGTTTAGTTAAAAGAAACATTTACATTACTCTTACGCAGGTTAAAGCTGTTCTAGTCACTAAAAGCCTTGTGATTTGTAATTATTATCAGTTTTCACTGTACTGCTTTAGTACTTTGCCTCTGTAAATTAAATTAGATGACTTGGAAAAAAGTAATTGAGTATCTCCACCATTCACTTTCAGCAAGCACTAGGTACTGCACTGAACTTAGGCACTACACTTAATATCATTCATGTTATTTTTATCAGTGTGATATAACACAAGGATGTGGTCCAGGGTCCTGTTTGGCTGGATGTTGTTCTAAAAAAAAAGATTTCGTTTTCTGAAATTGCCAGAGGCTGTAGCAAAAACACGCCCTTCAGGAAGGTGAAAATGGGAAAGAATCCCTTCCTTTTTGCTCTGTTGTACTGCAATTAAGTTATATCCAGAAGAAGCAGATAAACTGTAGTATTTTCTTATTTCCCAAAAAAAAAATTAAGAATAGATTGAGAGTAGTCATGATTATCAGAGAAGCATCTCCATTACAGAGCCTTGGAAGGCTCTAACTCCTAGTTATGATGCCAGCAGCATAAACCAGTTCTGGGTTGCTGAGAAACCACCCTCTTCCTTTCCTCATATGTTGTTTTCTCATATGAGTTAGGAGCACAGTGGCTTCGGAAAGTGAGACGCTAAGTGACCTGGAACACTCATTTCTTGTGTAGCGAATTCAAAGTTCAACCTGCTCACTGGAGCCTGAATTTCACCCTTCGGCTACAGTGTTCCAGCAGCAAGACAGCACCAAGTCTTTCCTTCCTCTGCCTAGTTTTCTTCAATCCTACACTTTTTTTAAAAGAAAAGTATTTTACATGCAGGCATACTGACTGTCCAGGCCATCCAGCCAGGCAGGAGTTCAAAAGCACTCAGAGTATCAGCAAAACACACCTGCCCAAAGAGGGGAAAAAAAAAAAAAAATCCAGAAACATACAGTCAAAGCTTCCTAAATTTTACAGCCTGAAAAATGAGGACAGGACTGCCAGTTTCAAAGCTGTCTTCTTGACAAAGACCTTAGGAAAGAAACACAGCTCCCCAGGGTACACTAGGGAAAAGATGTTTTGGTCTCTTAACTCTGAAGACTCCCACCTGACAACTGTTCTTTTGAACCTTCATCCCAAGGCAGCATCCTAAGAACCCGGGGAACTTGTTGCTGGCACACAACACAACAGAGACATTTAATACAAATGAAGGGGATAACTATAGAAGGGAAGAGCACAATAGCCCTGGATCACAAAAGGGAGCAAAGACAGACTTGGTTGGTGTTAGAAATTATGCAAAATAATTATATTAATTTTTATATCCAGGCAATAACTATGTTTTTAACTATGTTAATAACTATGAACATTGTTTATTAACATTAAATCTCACCAGAAAACTTATTTACAAGGTTTGAAACACACGAGTTGGAAATTTATACACAAAGGAACAGGAAAAACTGGAACACTGCAAGAGGTAACCAGCAAAAGCAAACACTATACTGGACGAGAAGGTTCTTGTGGCCAATATACTGTTTGCAGTTAATTGTACCACTTGTCCACCAGATGGATGCAGGAAGCTCTTTTCTGCTTATGGGAGAAGGCAATTAGCTAATTACAAGAGGCTTTAAGTATTTACTCACAAAATATTGTTGGTGAGTACCCAAAGCATGTGGAGGGGTTGCTGTCGGTGGTTCCAAAGCCATTAGAGGCTTTGGAGTTTTCCCAGGCTCTTTTCTCAGGAAGCTGGGAGTCTAGCAGTCTCTGACCTGGTTCCTCTTGATTCCCAGTTAAGCAGAAGCCTTGCAGAGGGGCAGGCAGGATGCAATGCCATGTGCAGTCTTGGCACAATGTCATGCTGGCTATGCAAGATGATCATGTGGAGGCATTCAGAGCCTGTTTCTGGTAAACTTGAAGCAGTGGAGTTTCCAGGCAGTTCAGGATGCAATGAGACAACAGCAGCAGACATGAATACAATGGTAGAGAGCACGTTGTGTTACCTGCGCATCACTTTTTATCAATACAGCCCAAGACTAAGGGGCCTTTGGACNGTCTCTGACCTGGTTCCTCTTGATTCCCAGTTAAGCAGAAGCCTTGCAGAGGGGCAGGCAGGATGCAATGCCATGTGCAGTCTTGGCACAATGTCATGCTGGCTATGCAAGATGATCATGTGGAGGCATTCAGAGCCTGTTTCTGGTAAACTTGAAGCAGTGGAGTTTCCAGGCAGTTCAGGATGCAATGAGACAACAGCAGCAGACATGAATACAATGGTAGAGAGCACGTTGTGTTACCTGCGCATCACTTTTTATCAATACAGCCCAAGACTAAGGGGCCTTTGGACACAGATTAGCCAATCAGGATGACACTTTGCCAAGCTTGACTATATTAAGTGAAGCCAGGGCTTGCTTTACCCAAATTTGGGCAGAACACAGGCCTTGCACAAGGCAAGCATGTGTACCTTGTTTACCACAGGATGCAAAACAAGTCTGTGCAAGCCAAAGTCCTCAGACTCAGTGGCTCCAGGTTCTTTGTCCTCTTTCCCACGGATTGCTTCTCCCCAGAACAGAAGGAGGGGGAGTAAGGGAACATGTCTGGGCAAGTCAGGACATGTATAAGCCTATTTTGGCCTGCTTAGGCCTACTACGACAGTAGGTTTCTTAATGAATAGCACTAAGACAGACACTCTGGCATAGGGAACAAAATAAGACCAAGAAGCTTGCAGGTATGAAGCAAGCTGATGAAGAACCTGAGATATTAGGACCATGAATCTGAAGCAGAGAGACATCAGTAGTAAGTCTTTCTGCCCCACAATAAGTATAGCTAGATAAAAAACAGAATAAGAGGCCTTAAAATAGGATTTGTTTGCTAAAAAAGAAAGGTGGGGACACAGTAACATAAAAATAGCTTTAGCATGCATTTCCTCTCTGGAGACATTAATCTTTTATACAAAGCTAAGGGTGGTATTCCTAGTATTACAGAAGTATGTTTTGCATGAGAGAAAAAAAAAGAAAGAAAAACCTAAAACTAGAAAGGACTTGTAGAATACCCAAATACAGGAAGACATGAGCAAATTCAAACAGAAGCCATTATTTCTGAAGCCAAAAATCACATTAGCTTTGTATTTTGAGACATACAGCACATAAGGCAAGGGCTTTCACACTTTCCACAAACTGTGCAGACGGGTTTTCTGCAGGCTGTCAGGAAAATGCTATTTCTACAGGAAAACAATATTAGCTTTTCAAAAATCAGTGTTCAATACAAACCCTAATAAAAGATCAGTGAACACTGTTTGAGTAATAGGAGAGTGTTTAGAATAAGAATGATTGATATTTTAATCTAACAGTTTTTGTCATGTGACTTTGGGCTTCAGCTGAGATTGAAAAGTAGATCCTGATGCTCTGACTTTGTTCAAGTGCAAATTAAATTCTTTTTTGGTACCTCTGTGTATTAATCAACTCTTGAGTATCAGTGCTAGGTGAAGGTGGGTTTATAAATACAGCTGCTTTTCAAGTTATTCCAACAACTTCAAGCAACATTTTGACCAACTTCCCTAAGCTTTATGTTCAAAACCTACAAATAGCACTCAATTCTCTATTTGCAGTCCATTTGGCTTTTTAAAAAAAAAAAAAAAAAAAAAAAAAGTGTTTCTGCAGAGACTTAGGTTGTTGAAAATCTTTCCAAGTTTTGTCACATATCTTTTAACAGCAGACTCCTATCACTGAGTCTTTGTCTTACTGAGCTGTAGAACTGAATTTCCATGGGAAATCAAAAAGGGTGCTCTCCATTCATGCACTGTGAGAAAGCGTGGAATGACAGTTCACATACATATGGCTAACCTGTTCTCCCTGAAAACAAGATGGGGTTCCTTCCTTGCTGCCTTTTGGAAATAGTCACTAGCCCACACTATTCATCACAAGGCATTGACAAAAAGAGCAACAATTGCCTCAGGTGAAAATCACTCCAGAAAACTCACTGAATATGGAATCACTGGAGAGTGCTGAAACAAAACAACCAGTGCCACTAAGCTTCCTAAATATAGTCTTAAGGCCTAAACTGGTTATTGCTCTCTCCTGTACCACTATTCCAGTTAAAGCACAAGGAGAAATTCTGTCACATCAGACAGGCTGACTGAACAACTGATTCTGTGGTCCTGTAAGCAAGGTCTTTTGAAAAAGGCTGTGTTCCCAACCTTTCTGAGCTCTCCCTGACAGTGATATCACATCTTGTGATGTAGCAGTACAAAAGTAGTAAGGTTTAAGAAAACAGCATCTTTATTCATCATAGTTACTGCGAATATTCTACTTAGAATTATTTTCAGACTATCACATTAAAGAAGTGTAACTCCTTCCCACTTCTTTATTTTTTTTAAGAGATGGAAGGAAGAAGAAGCTGAACTAGAACAGCTTGTGAAAATAACACATGTAGTACTGAAAAAAAAAATACACAGGCAAGAGCTACACACTTAAAATAACCTTTTTAAGTTTAGTACAGATATTCTTTCTTATTCCAAAATGTAACTGGATCTACCTCCTATCAATTTTGTGGCAAGCACTGTCATGTTAAGAAGTCCTTCACTCTGAAGTGTACATGCTATATGTCTTGTAAAAATACTTTTTGGTTGGTTTTGCTGCAAGAATTAAGTGTTTCAGACTACAGTTTTTTCCTTCCACGAAACTAGGCCTAGTTCTGTTCTGGTTAAATTCTAACGTGTTAGTAAACCTCGTTACTTCTGCAACATGATGCAATTGTACTGATAAGATTCACTTAGCAAGATAAAACACAATGGTGAAGGAATGAATAAGCAAGCATACAATAGGCTGATAATATAATCTATGAAATCTATCTAGCAGTTCTCTTATGAAAAGTGCCGAAATTGCTTAGAACTCTACCAAAATCTGTTGGGCAAAGCTTTTTCCCCACAAAAGGTGTTGGTGCTAGGCTGAATTCTTCTAAAGTCTTCACCAAGATGATGAAGGTTGCCACAATCGAGCATTTCCCTGCATTTGCTGTCTTGGACTGTTATGAGCCAAGCTGGAGTCCAGAGATCCTACATTTTGAATCACTGTATTTTTGGAAGAAGGGAATTGTGCATCTCCACAAGAGATGGGGAGGAACAAATCTGGATGAAGAGTAAGCAAATACTTTCCTCCTGGAAAGGCAAACTCAAAAATGTGAGGGAGTTTTAAGGGGAAAGTGATACTAGAACTCTCTGGTCCTAACAAAAGGACATGAACTGAGAATCCAAGGTAGCCGACATGGGAACAGGAAAAGAAGCTAGAATGGAAAGTGAGAGCTGGTGTGTAGGCAGAGAGACAGATTGTACATGAAGCTGAAGGAGGACAGATACTGTTCTACACTGCTGAGTAATCCTAGAGTCACTTGTCCACAGAGGTACCTTTCTCAGCTGTAAAATCAATTAAGACATATGGATAAAATATGACAAGTCTAAGAACAAGGAAGACAGAAGAGTCACTTTCTATGTGCTTGAACTGTCTAGGTTAAGAAGTAAAGTCTTCAGCCTGTTGCAGACTCTTAACAAGCCCTTTTAGTGGTACTTTGGTGGAGTATAGCATTTCGTATTTTTCAGTGAGCTCTCAGGTTAGGAGTTGAAGAGAACGGGAAAGAAACAAAGTGAAGTAAATAAACAGAACTATTTATCTGCAAAAGAAATACTTTATTCCTAGAAACAAAAGGCAGAGTCTAAATCCTGTCTTCTCCCTCTGAACATGAAAAATTGCTTTATTATACACCATAAATGACTGAAGGAAAAAAACTAAAGATTCAAAGATGTCTTAAAGTTAGACAGGATCAAAACAGGCTTCACTATTCAAAAGTTTTGGCCGGGGTCTAACGTCAAATGATTTCCTGGTTAGGGATTCTTCATATCTCTTCCACATATATTCAGAACTGGCCACATCTAGGTTTAAAAAAAAAAAAAAATGCAGAGAAACTATGGGAGTTTCCGTGTGGACTGGCAGTCTGAATTGGAATGGCACAAACTTCATTGCTACTGCCAGCATTTTTTTCTTCTCTTAAGTACAAACTTAAAATACAGGGCATTTTGTCAGTAAAACTTTCTAACAGCACCTAATAGCACACTAACCTTGTGTTAAGATCTTTTTTCCCCTCTTTTGGATCCTTCAGTCTTACTTATTATAAAGGAGTAGATTTAGATTATATTATTATTTCATAACCTAAACTGCTGAACACTGTCAGTCCCCTGGTAATGGTTCTGTGGTAAACACTCAGTTGTTACAGCCTTCCTCCTACTACTGCTCTCATTCTACAGAAATTAGGGTTGTCTTTTTCCTTTTATTTTATTACTTTCAGCTAAGATGAAATTCACAAAGTAGTGTTCTTGAGTTCAATTAAGATTTGTTACTAAAAAATAAAATCCACAACAGGTCATATTTAAGAACCCTGGTTTAATAAGTGTATTTAAAATAAAGTTTTAAAGCTGGCTAAGAATGAAGCGACCATAATACTAACTAGAATGCAAGAAATACTTGAAAACATCATGGAAGAGAAGACCTCATAGGAAATTTTTACTTTCTTTCAGTAGGTTATTTGATTAAAGGTATTTCTACCCAGTTGTAATACAACAGAACATATAAAAATGTTTTAACTAGGAAAGATAGCCAATAGACACCATCATCCTAAAGTTTGTGAGACAATTGTCAGCATCATGCCTTGCAAGACCCAAGAAAGAAATTTTCCACATCTAATGATTCACACTGTAAGAAGAAACAAAATACTTCTTTCATCTACCTTTTTTTCTGTCAGTCACATTTTGGTGGACTCACCTATTACATCTCTGGAGGTATCTGCATCTTTCTATCAATTACAAATGGAAGGCAGAGAACAAGCTTAGGCTAGGCATCTAACTTTTAGACAGTTTCATTCAGTTCTATACTGCACAATAGATCTAAGCCCTTCCTACTCAATTTTCAAATCTTCGTAAGATCAGCAGTATTGCCTGGCATATCATTCACCACTACAAACTTTATATCCTGTATTATCTTATGCTAGGAAGAAAACAGAAAATTATCATAATTAATTATATTTTGTGCTGATGAACTAAAGACTGGCTTTAACACTTCTTCACCTATGCAGACTTAAAATGTTTAAGGTATTCAGCAAAGGTTGAAAGAGTGAAAGCTTAAATTTACATGGTAATAGAGTTAATGACAATCAATAATCCATAAAACCATCTGTAACAAGTTAAAATCCAAAAGCCAGTAATTCAAGCCTGCAAGCCTTCCCTTGTCCCATCCCCTGACATATCTCCTTCTCTATTGCTATACATCTTTAACTCAGTATCACTTTCAAATAGTTTTGTTTAGGCCTTTTGACAACAGAAGTTGGAGACAATCTTCAATGGCATTCAAATAAAACTGGCTCTTGCAATGAATTCCTAATCCTGACTTTTCATGATGATGTTAAAAAAAAAATTTAAAAAATAAGGTAAGAATTCCAACCTGACTGATTACTGTCTTCTCAATTGTTTTCTTTAAACCATTTTAAACTAGCAACTGCCTGCCAAGTTCAATTTGATTTCCTTCAGTTTTATCCTGCATTTAAGCAAAAAGCACTACTGAAAAACTGAGTAATTCATGCCTTAATTGTTCATTGGACTTTGAGAATTACAGTAGCAACACCACCACATATGCTGACATGTAATCAAGGATATACTAAGTTGCAAATGGATTAGTTAAAAAAAATGTAATTAGAAGTTCTTGGGAAGATTGATAATCAAGATTTTGCCTCACATTGTTGCTCACATTTGTTTCCAAGATATTCATCCTTTTTCTTCTTCCCCAACATACAACAAAAGATTTACCGTTAAAACATAAAGAACCCTTCAGAACAGCCTTATTTGATGTGCATTTGTCATACAATAAAGGAGTGTGCTCCACTGTGTAAGTATTATCTCAGAGTAAACATCTCACACAAATAGACTGACTATACTTCACTTCTGCTTTATGTTCTGTTCCAAACTTGGAACCTGACTCCCCATTTTATAGGAAGTAACTTATTGTCACCTTCTCCATTGCTTTTTTAGTAACACCCAAAGTAGCCTCCTGAAGAGCAAGTGAGAATACACATACTGATCCATTCCTGAGGTTATAGCTGCTACTGCAAGCATGTGCCCAATTCCATACACAGTGTGAAGGTTTTTCCTAAACTACCTGACAAATACCTATCTTGTCTGATCCTCCTGATATCATTGTTACTTGCATGAATCATACACCTGCAAAATACTTAATTTTACCACTTCCACCTGCAGGTAGCTCTTTTGAGAAATTGTCTTTCCTACTCACCTCTCTCATCAGAACTGTGTTATCTACAGCAAGGAGAAATGTCCCAAGCCTAGAAAAGGCAAGGAGAGAAAATAAACCTGGATAATTACAGTTGGACTTGATAAACTTAAAGGTCTTTTCCAACCTAAATGATTCCATGATTACTCTCTCATCACTGTAATGTTGATTATGACTGTTCTAAGGAGGGTAGAACAGTGCTTAAAGCACTAAAGATTCCTGCCTACCCACCCATACTACACTTCTCAGTCTGATGGCAGTACCTGTTACTCTTCAGGTATTTCCACAGCAGTCAAAGCTCAGTGGCAAAGCATTTTTCAACCCACAGAGAACACTGCAAGGATTACAACATCAATAAAACACTTCTGTGTTGAAGAATACCCAGAAAAAAAACTTCATTTCCCTCCCCTCCAAACAGACCAAGAGAAAAGTTCCTCTATTTTTCAAATAGCTCTCTGAAATTGGAGAGTCATGGCCAGAGACTCTAAGTTCCACAAACAGAACTGCCAATTCTGATCACCATGGCAAAATTGTTTGCAGCATCTGTTTCACTATTGTTCATGTACAAGTTGTTAAAAGAAACAGTACATAGAGTGTGTTAATTGCAGAATGATAGATGTTGGAAGGGACCTCTGGGTATCATAAAGTTCAACATTCTCACCAGAGCAGGTTGTACAGGACAGCATCCCGATAAACTCTAATGACCCCAGATACGGAGACTCCACAACTTCTCTGGGCAGCCTGTTCCAGTGCTCTACCACCCTCAAAGTAACAAAGTTCCTCCTCATGTTTAGATGGAACTTTGTATGTTCAAGTTTGTGCCCATTACCTCTTGTCCTATCACTGGGCACCACTGAAAAAACTTGGCCCCATCCTCCTTCAATCCACCTTTTAAGCATTGATCAGATCGCTCCTGTCTTCTCTCAGCTGAAAAGCTTGTATTGGGTTTGGCTGAGCTAGAGTTAATTCTCAGAGCATCTTTCCAGTGCCACGTTTTGCAGTGCTGTAGCTGGGTGTTGATAACACAACAGCGTTTTGGCTACTGATGAACTCTGCTTTCCCAACATTTCCCCACCTCAAGAGTGTGCTGAGGGGTGAGCAAGATCTTGGGAGGGGACAGAGCCAGGTCAGCTGACCCAAACTGACCAAAGGGATATTCCATGCCATATGACATCAGCTCAGATAGAAGAACTAAGTGAAAGAAGGAAGTGTGGGGATATTCATCCACAGTTTCTGTCCTCCACAGCAACTGTTACATGTGTTAGAGCCCTGCTTCCCAGGATCAAAGATCATCTGCTGATGGGAGGCTGAGAACAACATCTCTGTGTTTTTGCCTCCCTGTGCAGCCTTTGCTCTTTGCTTCTGCTTAGCATTATTAAATTGCTTCTATACCTTATCACAGGTCTTTTGTTATATTTCCCCCTCCCTCCTGTCCATCTAAGAAGGGGAGTGGTAGAGCAGCTTTGATGGGTATTTGGTCCCCAGCCAGGGCCAAACCATCACAAAGCTCCAAGTCTCTTAGCCTTTCTTTGTAAAACAGGTGTTCTAGTCCCCTAATCATTACTTGTAGCCTTTTGCTCTACCATTTCAAGTAGTTCCCTGTCTTTCTTGAATGGGGAGCCCAAAACTGGAGACAATATTCCAGGTAACACCTCTCCAGGCACAGCGTACAGGGGGAGGAGAACCTCCCTCAGCCTGCTGGCCACACTCTTCTTAATGCACCCTAAGATATAATTTACCTTCTTAGCCACAAGGGTATATTGATGGCTCATGATCATCCTGCTGCCCACTGGGTCTCCCAGGTATTTTTCCAGAGAGCTGCTATTTACCTCTAAATTAAAACAAATAACCTAGGATAAAACTGTTAGGACTTTCACTAGCTTATGTGAAAACTTGCTTAGTTTTATTTTTTTAGAACCTTTCTCAGAGAAATGCATGATGGCCCAGTTATTACTATGTCACATGTAAAGCCACAACCACATGGCTGTGAGACATACCATGAAACAGATAAAATATTTTAGACTTAGGCTTAAAGTTTACTTCTATCACACATTTTTCAGGTTCTTAGGAATTCTCCATGGGGTAAGATAGGTAGCTTGATCCATATACACGGTTTTGCACTCTCTCCCAACTGAAACTAAAACAGTAGAACATGAAAGGATATGCAGAACTCTAATCTCAACATGGTATCTTTCTCCACTTGAGATACTACTCTCTTTTCCACTGAAGACAACTTTCAAATTCAGAGGAACATCAAAAGAGACACCAAATAAACAAATCTTTCTGGTGTTGATGGTACTAAGAGAGAAGCGTAGCGATATCCCCTGGGCAAGTTCTGTTCAATTTTTTCTTACACAGTTGTATGGATAGCCTGGCTCTCAGAAACAAAAACTGCCTTTAGAAATCAAATTTAAAGCAGCCAGTAACTCAACAAATACAACATGAAACCACAAATAAAAAGAGCCTTGATTTTTCTAGCCATTGGGTATAAAGAATTGTTGAATCTTTTAAAAAATACTAAAAATTTTAAGAGGAATTAAAACCTGACATAGCTGTCCTCCTGAAGAACTCTACAGGTTCACCGATGCATTAGTTTCACTTTTCAACTGCTTCTGCTTTATGATAGCTAAAATTTACTAGAGCATGATTTATACTTCAAATATTAAAAAAAATTCTTTCTTTTCTTCTAATGCTCAGGGAATACATATTTATCCCAGAAAACTTAAATATTAACATTCATCGAGAGTAATTTATGCATTTCTGTAGAAGCATAACACATAGATCAAAACAAAGCTAATTTTGCACAGTTCCACTCTGGGTTGTTCAAGGAAGTCTGAAGGTTCCTAAATAGCATGGTTCCTTAGTATCAAGTCCTAAGTAACTTGTTAATAATTACCCTAGAGTTTGTGCAAATGCAATGCAGTCAAAATAAGGAGAACTGCTGCTACTTTCATTGCATCAATATTTAAACCTAATGTACACTTCACTTGAGATATTTTTGTGCTGTACGTTTTGGCACAATCACCTCTTTGAAAGCTTCATCAAACTGGTATTAGATATAGGTATTTTCCGTCTGTCCACAAGCAGCCTTCCCTAATCTTCTCCTATACACAAAGAAAGTAGGATCTACTCTGACATAGGATAATCACTAGTTGACTCTCTACTTACACTTATGCAAAGTTTATGCCAGCAGACTCAAATTCTGGCAACAACCTGTCAAACTCAGCAATGTGGCAGTCAGCAAAGACAAATATTGAAATTCAACTGTAACCAGAATGAGAAAGCCAAACAATACTGAAACAAGTGGTATGTCTGTTGCCAGTTACACTGCAGATATAGAACACTACATATGAATTGTCCCAAGCCTTACAAACACGGCTTGCACAAATTCTCTATCAGAGTTGATAGGAGTTTTAACACTGAAAAACACTAAGCCCTCATACCAACCAAGTCTGTCTTCACTTTCTGATCCAGGTCCAGCAGACCTGCACAACACAAGGGACCAGACAGCATCCTTGAGCATATGTGGGAAGGAGAGCATACTCCAGCACACCAAATGGGGAAAGACTGACAAACAGATTGATGGTACAGCTGTCACTTTGAATCAACAGTGAATGAATAAGCTCTGAAGGCTGAGTTAAAAGACACATGTACACAAGGTTAGGGGATTGTCATCCTGTGTAACAAGGAGGTGAGAGAAGGGCAGAACTGTAACTGCTAAAGATAGCAGCAAAACTAGTACGAACTTTGCTACTAGGTAACTATAATCTACAGAAACACCACCACCAGAGACAAATCCAGTAGGGGCAGAGTCCAAACAGAAAAAAAAAATGCGTAAAAGCAACTAATTCAGCCAAGTAACCATCAGAGCTTAAATGAAGAGCAAGCAAATAAACACTTAGGACACAGAACACACTAGTCATGGAAAAAAAAAAAAATCAAAACAAAAGAAAACCACCAACAAAAAAACCCAACAAAACACCAAAACAGTGGATTTCCACAGACAGCTATTGACAGCTACATCCTTTACAGCTAAGCATCTGTATATGATTCTGTAGTGCAAAGTACAACTACATTTTAGTTGCTATGCTGGAGAGCAGCCCTGAGGAAAAGGACCTTGAAGTCTGGGTTGATGAAAAGCTCAACATGAGCCTGCAGTGTGCACATGCAGCCCAGACAGCCAACCGAGTCCTAGGCTGCATCAAGAGAAGCGTGGCCAGCAGGGCAAGGGAGGGGATTCTGCCCCTTTACTCTGCTCTCGTCAGACCCCACCTGGAGTACTGTGTGCAGTTCTGGAGCCCTCAGCACAGGAAGGACATGGAAGTGTTGGAGCGGGTCCAGAGGAGGGCCACAAAGATGATCAGAGGGCTGGAGCAGCTCTGCTGTGAGGACAGGCTGAGAGAGTTGGGGCTCTGCAGCCTGGAGAAGAGAAGGCTTCCAGGAGACCTTAGAGTAGCCTTCCAGGATCTGAAGGGGGCTACAGGAAGGCTGGGGAGGGACTATTGACAAGGTCTTGCAATGACAGGACAAGGGGCAATGGGTTTGAACTGGCAGAGGGGAGATTTAGACTGGATGTTAGGAGGAAGTTGTTTGCAGTGAGGGTGGTGAGACACTGGCACAGGTTGCCCAGGGAGGTTGTGGCTGCTCCCTCCCTGGAGGTGTTCAAAGCCAGGTTGGACGAGGCCTTGAGTAACCTGTACTAGTGGGAGGTGTCCCTGCCTATGGCAGGGGGTTGGAACTAGATGATCCTTGAGGTCCCTTCCAACCTTACCATTCTATGATTCTATGAAAAGGAGTAAGGTAGGATTGTTACTCAGGGAAATACTTCACAGCAATCTCCCTTACAAACTATTTTAAATAAACAAATAAATAAAGGCAGACAACAGTCTTTAACAGACTGATGCTCATCTTCCTAAAAAAAAAAAAATGCACTTAAAACATTCAGGAAAACTGGTTCCTCTATCAAAACTATTTAGAAAACCATGCCATCCCTAGAAAATAGAGAACAGGAAAAGCGTAACCTCAGTAACAGTTAATACAATACAATTCAAAATATATTTTACCAGCTATTTAACCAATTTAAAATCATTCATGAGATAAGACAGGGAAGCCCTTTACTGGTTAAGGAAAAAACCATCACAGGTAGGTAGAATAACATTTCATTTCCATTTCAAAGGGAGTATTTGAAGTTTGATGCAATAGGGAACAACTGTTTTTTGCAAAGCTTTTGGAGTACATGTAAACACAGATAATCTTCATTACATTTTACACACACGCAGTAGACATGGCTAACAGTACCAAGTCTTATCCAAAGCATTCTTTCATAAGCAAATAACATGTTATTTATTTTTCCCACCCAGTCCTCTTCTACTTAGGTAGACAGAGTTTAGACACACTTGGAAGCAAACTACGAAACCAGCCTTGGCAAGACCAGAGGACTACCCATGTCTCTCACAAACAGCACTTCTGGAGTCTTTTCAGCACAGTTAGCCCTGACTGGGTACTGCCTTTTCTAACAGTTGCTTCTAATCAGCTGCACAGTCACAGCTAGGAGTATAGGCTGCACCATATTGCCAAAGGGTAAAAGGAAGTCTCATAAGAGAGGAAGCGGATAGGCTAAGGAACATGAAGGAGTTGCAGAGACAGAAATGTGGAACCACACTGTCACCTCCCTGAGATAGGAACAGTCACCACAAAAACCTCAGAATCAAAGGGATGTGGCATTCTCACCCCAACAGGATGTAGGTAGGGTCCCAAAAATAAGCAGTGAATGAAGCAAGTTCCCATTAGAGAAGGCAAGTGCACCCTCTCCTTGCCCACTGTGCCTCCCCAGGTGCCATAACGCAACAGGTAAGAGATTCTAGAGAGGAAGGCTCAGTCAGTAAACTGAGTGTCAATTAAACCACACTGGAGGGTTCACAAACATCAAAAAGAACTACCTCCCATAGTATTAGTACCACCCCCACAAAGAGGAAAAAAAAAAAAAGTGAATCATAGTTGTAGGTGACTCTATTCTGAAAGGAACAGAGGGTCCAATATGCAGGGCAGAGCCTTCTCAGAAGGAAGTCTGTTGCCTCACAGGAGCCCAGATTAGAAATACCACCAGGAAACTACCTAGACAAGTGAGATCTCCAGAATACTACCCACTACTACTTGTCCATGTGGGTGGCGAAGAAGCTATAATAATCCAAAAGGCATCTCCTTTTATTTATATTTATTACCCAATACAGTGCTTACACGCCTGAATTTCTCGTAACATACTGCTTTAATCTTGTATTTCTGTAAATAGCATCCCAAAGGATTATGTCAGGACAAAAAAAGTAGGTAGTAGGACAAGAACCCCCCAGCAAAGCATGTGAGATGTCCCCAGTGAAAGCTAAAATCATTCAGAGGGAAGCAAATGCTCCCACTAACTCCCACACCCACTCTAAATTATGCCCTATCTTCCCTTTGATTTCACTGCGGCCAGATAAAAATGTTAGCAAGAGGAAAGAATGGAAAAGGTTAAGAGACTTCTCTTTGGTTTTTTACAGTGTGCAACATTCAAACCCCTTACTGAAAGTTAAGTGCAACAAATGTCATCTTCATAAGGTTTTGATACACAATACAAATGAAATAAAAATATTAAATTTTGTGATCCACTGATTAGTTTTGATACCAAAGACAAAAGCAGGAAAATGCATAATTGGTTTTATTAAGTAATTTTAGAAACCTGTAAGTGCTACATAACTGCTCTCTCTGCAGCAAACTTGCAACTCGTTTTGCATGCACTGAAATAAAAGTGCCACACGCACCACATTCTTGGAAATCCATCTGATGCTCAAAAGTGTAAGAAACAGAGAAACTGAGGATAGTCCTTAGTGCTAATCTGTGACCACTCCATGAAATTTACTTTAAGACTACATCTGTAAGTAGAATCACTTGTTTATATTTCAGTGAATAACTGAAAACAGCCACAGAACAATAAAGCCTGGCATGAAACGACTCTGTAGCACATTGTGAAGGTTTGGGAGTTCCCCACCCCCCACACTTTGTAAAATGACCCAGACTAGCACTCAGTCGGCTGGAAGTTAAATGATGAAGCTATATTTACAGCTTTGCACAATGTACAGCAGATATTTACACTATATACACAATATTTACAGAAATATACAAGTAAAAGGTAATACAGCAACACAACTCCCCTCCCAGAAATCAGAGACCCCAGGAGGGGCTCCCAACCACCCTTCCACCTTCTCCCCACCCCTGTACCTTACCCCAAGGTTTGCCTTACGTGCAAGGTAAATTAGGAGGATCGGCCAGGAGGGTTAGAAGAAAAGTGGTTAGTGAGGATTAGTCAGCAGAGGAGCCAGAGCCCAGAAGCTGCTAGATCTCCCCCAGCAGCTCCTGCTCAAGCAAGCGACAGAGAGAGACTGACTTATCAATTGTTTTGGTTAGTGTTCCCAAACAATTCTCCAGCAAGCGTATGAGTGAAGTAGACATCATGATGTTTTCCTTTCACAGCCTATAGTGTAATTTTCTCTATTAAAATATTCCAATTAGCCTCAAACCAGCACACACATGTAGACAACTATACCTTCTGGAAGAAGGAGCAATTTCTGACCACAGCACTTAGAAGCGATACTCAGGGTCATTCCCTGTTGTCTTGAATTCCTGCTGCAGTCCTTCGTCTTACAGAAGCACTAACATGTCTATTAGTCAGTCATCTTTTTCTCAGAACTTGCAGAAGCACTTGAGTACTCCACTCCTCTGGCAAGTCTCCAGACAGAATTCCCAATGTTTAACAAACCTCATTTAAAAAAAAAAAAAGTTGTGGGTTTGGTTTTTTTTTTTTTTTCCTAATTAAAAAAAACTCACAACAGCAACAAACAAAAGCCAACAAACAAACACAAAAAAACCCCCACAAAGTTTAGGTCAAACCAGAAGTTAAGAGCTGACTGACCCCATATCTGGAGTCTTCTTTCTCCAGAGGTTACACAATTATGCTGCACAGTACCTTCAAAGATAAAGATGACATCTTTAAACCTTTCCAGCCTTCCAAATGCCAGTGGCCTACAAGTCAGTAATCACTTAACACTCACTCTGAAGGACTTCGTATGCTTTCTTAGCTATTTTGTAAACTAACCCTTTCTAGTATCTCCAACCACTTTTTTTTCCAGCAAAAACAAATGGTATCTGAACTTGCTGATTATAAGGTGTGTTTTTTTAACAAACATGTACCCAAAGTTTTTGCTTATTCTAGTTAAATGAAACAAAATATACTAAGTGATAGACAGAAGTCTATTACAGCTATATTATGGCTATTGACCAAACTTGCAATAGCGAGAATAAATCACATTTCACCTCATTCTCCAGAGAACTTTGGTTTTGTTTTTTTTTAACAATTATACCACACATTTTTATTTCCTTTTCATATCTGTCATTCCTGTACCTTCCATAATGGTGTTTTATTTACTATGTGTTGGCGTAACATTAGTCCTTATTTTATCCTCTTACTCAGCAGATACAGAGCACAGCATAGAAAGACACTCAAGTGCACGGAAATGGAGTTAGGACAGGTTATGGTCCTCTGCTAGACATTAAAGAAGTTATTCATCAGAAAGGTTTCCTTTTGCTTTGGACACAATCCAGTGTTTGTCTCCCCACCTCTACTGCAGTAACATAATACTGAACAATATTCAGAGATTAAATTCCCGCCGATTTTTGCAAAGCTAGGCATTTGGGCAAAACGTGATTTACCTACTACAGGAGAAGTAGCACCAGCAACGCAAACAGTGTCCTCATTAGAAAGTGAAGTCCAAGGAAAGAGATGGGTAAGATGAAGAGAAGCTATGTCTGACTCTTCCTCAGGTACATGCTTGATCAAAACTTCTATGTTCCTGGATCCCATGGAATCCAACTGTCACCTAAACTGGAAGAGGCCAAGGTTCCATAGTTTATTTACCCATGGAACTGACTTGTGTTCCAGTACCAGTTTGTATTGTTCCAAGGGATGTTAATAAACTCCCAGCCTCTACTACAGCTCCTGTAACATGAGCCCAGAATTCTGCACTTAAAACTTACTACTTCAGCCACTGAGACAAAGTAATTCAGACGTATTTCTAAACTAATTATTACCTCTCACACCTTGTCTATGTCCCATCTGTTCTGAAAGTGTTAAATAAACCAGTTCGGTAGCAGAAGTTGATATTATTTTCTTTCTATATTTGTTGCTTACTTGTCAATCAAAAAAAAAAAAAAAGATCAGAGTTTCAGAACAATTTTGTCTCATTCACATATCTCAATATGAGATACATGAACTAGGAACTGGGTATTAGTGGATATCTCATTGATGTGGAAGGTGGTGGTCTGACAGGCTCAGAAGATATACTTCCCTCCCCGTTACCCCACTAACTACAGGCTGTCCTTTATATTTGACAAAACAAGAATTGTGTGAAAAGACTGAAACACACATTTCAAGCTTTGTGTCTTTTCCCTCCATGAAGAGCAGGAAAACATTTAATTAAGTGGCTATAAATTAAAAATACATGTGGGTTTTTTTTCCTTAATCATGACTCTTGAGTCAAGGACATCTCAGATGCTAATGTGCAAAATCTAATCTCATGTAAAGCAGCACAAATGTTATTGCTTGAACAGAAGACATATCCCACATATCTCACATTCTTAAGCTCCACCACCTCACTTCAGAAGTAATACCTCACAGAGGTAATGTATTGATTTAAGCTGACTGGCCCCATTAGAAGAGACAAGGGACGGGGGATAGGGCTACACCCCTGCGGTGGCACAATGCCAGCTGGACTGTATATTCTACACCATGCTAACATCATGCTTACTGCATGACAGGAAGGAGTTAGCAGAAGCTTATGGGACTTGAAGTATATCCCATAGCTTGTAAGCTTTTCTGTTGTCCTTACCTCAACTTAGATCTCTGCTTCACAGGTCCTTTTCCTTCCTGTCTGTATGGTGGGGAGGGGCTGTATAGGGTGAGAGGGGCTGTGTTAGCCCAGGACAGGTATCTAAAGAGGTTAAAAACTGTGGACGTTTAGGAAGACATGACTATCACTCCTTAAGTATGGTTATCAGACATACATAACATTTATATATAGTAATTATATATTATACATATTTTTATATATATATATATATCTTTAGTATATAAATATGTATATACATGTCTGTAAAGTCCTCTAATACACTTCACCAGTTCTCAATACCTGTTGCCTGACTTAAAAATTGGCAAGAAACGGTGTCTAACACAATTAGATTTAACCGTGATAGAAGTGATAGAAACTCAGGCTTTCTGGGTGTGTCACTGGGGTTTGCTTAATGGTCAGAACCTCCTGAATCTGTAACTTGTCCTTTGGCTCTAGACACACATACAAAAAATTTCAACAACCCACACCCAACACCACCACACCCACAACCCCAAAACAAAAAACCACAGAAGTACATACACACCCCAAAACAAAAAACCACAGAAGTACATACACACACCAAAAACACAAAACAAACAGACAGAAAACCCCCACAAAAAAAAAAAAGTTAAAAGACCAAAACAAAACAAAAACACCCACACCAACCCCAAAAAACCCACCACACCAATTTCTTTGTTGTGTATTCCCACTTCTGGGAACCTAATCCACTCATCTTTAACAGGTTTCTCTACAAACCCATTTTTCTCCAGTTCTTATTTTCCCTTAACAGCTAGCGGTTTACACTGACATAAATCAGCAAAACCACTGTCAGCAGAACCTTGCAAACACCACTCTAAGCATATTGTCCAAAATCATGTGGTGAAAAAAGAAGTAATTGCTTTACAAGTCAGATCCCTTTCTCAGAATAGCCACATTTTTAGCATGGTGTGTAAATAAGGGCATAGATAAACAGTTTTAGGCAAATGCATTAACAGGAAAAGCTTAAGGGAATAGCAGTGGCCTTATCTTTATAATAGTGATTTTCTTTTCTAAAGTTCTGTTGGTTTTCATCTTATTTTCACAAAACCTCCTGAATTATTCATTCCAATTATGTAATCTTAATGACACTTCCCTTTTGCCCCTATATCTAAGCTTTAACACACTACAAGTATTTCTAAGGCATCAATTATATTTGCAAAAACAATTTATGAAGACTAAACTACCTAACATGCCTGCTAGTCACTTTTTCTACCAGATTTCATGTGCTGCAAGAAGCAGACAGTACTACTCACCTTACCTAATATTTGTCAGTTTATAAATATAATAAGCAGGAGTATTTCTCATGTAACGAAACATTCTGGGTTCAAAACCCAAGGAAGTGAAACAGTATCTCAAACAATAGTAACAAATAAATTTTAGCAAGTTACAGAATAGCAGTCTCCCCTTTCTGAAGTCTGAAGGCCATATACCAGCTGTTGTCCAAGATCTTCCTTCCTATGTTTCTTACTCATCTTTCTTATTGCCTTTTACACATATGAACTTACGCACATACAGTAAGACAATTTAAAATGTATTAGTCATTATGATAAAATTTTATTTCCTAACAAAATCCCAAAGTATAGCTTAACAATTAGCTAACTGCAGGAGAGATTTGCATGAGAAGTGCCTTACTCCAACCCCTCAGTAGAATCAGCTAAAATATTGTATATGAAAGGATCCTCCGACTGCCTTCTTCCCATGAAGCCTCTTACTGTTCTTTCTTCCATAACTTTTCAGATATTTAAGCCTGCTTAGCCTGAATCTTACAAAGACTCTCACCGCTGCAATCCAACATTTGTTCTCTTTCCTTGCACCAACCACTAACCTTGCTACCAATCACCACCAACTTTGCTACTAACCACCATGTGTTACTTCCAAACACTGCTACCAGAATCATATTATTAATTCATTGTCAACTTCTTCACACCCCTTCGGTAGCCTCCACATTGTTCCCCAAGTTCTCAAATACATTAGTCCCTCCAATATTTAGCCCTACTAAATCCATCAGATCTAGTTTTCAGCCATATGTTCATCTTTTGTCAATGAAAAGGTAGCTTCAGCACATCACCTTCTACCATACAGTAAAACCCTCAAAGGCAAGTATTATGGCTGACCACTCCTGACTTGCCAAGAACCAGCTTCCATCTATACCTTGTTTTTCAGATGATAAAACCTTCCACCAGTCCTTAGAACACTTTGCATATCAAGGCCCCAGCTTCATTGTCCTTGCACTGCTACTACTGCTGTGTAAAATCTTCAGTAATGATGAGGTATGTAAGAGAGCTTCCCAGATAGATGTCCCAGTGCTGCTGAAGAGCAGCCTCTCTTAGAGAAGATGAAGACATGAAAACTTAAAATTTGAGATTAGGCTTACCATGCCACATCACGACTATGCAACTGAGGTCACATATATATATGTGACCTCAGTTTGTAAAACATCTGACAGTACTATTTTGGAGACTGTATAAACAAAATGCATAGCAGGGAATAGGAAAAAAAAATAGATATATACATATGTATAGACACATTCCTATTAGTTAAATTGTTACGTATGGTTATGGTCAACTCCACACTTTTTTTCCATACTGTATCTTCATGTGTACCAGAATCAATTAGCTGGATTTCCAGCATTTCTATTAGGTTTTAACTTCTAGCATTTTCTGAAAGTGATTCCTGGTGGTTTGTATAAATAAAAGCATCATTTTACAGGAACAACAGATTTATAACTTTAATAAGACTACCCTCCTTCCTGCATTAAAGTCTAGAGCACACAACAAATCAAGTTAAGCAAGCTGGTATCAAATCTAAAGCCAAACACATTTTTGAGCCAAACTTTATTTCTCTGAAGAGCTTCATGGTTATTTTCAAGATGTTAAATTATAAATACGGAAAATCAACTCTTTTTCCAACTCAGGCAATTGCATACAGTCATGGTATATGCAACAACAGCTAAGGCAGTTTTTCTGTTTCATTAACTTCATAACTCTTTAGAATTACCTACCTTTTCCTCTCTAGAATCCAGATAAACAGTCACTAAAGACAACTCCACAATTTCTATTCATTTCAGATTAAACATTTGTCTGAAAAATACTGTCAGAAACAGACAAAAATCATCTTAGAAACGTACAGTGTCATAAGTTGATCTATTGAACTACTATTATTTAAGCAACTCAGATACTTCAACAAAAACTGCAATGCATTCGGTTCCGACAATAGTTTGCTCAAAGGATCTGAAATGATAACGAATATTCCATCCCAATCGATAACACAAGACTCACAAACAAACCTAGACGAAAGTAGGCAAATGGTAAGCACAGTTAGTTCTTTATGAGCAACAACGGTCCTGAAACAAACAAAACTTTCAGAGTATCTACATGCATACTTTTTGCTTAGATCTGTAGTTCCACAGAATATCAAGTGATTTCAGTACCACTGATTTTAATTAAGCTTCTACCTCACAGCACTTTCCAGAGAGTACCTCAGGCACAACAAAGGATAAGGTGACATAACCTTCTGTAAAAGTATCTCAATCATTATACTACAAACTAAATAAAAGGAGAGAAAAATTACTTCACCAATCTTTCCTGTTCTGAAGAACAACAGCAGTAGTATGCAATTATTTGCAAAGGAGCAACAACCACCCTTGTGCCCTATCTCACAAATACTCTAAGCATCAGTTTTAATGATGTCATATAGTGAGTTAATGAGGAAGGCTCTTAAACTTTCCTGTTTAAGATGTACAGTTTACTATGTAGTATGTAAATATTTGATGACCTATACAGAGGAAAAAAATATTTTCCATGTTAGGTAGTTAGAATGCCTCTTTCATTGGACACTTCAGCCTACACACCATGGTAATAATATTCAAACAGTATTAATAGGAAAAAAAAATGTAGGGGGCAAGGAAGAAGAAAGAAAAAAGGGGGCAAGGAAGAAGAAAGAAAAAAGGGGGCAAGGAAGAAGAAAGAAAAAAGGGGGCAAGGAAGAAGAAAGAAAAAAACCCACACCATGAACTAACAGCTGTGTGCACATGAACAGAAGCATCTTTTGTTCCCTGAATAGCCTACCAGTTAGGCCACCCTCCAACACATCTGTGCCAAATGCAAACTTGCTCCAGTTCTCTGATTTCTCCTGAACAGAGGAAAAAAATCCATTCTTTTCTCTACGCAATGTGAGCCAGGATTGCTGCAACTCCCAAAACATTTTGTTGAATTGCTTCATTTAGAAAAGAGTGCATTTGCAATTAACTACTAGAGAAGAAAATGCACATTTTTTGATGAACAAAGCTTCTCTTTAAAAAGATCCTGCACGGTTCTAACATGAAATCCGTAATTCTAGTTAAGATATAGATACCCAATCTTCAGCCAGCCACAATTCAAAAGTGAGATACAATCCATAGCAAATATCCAGGCACGGAAAACTATTTGCAAAACATACAAAAAAAACCCCAACAAATTACAGTGGAATTAAGTTCTTTATTGTAAATCACATTATCTAAGCTCTGATTTCTATGATAGTGTTTCTGATCAAAGCAAAAAATTTCCTGTGGAAGGAAGCTTACCTAAGTGCTCTAGAGAGAGCTCATACATCTAGGCAAAGCACAGTCATTTGTAGAAGGTAAATAACAAATGTTATTTCCCCTTCTTCTCACTTAACTACTATTGCGTATGTTGACTGTGCCCATTCAGAGCCTTGCGCACTTGAGATACACGCTGCTCCCTGCCTTTGAGAAGGGGAAGGAGCAACAGCAACCTGGATGGTGAGGCCCCGCAGCTCTCTTTCCATCTTTTGACAAAGGTGCTCATCCTCTAGCAAGACTCAGCCAGCGATAAAAGACCGCGCTTACCGAGGCAGAGTACCGCAGTCTAATGGAATAAATACAAACCACCACTGCAACGCCCCAACTCAAAGGCAGCTACGGCGCACAGCTTCCCGCAGGTGCGTCGCACTGGCCAAGCAGGGACAACGGAGCCCGTGGCACTCCCCGTTGAGGGCTCGCAGCGTCGGGGAGGGGAGAACACCCGGCCTTACAGCCCTGATAGGCAGGAGCGCGCCACCAGCGACTGAGAGAAGCCATCCCACCCGCCACTGTGGCTCGACACCCGCAATAGCCACGCCCCAGCCAGGGAACAACTTCGGCACCCGTATCACGCATGCGCCGCCGCCCGACGGCGGTAGCGAGCGAGAGTGTGCGCGCGAGGTTCCCATTCGTCGCCCGCGCACAGGCGGAAGTAGCGAGGGAGCGAGCGCGCGCGCGCAGTGGTGCGTTCCTCGCGTTTCCTCCCCGCTGAGCGGGATAGCTTCCAACCACCCCCTCCTCTCCGCGCCCAACGGCGCCGGGTTAGTGCGCTGCGAAGGCAGGCGGGCCCCCGAGAACGGATGGCGGGGGAGCGGCCGGGGGTGGGTGCGGTGCTGGGCGCAGCGCTACTGGCGAGGCTAGGTCTGGTGCTGTACGGCCTGCACCAGGATGGGGCCATGCGGGTACGTTACACCGACGTTGACTACCGGGTCTTCACCGACGCGGCGCGGCTGGTGACCGAGGGGCGGTCGCCCTACGGACGAGCCACCTACCGCTACACCCCCCTCGTGGCCTGGCTTCTGACTCCCAACGTCTACTTCGCTGAGGTCTTCGGGAAACTGCTCTTCGTGGCGGGGGACTTGGCGGCTGCTGTCGTCGCCTACCAGACCCTGCGGCGCCGAGGTGCCGCCGCCGGTCAGGCTTGCAGGTGCTGCGCCGCCGCCTGGCTCTTTAACCCTTTACCCATGGCCGTCTCCAGCCGGGGCAATGCAGAGGCCGTAGTCGCGTTGCTGGTGCTCGCCACTCTGTACTTTGTGGAGGAGGGGAGCGTAGGGAAAGCCGCAGTCTGCTATGGGCTGGCGGTGCACATGAAAATATACCCACTGACCTATTCGCTGCCCATAGCGCTCCATCTGCAGAGCAAGGAGTACAGCGGGGCAGCGGCAGTGGATATGGGGAGTGACAAAAAAAGAAAATTTGCATTCGCAGCACACCTCTGGGAGCTTTTTGTCAAGATTATGAACCGCAATACACTGCTTTTTGGAACAGTTGCTGGATCTGTGCTAGCCGCCCTGACTGTTATGTTTTACAACATCTATGGCTGGGAGTTTTTGGAGCACGCCTATTTCTACCACCTGACCAGGAGAGATACCCGTCATAACTTCTCTCCCTATTTCTACATGTTGTACCTGACTGCAGAGAGCAAGTGGAGTTTTGCTCTTGGGCTCGCAGCTTTCCTACCCCAGCTGCTTTTGCTCCTGGTTGTGTCCTTAGCGTTTTACAGAGATCTTCCCTTCTGTTGTTTCCTACACACTGCTGTTTTTGTGAGTTTTAACAAAGTATGCACGTCCCAATACTTTGTCTGGTATCTCTGCCTTTTGCCCCTCATAATGCCTAGTGTTAAGATGTCCTGGCGGCGTGGTACCCTGCTTCTCTTCCTCTGGTGTGCTGGACAAGGCCTGTGGCTTGCATCTGCCTACTTTCTGGAATTCAAAGGCTATAACACATTTTTACTAATATGGTTGGCAGGCTTGCTTTTCCTTTTTATTAATAGTCTCATAATTGTTCAAATTATTTCACATTATCAAAAAGAAGCACAAGTTGCAAAAGAACTTAAGCAACGGTAATAAATCAAAATCCAGAAACAGCCATACTGTCCTTGATAAGAATTTTCATACCACCAGCACCGTCTCTAGTGTAAATGTGTGTACTTTATACTATAGTATGGGTGCAAATCTTTGTACTTTTGAGGGCACCGCTTGACCCTCATTGCCTTGCACGTCCCCAGTGTGTGCAGTTGTACCTGTCTCCCATGTGGAACCAGAAACTGGCTTGTAAACTTTCCAGCATTGGTGCCAGCCCTGTCATCTGCTGCTCCTGAGTGAACTCTGTGGCAGGATCATCAACCCGTTCTTCAGTCAGCATGTCTGAGGCTCCATTACCAGCACCTGTCCCCCCTTGCCATCTTGAGACATGGTGTAACTGCACCTCAGTCAGTGAGGGTATAGCCTGTAATGAGATCATTCTCAGTTCCTTCCTGTACCCTTTCATGGAGCAGCCATGATCATATTATTACCCAGTACCCACTTTCTCACGGTTACTTTGCTTATTGAGGACTATGGCCTTTTGTGTAGAAAAGCACAGGAGATTACAAAGGAACATTGGAGTTCCACAGTCCTGTAAACTCCAGTAAGTGGGTGGGATGTTTTACAAGAATTAAGCTAGTGAGTGAATATAAGGTACTCACTTTGTAGGTGCATTGGTTGAGGGTTTTTTCCACAATAACATTTTTGGGTTTGTGGCTTTTACTGGGTCTTTCTTCAGTGAAACAGGAGAAAAAATATTTCATACAAGCCATTGACTCCTTGAAACTTGTAATTTATTTTAGAATTCAGATATATGTGCTTCTGCCTTTCCTGCGCTGTTTTAATTTCTGAACAGATTTTTGTTATGAAGGAAGATTTTTTTCAAATACTTGTCTTGGATCACAGAGATATATAACACAAAAGAAAGCCACATTTTGAGTTACTGTGTTCATGACAGTTGTACAATGTTAGTTTTTAGATAAGTAATTTCCTTATGATGTTCTTGATTCCTTAACTAAATAATTTTGAGGCCTTCAGAAGGCAAGTTCTGTGGCAATAGGAACTGAAGAGTACCTTACCTTTGCAGGTCAATACCAACCCTTCAGCAGTGATTCAAGAAAGCCATAAATAAACAAGTCATAAAAAGAATTTTATACAAACTTAGATTTACAGTCACAGATTTAATAATCCAGTATGAGTTACTCTTATGGTTGTTACCCTAATGTGTTTGGCATTTATAAATAGTGAATCATAAGAAGCTAGATGGGAGAAATGAGCTGAGACAAGCAGGAGTGATAATTGAGAGTTTAGATCCTGAAAATCATTTAGATAGTTAAATGGAATTGAATAACTATTCACTGATAAAAAGCATTAAATCAAAATAATTGTAGCCAAAAGTAGAACAACATGTAATTCATGAACAAGTCATGGCGGTTAATTATAATGCCGTGAAAATTTACCCGTTTCATTTCCTATGGAACATTTATTGGTTTTGATGGTTGTTCAAATTCTTTTGCTTTATTTTATGTCCATTTATCTTCTGTTAGTTAGGAACTGATGTATCTGAATACCAGCCTTTATTCTCTGCCATAGGTTGCAAAATCGTAATGCCGACTACTTTTATTAAAAAAAAAGGTTGAAGCACCCAATGAAATATACCTCATTTGCACAAGTTTTTCACATTGCACTGGAACCAGCCCTGGAATGCAAAGTGAAAGACAAAATGAATGAACAATGTACCTGTCATGGTAGGCCTAAGCAGGCCAAAATAGGCTTATACATGTCCTGGCCTGCTCAGACATGTTTGTCTGCTCTTCCTTCTGTTTTGGGGAGAAGCAACCGCAGGAAATAAGACAAAAGAATCTGGAGCCACCGAGTCTGAGGACTGTGGCCTGCCCAGGTGTGTTTTGAACCCTGCAGTAAACAAGGTACACACGGTTGCCTTGTGCAAGGCCTGTGTCTGGCCCAAATTTGGGTAAAGCAAGCCTATGGCTTCACTTAATGTGGCCAAGCTTGGCTAATTGCTGTTCTGATTGGCTATTCTGTGTCCAAAGGCCCATTAGTCTGCGGCTGTATAAAAGAGGAGCAGGGAGCACAATGTGTGCTCTGCTATTATATGGGTGCTTTGCTGTTGTATCCGGTGGTCTGTCATTGTATCTATGCCTGCTTACTACCTCATTGATCCTGAGCTGTGTGGAACTTCAGCAACCAGCATCAGGCTCTAAAAGCCTCCACGCATTCAGCCTGCACAACCAGCATGACATTGTGCCAAGACTGCACACAGCAATACATGCTGCCTGCACCGGAAAGCCTCCTGCCAAGACAGGAAGTCCTGGAGATAACACAGATCATCCAGAGAGTCAGGACCAGGTCAGAGGTTGTCTGCCTCCTTTCCCCAGCACCCAGAAGCCTGCAGAAACTCCAGAGCCTCTAGCGGCATTGAGCCCACTGGCAGCAACCTTGCCACATGCTTTGGGTACTGTCCTATAATGTTTTGTGAGCAAATACTTAAAGCCTCTTGTAATCACTAATTGCCTTCTGCCATAAGTAGAAAGGAGCTTCCTGCATCCATCTAATGGATATGCAGGATAACTAACTGCAAGCGGTATAAGTGACTACACAAAACCTTCTCTCCCAGTAAAAATCTTTGCTTATGCTAGTTACCTTTTAAGGTGTTCCAGTTTTGCCTGTTCCCTGTTGTGCTGGTTTGAGGCTAATTGGAATATTTTAATAGACAATATTACACTATAGGCTGTGAAAGGAAAACATCATGATGTCTACTTCACTCATCCGCTTGCTGGAGAATTGTTTGGGAATACTAACCAAAACAATTGATAAGTCAGTTGCTCTCTGTCGCTTGCTTGAGCAGGAGCTGCTGGTGGGATCTAGCAGCTTCTGGGCTCTGGCTCCTCTGCTGATTAATCCTCACTAACCACTTTTCTTCTAACCCCCTTGGCCGATCCTCCTAATTTACCTTGCACGTAAGGCAAACCTTGGGGTAAGGTACAGGGGTGGGGAGAAGGTGGAAGGGTGGTTGGGAGCCCCTCCTGGGGTCTCTGATTTCTGGGAGGGGAGTTGTGTTGCTGTATTACCTTTTACTTGTATATTTCTGTAAATATTGTGTATATAGTGTAAATATCTGCTGTACATTGTGCAAAGCTGTAAATATAGCTTCATCATTTAACTTCCAGCCGACTGAGTGCTAGTCTGGGTCATTTTACAAAGTGTGGGGGGGTGGGGGAACTCCCAAACCTTCACACCTGTATATATAAACTTCCAAACTGTGCATTTCAAACCTTGTATATAAGTTTTCTGTGAGATGTAATGTTAATAACAGTTTTCATAGTTATTAACAATCACTGCCTGGATATCAAAATTAATATAGATTATTAATTTTGAATCATTTTGTGACAGTTCCAAGACATACACCATTTTTGCCTTGATTTACACCACAGCCTGTGGTCCAAAGGGTCGTGGCTGGATTCACATGTGACTTCAGTCAAAGCTTCAGCACTAACAATTGTTTGCTTTAGCATTTAACAGTGATTTCCTGTAGTTTATAAATGGAATTACTCAAATAACAAAGTAAACAATAATATAATAATAAATGCTTCATTAAGTTTTACTACGAGCATGCTAATCTACCATCTGACACACTAACCAGGCACATAGTCCTTACTAACTGCACTGTCTGTGTTACTACTGTATTGACTCCTGTAATAGTAAAGGCAGCAATGATGTGCTCTAAACTGAGATCATCAGTTTTCTCTTTTCCAGGAGACCTTGAAGCTTTTCTGTTTCACATCAGGGAGGAAACAGCAGTATTTTTCCTAATGTTTTATAGAGAAAACAAATGTTAAGAGAGAGTAAATTATGACCAAATTGTTTCTTTTTTTGTTTTGTTTTGGGTTGGGATTTTAGCTGAGAAGAATGGGTCCTCCATTTTAAGAGTACTTCAGAAATACATAACACATGAAATTCCTAAAGTATATTCTTTGTTTATTTTCCAAAGACAGCTGCAGAATACATATTCTAATGATAGCAGCATTATGGTATAGAATTATCCTGTGCTTAGGACAAATCGTGTACTCAGAACTTAAACCAAACCACTCATGGAACTTTCTTGCTATAGAGCCTATATATGTGCACCCTATGCACAAACTTAAACATGTCTCTGCGCTTAGAGAAGCAAAAAGAAAAGTTCCCATCATGATACCTTTGAAGAACATGATTTCTCAGATTTGCCTTCTGTAAAAGAGGTTTCTTTAATATTTCTTCTATTCAGCACTTTAACTCTCTAGTGACTTTAAAACCTAAATCACATGAATTTTGATGCAAATGGAGAGTAAAAGCATGTGCAGCAGTGATCTTGAATTATGATGGACATGTTCAAGAACTACCTAATTCTAACTATATTTACAGTGCATGTTCCACCAGTATCCTTATGTTTTTCATTAACAATCTGCATTGGTCACATTATTTCTATCTGCATGGCAAATGAGATCAGAGTCCTATATTTTGTAATAGTAAAAGTATTTGATTTTTTTTAATAATTACTTTTTCTGCAAACACCTTAATAAATCTATGCCATCCGTGCATTTAACAACTTTTAAGTCGCTTATTGGACACTATCCAGTAACACAAAGGCCAAAATTCGTTACTTTTTAATAGCATAAGTAAATAGTATCTTGTTTCAGCAAATGATTCATTATCATTCTCCATTTCAACCTCTTCAGAGATCTCCTAGGCAGGATGCCATGGGAAATAACCCCGGAAGGAAGGGGGGCCCAGGAAAGATGGTCAATGTTCAAGGATCACCTCTTCCAGGCCCAGGAACAATGCATCCCACAAAAGAGGAAGGCAGGTAATAACACCAGGAGGCCTGCATAGATGAATAGAGGGCACCTGGATACACTTAGATGCAAGAAGAAAGCTTATAGAGAGTGGGACGAGTACAAAGATACTGTTCATGCAGCCAGAGATCAGGTCAGGAAAGCTAAAGCACAGCTAGAATTTAATCTGGCTAGGGACATGAAAGGGAACAAGAAGAATTTCTTCAGGTATATTAGTGAGAAAAGGAGGAGAATTAGAATTAGGGAGAATGTGGGACCCTTCCAGAAGGGAAATTAAGAGGTGCTGACAAAAGATATGGATAAGACTGAGGTACCCAATGACTTCTTTGCCTCAGTCTTTAATGGCAAGGGCTCCAACCACAATATCCAAGTGCCAGAGGGCAAAAGCAAGGACTGGGAGAAGGCAGATCTGCCCGCTATAATTGAAGATCATGTTCATGAGCACCTAGGGAATCTGAACGTACACAAGTCCATGGGTCCTGGCAGACGAAGTTGCCAAACCACTGTCATAGAATCATAGAATCATAGAATGGTAAGGTTGGAAGGGACCTCAAGGATCATCTAGTTCCAACCCCCTGCCATAGGCAGGGACACCTCCCACTAGTAGAGGTTACTCAAGGCCTCATCCAATCTGGCCTTGAACACATCCAGGGAGGGAGCATCCACAACCTCCCTGGGCAACCTGTTCCAGTGCCTCACCACCCTTACTGTAAAGAACTTCCTCCTAACATC
>VWZE01005864.1:120153-165395 GCA_013396675.1 Eubucco bourcierii
AGCAGCTCTCCTAGGAGGACAGGCTGAGAGAGTTGGGGCTCTTCAGCCTGGAGAAGAGAAGGCTTCGAGGGGACCTGATAGTAGCCTTCCAGTATCTGAAGGGGGCCTACAGGAAGGCTGGGGAAGGATTAGTTACAAGGTCCTGCAATGACAGGACAAGGGGCAATGGGCTTAAACTGGCAGAGGGGAGATTTAGACTAGATGTTAGGAGGAAGTTCTTTACAGTAAGGGTGGTGAGGCACTGGAACAGGTTGCCCAGGGAGGTTGTGGATGCTCCCTCCCTGGAGGTGTTCAAGGTCAGATTGGATGAGGCCTTGAGTAACCTGTACTAGTGGGAGGTGTCCCTGCCTATGTCAGGGGGTTGGAACTAGATGATCCTTGAGGTCCCTTCCAACCTTACCATTCTATGATTCTATGATTCTATGATTTATGCTTTAGTTCAGAGCAGTACTGAAGTAAGTTTCTCCAGCTGTCCCCACTTACTGCGTGTTGGTTTGAGTCACAACGTGCTGTCGATACACAGAATATGAGTTTCTTTTGGACGAAGATCTGCTCCAGATGCCCACCTAATGAAAACCAAGACTTCATGGGGACAGGACACTTCAGAGGGTGAATGCACTACTGCAAAATTTTATGACTCTTGTTTCTTCAACTAAAGCATCCCCTCAACAGTATCTTCTCTCACCTTTCTGCTCTGTTGCCCTCCCTGTCTAATGAATTCTTTTGAAGAGTTTGTCTCACCCTCTGTCCCCCCTCTTTCTAATTACTGCCTTTACTGTTGGTTACAGCAGTATCTTCAGCTTCCCTTCAGGCACTTTCTACCACACACAAACTGTAGTTATGCAGCATAGGTGGGCAAAACCACATCTATTTTGCAGTAAGCCCCCACAATGTCTTGAGGCCTCAGCTCTGAGTACTTATTGGTTCATATTACACACCAGTGCTTGCTAATGGTGGTGTAGCCTGAAGTGACTGAAGATGCTTTATTTTTTGAAAAATCTGTGCATGTATATTTCATTTAACTGAACAGCAATGTGCATAAACATGTCATATTTTTGCTGTGTGTTAATGTGAAAAGGACCTTTCTCACAGCAATGGGGAGCACAGCATTTCAAGTCTAGGCCAAAGCCAAATGAGTTAAGAAAAGTCTTTTGGTTACATTTTTAGAACTTTGTGTTTCAAGATGAAAATCTATCACTGCAAGAATTAGTCAGAAAATAAGGCAAAGACTCTAGATTTTCATGAATGTTGTATATATAATTTTTTTTAAAAAATATATATATAAAAACATTTTAATTTTTTTTCCTAAAAGTCTGTAGTATACATTCTGAAAATCATCACTCCAAAATCTCCGTTTCTTTTTCCTTCTTGAAACAAAGTGTTTTCTGAGGTTTCATTTTCAGTTTTGGATTAGGCTTTCCTGGTTTGGACACTGGCCACAAGGAAAAAAAAAGTGCAAAAACCCCATCGAACACAGGAAAGCAAAAATGTCTGATCCAATTTGCTTCTGACAATCTTAGACACTAACTTTAACTTAATGCCTCTCAGTTCTCAGAATTACATCTTATTCAGCTCTTGGAGAAGTTTCAGGATTTCCTGTTTGGGTCTCCTACTTAAAACCCACATAGACAGTAAAGAGTTTCCCACAAGAATTGGGAATGGGGCAATATCTTACTAATTCCTAGCTCACTTCTGTGATTGTCATGGTACAGCAGTCATATTAATGCTCACGTTGCCAGTTGGCCACATAACTACAAAAAACAAGGGTTGCCACCTGAAAAAGTGCAATTAATACATTGTTATTATCAGAATAAATTTGATTACAATTGTTACAACTAACCGGAACATGGACAGAAACAATCCTTATGATATGGCAAACTCAACAGTTGTGCCTTTTGCTCAGCAGCCATTTAGAAAGAGAAATGTTAATCGAGTGCCTCTGACAGAGTTTTACCAGTTCCTCATTTGCACTTTTATTGTTACTTCATCTACTATACTGTATCCTTAGTCATCATAAAAAATCCTTCATATTTTCATATTTGTTCATTATTTCCTGCAATTTGATTTTCTGATGATCTGTTTATAAATTTAATCAAACACACATAGATAGCGATTGTAGATAATGCAGTTGAACTTCATTAAAAACTGCAGGAAATTATACTGCATTGCAGTGCACCAGAGTGGAAAGACATTCTCTGCTGTTCCCTATCACTTCTTTTATGAAAGCATGCTTACTACCCCAAAGTACAATTTCAAACACCACATCCACTTTTTATCTATGGGTATGTATCACATCAGCAATTCATCTGTTTACATCTCGGAATTCAACCTCGTATTCAGGCTAAGCTCTACAATCTAAATTAACCATCTTTAGGCTCCTCGGCATCCATTCTGCTTCCTTTAATTCAGATTACTTTGTTGTGAAACTTCAATACTACCTGCAGAATTTTATCTGAGAATGATTCGATAGTTTGAATTGTGACTAGAAGGTAAAATACTTGTCCAAAATGTGTTTCTGTCCTTAAAATGCCACTTTAAGACATTGTATTTAAACTTCATCTGAATCTTTTGTGTACTTAACGTACGTGCACTCGATGCCAGCCTTATATTTAGTCTTTTGACGTACATAGTCTGTAGAAAGTAACAATACTGTTCAAAATTATGCTACGTGGGTTCTACACAAAAGAAGCTCTTTGACTGTTCCTGAAATATGAAATTAGCTTTACCTGATACCTATCTGGCATCTACCTTTCTTTACACTGATTTAATATACATTCATTTACTGTGTTCAGCGGCTTTCTGTAAAACGTTGCTTGTCTGTGATGCTCTCCTTCAAAGTAAGCAGCATGGCTATACAGAGAAAAATTATTCTTCACAACGTATTTGAGGCACTGGAACAGGTTGCCCAGGGAGGTTGTGGATGCTCCCTCCCTGGAGGTGTTCAAGGCCAGGTTGGAGGAGGCCTTGAGTGACCTGTACTAGTGGGAGGTGTCCCTGCCTATGGCAGGGGGTTGAAACTAGATGATCCTTGAGGTCCCTTCCAACCTTACCATTCTATGATTCTATATTCACCCACATACTGACAATATTCTGGGAAATGGATCCCTTCAAAACATGCCAGAGCTTTACAAATATTTAATGCTCTCTCAGAAATCAAAGGCTCGGGCATTCTTATAACCTCTCTGGGAATGTTTCTGTCAAGGAAGTAAAGTTCAAATGCCACTGCAGTTCCCAAAGCTTAATCTTTACATTTGCACCAAGGAATATTTACTTCTCTGTTTTCCATGTAGAGCAAAGCAGGAGGAAGCAGTAAGGTAAATGCAACAGACTCGGCTTCCCATTTTTACCTGGAGGAGCTGAAGCCCTGTGAGCAAGCAGGGGTGAGCTACACAGGATACAATCATACATTCCTCCATCAAGAAAAATAGATGATGCTGGTGTCTGGTGGGGCAAAGGTGAAGCTGTCAGCTCAACTGGGACCTGAAAAATTGTGAAACCTACAAATCTGCTGAGCATTACTGACAGCTATTTCAACTGCACAACCTAACCGGAGAAATGGGAGTTATTTATAACAGTGCTCAGTACAAATTGCATGGCACTGACCAGTGACTCATGCAGCCCTGGAGGTTTATCACCTGCAGCCCAGAAGCCTGGCAAGACTCCAAAACTCCCTTATGTTTGTCCCAACGTGAAAGACCACTTCTGTCCAAAATACTTGGAAAACACAACACTGCTTTCCCCCAGATTCTGACCTTTGTCCTTCACATATTAGTTGGCCTTTTTTTTTTTTCCTGGGTGACCACTGGGTACTGGTGAGAGAAAAAAGCTGAGTGACTGTCTTTCCTGGCTTTGTCCAATTCAAGTCTCATTTGTGGCACTAGATTTTTTTTTTTTTAAAGATTTTTTTTTTTTAAGATTTTTTTTTTCCCATTTTCTGTAGGTTTTGGGGTGCTAGTGTTCAAGTAAAATCTTACAAGATAAATCTGAAGCATACCTTTCAGTAAACAGTGCAGGCACACAATTCATTCACATTTGTCAAACTAGTGAGTTGACAGTCCTTTACAGAAATTAAATACATGGTCAAAACTGTTTAAATTAGCAGCTATTCATCCTTATTTTCAGTGCACGGTGCAGTGTTCTGCATAAAATGAAAAGATCTGTTTTTCAAAGAGATCCAAACTCAAAAAAGATTTGCTTTATTAAATGGTTTAAAAGAGACAAAATTTACAATGTTTTACCATATTTTTTTATCCAATCAAGGGAAAAAGCATTATTTTTGGAGTGTATATTATGGTTGTGCCTGGCAAGAAAAGATCTCTATAAATCAACAATAAAAGAATGACATTTAGAAAGTGCAGATCCAAAAGAGAAATATGTTGCTGTTCTATTAAGGAGCTATGCTAGTTGCCAGCTCCTGCAAAAACTGGAAGGCTGCCACTCCACACACTTACTGCCATAAAAGCATTGAAACAACTTCTATTGCTGTTAGAAAGATCATTAAAAATGTATCCTCTATATGTATCTAACTGTATACAAGGCCACCAAGACCTTAGGTAAGACGTGAGGCTGCACTAAGTCCTTGAAACTCTAGAAATACGAAACAGATATCAAAAGTAAAAACTGAAAGGAATTAAGAAATCATATACGCGAAGCTTGCCAAAATAAATTAGGACCACAGGGAGTACATGAGGAAGTGGGATGGAAAACCCACTTCAGTTCTAGCTTCACAAGTTATGAATTACAGGGGAATTCTCCCCCAAAGAGTGCTGCCTCAGTTTCCAGTGAAAAATCACCCAAGAAGAACAGACAAGCTGATACTGCTTCTGATTCTTCTGGAAGGATTCACAAAGCATCTTTGCAAGATGCAGGTGATTCTAGTCAGAATTAAAGGGGCCCTGCAGCAAAATAATCTATAGCTTGCTCTCACTGCTGCTTTTTGTTCCACATGGTGCTTGAGAAAATGACCAAAGCCAAATATTTCTTTGGGCTTTGCTGCTGATCAGATTGTTCCTATCTAAGGAATTCAAACTTGACAGCTGCTTTTGGTGCCATCCCTTCCTTTGCTCTCTTGGCAATCTGCTCTGCCTTGTAATATCCTGTGGAAGAAAGAAGGAAGGAAACGAAGGATTACTCATGACTGTGGGCTAGAAAAGCAATAGCAATCATGAAGTGCATTTGCGTGATGAATCTATTGAACTGTTAGATTTCACTTGATTGAAAGTCTGCTTGGGTCAGGTCTTCTCCTAGACAGTCTTGTGAAAGTCTTCTGAAGACACAGAGGGTGCAGAGATGTGATTCTGGTCAGAGAGGAGCCCATTCTTGACTGTAAGTGGGTTTTATTGCCTCACTCAGCCCTTACACTACTGAAGTGCACTTTGAAACTAATGGATGATACACAGATCTCTTATTCACCACATTTTTCATTCTTACTAGCATTATCTAGGGTGTGACAATTCTGTTTCTAACAAATGCAGAGATTTTGATCCTACAGTGAAACCAAAGGGAAAGATACGACTGGGGAAGAAAGCACAGATAGCAAGAGTGATCACTAGTGCTGTCTGAGGATATTCATTAAAGTGGAAAACAGAGAAGTCTCTTGCATATCAAAGAAAATATCTTGGCTTTTGCATATGGAAGAAGCTGATGTGCCTGCTTTCACCACTGGACATGGATTGCATACTGTCTCCTTCAGTCTCCTGCTCTCCCCAAGGAAATCTCCCTATGATTTCTACTTGTTCCTGATGTTATTTCTTCTATGCCACACCCTGATCTGGTACTAGCATAGATATTGCCAGGTCGTTTCTTTGTCATCAGGGAAACAGAGACTCTTGTAGAATCTCAGGCCAACACAATTTTGGCTGATTTTAGCTCTGCTATATAAGAAGAGCACAGAGGAGTTGGTGCTGCCACTTCAGTAAGATTCGTGCATGGTCACCAGTTTAACATCTTTATTTTTACCTACTAAGAGAATCACATGAGATCATGATGAAGTAATTCTTCCTCCCTCTCTCTGTTATTTAGAGGCTTTGTGCTGCAACAGATGTATGAGCAGGAGAGGAAAACAAGAAAGAGGATAGGTGTGTGCTGAAAGACACAGCCTCTTGGGCACTGCTCTATACAGTACTTCTCATCCTTGGCTGT
Organism: Eubucco bourcierii; assembly: GCA_013396675.1. Lineage (NCBI taxonomy): Eukaryota > Metazoa > Chordata > Aves > Piciformes > Ramphastidae > Eubucco > Eubucco bourcierii. The sequence goes on from VWZE01005864.1 coordinate 126,295, forward strand.
CCAAGTGCTCTTCACCCTCCCAGTGCTGGATGAAGATCTGCCTCAATTAAGTTTATATTTGGAGGAGCCATGCCCAGTTTCTCACACAGGCTGTCATGGCCCTGTTTGGTACTCTAGCAATATAAAAGACCCTTTTAGTGTATGTGAATGTAAACTACACCCTTGAAGGCCCCTTTACACATTGGAAAAGGGCTTATGTGTAAATCAGAATCAGACATTAACTGTTTTCAAATAGATAGAGTATAACCTGCAGTAACAGAAATTCCCACTGATTTTTATTGCCTAGGTTCAGTGTAGTGGGAAAATAGATTATTAGGTGGTTTATGTTTCTTTAATACTTAATCATTTACAGAATGATGTGCACAATGTGAATCAAGGAAGCTTCTTGCTGATAACACTTCAGGCTAACTATCTTTTTGTCTTCCAAAACACTGTTTTATTAATGTGAGATCAACACCTAATCAAGACTTTTTGCTGTAGACAAAACTTCTGCTGAGAATGAAAGTGCTTCCCCTCCAGATAACCAGACAACACCAGGAGGAGCTGTCTGATCCCATACCTGAGTTGCTTCTGCCATATGAACTCAGCAGCATATCTACTTCCCTAGCAGCAGCAGCAGCAATGTTTCCTTGGCCAGCCCCATAATAACATGAACTGCCCATTCCTCTTAGGAGTAGCTACAAATTCTAGCAGTGTGTCCTCAGTATCATTCCTCTGGCTGGAATGTTCAGCAGCAGGATACTGCTGCTCTGTGACATTTCCAAGCAGGTTTCTCTTCATGCTGACCCCGGTAATGTTTCTGTGGATGCCTCTGGTATGGTGCTGCTCCCCACCAGGGGGGCTATTCTCAGCCTTGTTCCTGTGGCATCACTCATCTATGAGCCCATCTTTTCAGGAACATGGCTTACACAGAGCCTCTTTTAAAAACTCAGTCTTTATTTACCATGCATTTTCACTATGCAACTTTCTACCGTGGTTCATGGACATTCATTGCTGTCAGTGCTCCTTTCATTCCTCCTGTGTGTCTTCTTCAAATTATCTTTCCAATGAGGTGTTTTCATAGAATCATAGAATGGTAAGGTTGGAAGGAACCTCAAGGATCATCTAATTCCACCCCCCTGCCATAGGCAGGGACACCTCCCACTAGTACAGGTTACTCAAGGCCTCGTCCAACCTGGCCTTGAACACCTCCAGGGAGGGAGCAGCCACAGCCTCCCTAGGCAACCTGTTCCAGTGCCTCACCACCCTCACTGGAAAGAACTTCGTCCTAACATCCAGTCTAAATCTCCCCTCTGCCAGTTTAAACCCATTGCCCCTTGTCCTGTTGTTGCATGACCTTGTAAATAGTCCCTCTCCAGCCTTCCTGTAGGCCCCCTTCAGATACTGGGAGGCTACTATCAGGTCTCCTGGAAGCCTTCTCTTCTCCAGGCTGAAAAGCCCCAACTCTCTCAGCCTGTCCTCATAGCAGAGCTGCTCCAGCCCCCTGCTAATTTTCTGAAAATTGTCTGAGATGCTAGTCTGACTCTATTTCAGTTCAGTAACAAACCTTATCATGTATTTTCCAGGATAGAAATATACTTTTCTAAAACATAACTCTAGATTTCTTTTTATCCGTGTCAAGTATCCAAGGGTAGCATTTATCTTGTCCCTATCTCAGACAACTAACTACTGTTAGCTTTTTGGTTTATTTGTTTAGTTTTTGGTCCCAACGGATCCTACCTTTGCTCCTTCCAATTTCACTTTTTAATGTCCTATTCCAGTATTGTGATGTTCCTAACTTTGTGCGTGGAAATAAAATTCCAAATCATAGTAACCTATATTCCAGCTGGTGCTTTTGCAGCGTAATCTGAAAGCTCCACTCTCTTCTAAACCCTCTCTATATGTTTGCCAAACTGTCTTGCTATGCAATGACTTTAGAGGCTTTATCTTTCACTAAGTCATCCTGCTTATCTGATTCAGCAGCTGTGACCTCAAAATGCTGTACTTAACTTCAGATCCATAAGCTCTACATACAAAGTAAACAGTCAAACATATAGCACCTTCCCATGTAAACTAGATAGCTGTAAAACTGGAAACGGTTTTACACCTGCACAGTTAAACTGAATGATTTTTATCTCACCCTGTATCCTCAACAGAACTATGGTAGGCAGATTTAAAATGCTATTTCCCAAATAAACTCAAGTTCAAAAGCTGCTTTTGAGAATTGGCTAGAAGTGTCCCAAGCCATTCATGGGCATCCCCACTGGACCTCAATGTGCATCACTCTTTATATGTTTCAGAGACTATGGGGGAAAAAAAACCAAAACACTTACACACCTGTGGTCATCTGTTTTGGCTGATGTAGGAGGCCAGATACAAGTAAACCTTTTTAGAAATAAACAGCCTTTCTGGGGCAAAAGACCCAGAGAAAGGGGAAAACAGCTCTACTTTTTTCTTCCAGACTATCATAATTTGGGCTCATCGTATTTAGCAACAGTCTATGCAACTTCTTTATTCCTTAAATTTGTGGAAATACATACATATTTCAAAAGCAGATTCAAGAGATCACTGCCTTTTTATTTACCTCATACAACAGATACCAATATTCCACTGGTACACACTGGCATCTGGTGAAACTGAGGTAGCTGCCACTTTTTTACTGTACTTGCAGTGAAAACATTTTCATTTGTCTGCTTTCTCAGTTAAAGAAAGTTAGTTGTATATAGAAAGGTACATATAAATTTCTAGTTTGCCCTGGGAGAAAATGAAACCTTCCTCCTGCCACTGGCTTGTTTTTTAAATTTCCACCTAAATGACAGCAGTGAGTTCAGAGTAGTACACCTAATCCAAACCCAAACATTATTTTGTCTGCTAATACATCTGCTCACATCTTTCCTCACAGAATAAGGTTAGCTTGCTCCCACTGATCCTAGTTATTTTATTGTGCTGATCCTTCCACCTATTAGCTGCTGAATATTCTGTCTGGCATTTTGATTCCCTGACACTGATTCAGGAAAGAAAGGGTGGGGCAGGATTAAGGTAGGAGGACACAGATTTTCAGACCTATCGATGTTATCAAAGAAAGCAGTAAGTAGTTCTTGTGACTTGGTGCCTGAGTGGCTTTCATGCCCACTGTTCCAAGGGGTCCAGAAGAGATGAATTTAGAGAAATCTGATGATGTTAGAATCATAGAATCATAGAATGGTAAGGTTGGAAGGGACCTCAAGGATCATCTAGTTCCAACCCCCTGCCATAGGCAGGGACACCTCCCACTAGTACAGGTTACTCAAGGTTTCTGAATGACGTTAACTTTCTATATGGTCCTGCCCCTCTGTCATCCTGAGAGTAGAGAGGGTAGCAGTTCTGTGCTGGAGATGCAAGGCACCCTAAATTAGACACTAAATGAGGGAGAAGGCAGCTGGTGACACTGGCACTCCACACCCTGTGCAGGTGTCACTGTCTGGAAGAGGCCAGTCTCTGCACAAGTGACACCCTGGTGCGTTACACTGGAAGCCTGGCATCATGGTAGCTCTTGCACAACTTTCTTCATGAAGGCTCACATCAAATTTTCTTCCTCCAGGGCTGGAATTTAAAGTAAACTCATGTGTAAGTAAATTGATCAGGCTGCTGAAGAAGACACAAGAACAGAAAATCCATGCCAGGGTGTGCTTCAGCCCTCTTCATGAATTTCTCTGTTTTCCTTACTTCCAATGCGCTTCACAAGTATGGAAGCAGTTAGTCTGTTAATTAAGGAACGTCACTGTTCCCTTTGTGATCCAGCTTTTGTCTTAATACGGTGAAACTAACCACGACTCAATTACTGACATAAACCTAGTACCCACATAAATGCAACAAATGGGGAAGCAGAGAGGACAAGGAGAAAGGAGGCAAGGAGAAAAGGGTTGTATCAAAGGCCAGTTTTGAACCGATTTATAATTTAACTCACTCACAGTATGCCATGTCTCCAAAGCAGATGCTTTCTGTATGCTCAGAGTAACAGGCATTTGCTTTAGACTTCTGCCTATATGGGGCTTTCAGCTCGGTCATCTTCATCAAAACACTTCCTCATTAGTTTGTTGATCCCATGTTGGCTCAGGTTCTGACCACACAGCTGTTAGTGACAAGAGATCCAAGCTGCTTTTAGCATTTTAATGTGGTTTTCATCTAAAGAACATGTGTGTTATCAGAAGCTGTGATTAACATTTTCAGGATCAAACACATGAGTTCTAATTTTAAAATATCCAATATAGTACAGTAACTCAACAGACACAACTCCTTAAGTAGGGCTCAAGTTCTATACCATCAGTTTTCCTTACATGGTTTTCATTTCACTCTGCACATACATACACACATTCAGATGCACATACTTGATATCTACCATCCACCTTTGAATCATATTAAAGCCTAAAGAACTTTTTAATAGTGTGGCTACCCAGATTAGTGCACATCAGAGCGTTCTGTAGACTATGCTGAGCTTTCAGCATAGAAGCATTCTGTCAGCACACTACTAGCATCACCTTTACTAAGCAAAATGAGGATTTTAAGAATCATGTGTAGATATTTAATACTATGTGTCTTCACAATCAATAAAGTCCTAGTGCAATGTGGCTACAATATGCAATGATCACAATACAGCAAAAATCAACAATTTCTGCTAAACTAGAGGTTTTCATCCTCTCCTGGGAATATGATTATGCCTTTTCAATATACTTATCTGATTCACGCAAAGGTAATCTTGCCAAAGGATTTTAATAAACTTATTTAGCCATTTAGAAATGTTTTGCTAGTTTCACTTTGATTATGCTAAAAAAAAAAAAAAAATAGAGGTTAATTAAAGCTTTTACTTGAAAGGTATTTCTTTGGGCCCCTCAATTCAAGAGAGATGCATTGGAATGTGCCCAGAGAAGGGAGACGAAGCTGGTGAGGGGCCTAGAGCACAAGCCCTAGGAGAGGCTAAGGGAGCTGGGCTTGTTTAGCCTGGAAAAGAGGAGGCTCAGAGGTGACCTCATTGCTGTCTACAACTACCTGAAAGGAGGTTGTAGCCAGGTGGGGGTCGGTCTCTTTTCCAGGTAACCAGCAACAGAATAAGGGTACACAGTCTCAAGTTGTGCCAGGGGAGGTATAGGCTGGATATTAGGAGAAAGTTCTTCACAGAGTGATTTGCCATTGGAATGGGCTGCCCAGGGAGGTGATGGGAGTCACCATCCCTGGAGGTGTTGAAGAAAAGACTGGATGAGGCACTTAGTGACATGGTTCAGTTGATTGCATAGGGCTGGGTGATAGGTTGGGCTGCATGATCTTGGAGGTCTCTTCCAACCTCGTTGATTCTACGATTCTTTGAGTTGTATTTTTTAACAATTGGCTAAAACCAAAACAGTATTGGAAATATTATTTACTGCCTGAATAGAAGACTGTGACAAAGTCTATCTTAACATTATGTTTTCTGTTTCTATCTCTATCTGCTATTTTGTATTCTAAATCTGCCCATCTCCATCAGAATTTCCCCTTACAAAATTTTCTTTCATGTCCTCTCTTGTGTGAATGCTTTCCCACCACTGAATATTCTGTTCTATTATTTTTGGGTTTCCTGCTTTTCTGCAGCCAGTTCTCCCTTTCCCATTCCCATTTACTATGACAGAACTAGTTCTGAAGTGAGATTTCATGTGAGAAGTGGAGAAGCAGAGAGATCTGCTTTTATTGTTTCTTTATGCTCCTTTTCCAATTTCTACTAAAAAAAATCATCAGAAAAATCCTAAGAGCTGATTAATCTATTGAAAATGAGGTTGGTCAGGCAGCTTGCACAATCATTTGTTATTTGCAAAGATGGAAATGCATCTTTGGAGGATCTCAGTGAAGTCTTCCAGCAATATTCCAGCCCTGAAGGAAGCCTGATCTTTCTCCACCTTTGAAATCCATAGGTGAGGTCTTTAAGATGCTTGCTGTAATATTTTAATTTAATTTTCTCTCATCCACTGATTTTCTAGCTCTCATACCTGCCTTTCTTTTAATCTGACTTCTGCTTCTCCCCTTTTGATCATCACCCTCAAACCACTATTTTTCAAGATTCATTCTTGAAGATTCTGCTTACTGAGGCAAACTCCTTTCCACCTATTGCCCACTGAAAGTCACCTTCCCACTTAGCTCAAGCTATTCCAGAGGACAGTGTTGTAGATGTAAATTCCAGCAGATGTCTATTCGAGCAACAAGTCACCTGCTGAGAAACAGATTTCTTAATGGCTCCACTGGAAATGTGGCTGGCCTCTCTGCGCCAAGTCTTATGCCAGTCATGTCTCCAGGGCTTACAAACAAGGCCACAGCCTTTTGTAAAACCAGTAAGAAAGTTTGGATCAAATCTTTGGATTAAAAAAGGGACTCCTTTGATATTATTTATAAAAAGCATGCATCCCACTGAGGAAATGCCTATCTGTGACAGTGAGCAGGATTCCTGGTATTGCTATATTTTGAAGGCTACTTTTGAAGCTGTATATTGCTTTCTCTCACTTCCTATGAATTCTGTTTGGATGTGCACTACTGCAGAGACCATGTCTATGGGGCAACCACCGTCAAAACCAAGAACCAGTACCTTGTATATAACACTTTCTTACCTGGCATTACAAGGACAAGTATTTTTAATTTCACCATGGTTAGTTAACAAAGCAGAGAATATTAAATGGTTTTCGAACCAGCTTTCTGTTTCTGGAATCCAAGTCAACTTTTCTTGATGTACTTACAAGAGAGAGGTCCCAAATTAAGCACACACTAACAGATGCACCATTTTCAGCTCTGGAGCCCTCAGCACAGGAAGGACATGGAAGTGTTGGAGTGGGTCCAGAGGAGGGCCACAAAGATGATCAGAGGGCTGGAGCAGCTCTCCTATGAGGACAGGCTGAGAGAGTTGGGGCTCTTCAGCCTGGAGAAGAGAAGGCTTCAAGGGGACCTGATAGCAGCCTCCCAGTATCTGAAGGGGGCCTACAGAAAGGCTGGAGAGGGACTATTTACAAGGTCATGCAACAACAGGACAAGGGGCAATGGGTTTAAACTGGCAGAGGGGAGATTTAGACTGGATGTTAGGACGAAGTTCTTTCCAGTGAGGGTGGTGAGGCACTGGAACAGGTTGCCCAGGGAGGTTGTGGCTGCTCCCTCCCTGGAGGTGTTCAAGGCCAGGCTGGACGAGGCCTTAAGTGACCTGTACTAGTGGGAGGTGTCCCTGCCTATGGCAGGGGGGTTGAACTAGATGATCCTTGAGGTCCCTTCAAACCTTACCATTCTGATTCTATGATTCTATGATTTTAATATAGAAAATAACATTTCTTCTGAGTTGCAGAAACATACACTAGTTTACAACTATATCACTGATACACAGTTTTATAGAACACTTCTCTTAAATACAAGAAGGGATCAGTTACATTATGCAGACTCTAACCAGTCTTCATAAATATGAGTATACCACATAATTTTGGTTTCTATAAAATAGAGAATGAGCACTCCAGTCCTCATTGTTTATGCACTAGTATTCACAAGAGCCTTTCAAAACTGAAGTGAGCCTGGGGAGACATGCAGCAGCTGAGTTTTTCATGGGTATCAGCCCTCAACCATCTCCTACTGTGGGTGCAAAGGACGGAGCGTGCCCACAAGCAGTGAGTTATATTACAGTTGCCTGCAGCACAAACCAGAGTAAGCTGCCAGCTGCCAGATCAGGACTCTTCAGCTCTCCATGTCTGGGAGTCCCTCCAACCACTAAAAAGAAGCACCATGTATTTTAGGATGGCATGTATCAGCGGTTGAAGTGGCATGCCTGCACATCTTGGGAGAGCACTGTGGGAGCTGTGGGGGCAACTGGTGCAAGATCAGGAATGCTCTGAGCATAGAGTTGAAACCTATGCTTTCCAGCACTAGCTTTGACACGGATTTTTTTCTCCAGCTTTAGGTAAGCAAGTTGACCTTGCTGGTTCACTATCTGTTCTGCCCTCTTTCCCAGATGATAATTAGAATTAGATCTTTGTAAAGAACTTGAGAGACTTACAGTGCCCTTGTTAAGTGTTATGGCCTTAATTCCTGATTACATCCAGGACCTTTTTCAATGCTTCAAGTTCCATTTACGTAGCCATTGATGTAAAGGTCTTTTATCTAAGTAACAGTTGGTCCCTATGTATCTAGGACACTCTTGTATCCCTGACACCTGTTACTGGAAACTGTCATCATTGGAGATTCGGCTTTCTTCCAACACAAGTGTCCCTCAGCTCTCTGTGTGGTGTGGCCCGATTACCAAATGTGGCCATCTTTTCTGTAAGAAATACGGTAGCACAAGCCATCTTCAAAGTCAAAGCCTATTAAGCGAAAATGTCTCGAGCCCCAAATCATGAGCTTGAAAACCTTCAGCTTAGAGTGTCCATTTTCACCTCCTACTGTAAAATCAGCATCATTTTTTTCCCAGTGGCTAGATTTGCTGCCATGGTTACAGCTTCACACTGAGTAGGGTCACCTTCTCTTTAAAGAAAAATCAATGAAAGACTTCATTTTCACTAGCTCTGTTATTCCTCATACAAGTCACTTTTTACAACAGTTTTTATTTCCTTAATGTTCCATTCTCCAAAATTAATAAATAAATGTGATGTCAACAGTGAGATGAGGAAGACAGCTGTCAGGCAGATACAGGCACTAATTTATAAAACAGCTCTGCACATTAATGAAGCCTTCAAGCAACATTGCCTATCCTCTTCCTTTCTCTTGAACTTTTAAGCTTGCAGCTATCATGGACTTTAATATTTTTTATAATGTTGGAGTTTAGTTTTTTTCATAAGTAAAATGGAAATTTTTACACTAAGAAAAACCTTTCCAAATCTAGCACAGAAATCTACTTCTGATGTCCTTGACAATTCTGTGCCTCCCACCACACAATTATAGAGATCAAATGCACAGGCCCAAACACTTTCTTTTTCTAGCTCTTTTTACTGAAACATGTTTTCCAAACACACCAAGATTGCCCATAAAACTATTTTTTTTAGAACTTCCCTCTGACTCAGAGGAAAGAAGAGAGCCAGGTGAGGAAAGAAGAGAGCCAGGTGTATAGCTGACCAAGATACCACACTTTGAGGCATCTTTGCAAGTGCTGTTAAACTGAGGATGGCATTAAGGAATTCCAATGCCATCAAGACCACACTAGCAGAGCAGACAGGTCCCCCACATCAGCAGCACTATTCTGACTCAAGGCAAAGGGCTCATGGAGAAGAGTAGAACTGCTCGAAGGCACTGAAATGCCTGTGCATCCAGTGTCTGTTTGCCTCACAGAAGTCCTGGAAAGCCACTAGGAGCACATGCCACTTGCTGCAAAAGCGATGGCAAGTATTGAAGGGGACAGTGGGAGGACAAGGAAAAGAGGCAAAGAAGGAGAGAGACAAAAAACCAAGACCCATCAGTTGTTACTGACTCACTTCCCGATTGCCTAACAGTGGCAGAAAAGACAAAATGGTCTCTCCACACCCTTCTCCCAGCTCTTCATCTTACTTCTGTTCCTTCTGCTGCCTCCACTACTTGGGACATGAGCAGTAAGGTCTCTGCTTACAATACTTCATGCTTAGGATTTCAAAACTTGGTTATAGCCATGCTGCTGAGCAGCACTGAGTTAGTTCAGTAAGGAAAATTTACCCTGCAGGCAACTTCAATTCATGACACTGCTGATGAAGTGGAAAGCAAAATGCTACCCATGAAGACTTTATATAAATAGTATCTCTCCACTGACAGCTGATAGCCCATTCATCTTGGTTTAGCTGCCACATCTGCTGGACAGAAAAGATTTGAAAGAATACCACTACTACCACAGAATCTGTGATACCATAAATTTTAGACATTTAGAAGTAGAAAAAACATATTTTATTAATACTGTAACCCCAAGTCAGGTCATGCTTTCTCCCCACAGGATATTTTCAGTTGGGAGTGAAGAAACAGGTTAAATATCCTGATGTTTTGTCACTGAAGCTGAAGGTTATGTTCCCTAAACTAAATGCTGTCCACTTTTGTTAGTCTTCCATGGTTGAATACAACCCACACAGCACAATGCAGAATGACTGCAGGTTGACACTGAGATGAAAATGAACTCCAAAAAATCAGAAGTTTTGACTGATCTCCCAGCAGATGTTTTTTTAAACAGTGTTTTGAGCACTAGTGTGTTATTAAAGAATGATATCAGGCATAAGCCTGCCCCAATTTTTGCCTCCAGAAAGTCTGTATTGCACTTGAAAGGAGGTTTTTGCATCTCTCACAAGCTGAACACCCAGCAGGAGCCCAGAAAGCAAATATGGATTTAAAGACAACATGTTTCATTATGGCTTTTGCAGGTTGTAATTGAGATTGCAAAAAGTTTTTTCTAACTGAAGACACTCCTCACTTATTATACACCTTTTCTGTTCAACTCCTTCATGATTTGTGTCTGCCCAAGGTAACCATGGTACAATCTTTCCTGACATTTTGCAGTTTGGGGAAGAAACCCAGGACAGCGTACGCTACTGCCAGTGCCAAAGAGAAAGCCCTAACGTCAACATAAATGCAGACAGGCATGGAGGTAATGGAATAAGCTGGAAGCATTGCACTCAAAAGCTAAAAAATAAACATGCATCTTTTCTTTTGTGTTAGAAACAACACATGCCAGGGAAGTTGCCATTGATAGTCACAAGCCACAGATTTGTAGTGTGTTTAAAGAACTCTACAACCAAAGTGAGTCAGATTTACACTCGTTCCCTGGATAATGCTTCTTTCCCATTTTGAAAATGGGGGCTGTATTTCCCCTTTTCCAGTCAGTGGGAACTTCCCTGGACTGCCATGACTTCTGGAATATAATAAAGAGTGGTTTAGCAACCTCATCGACCAGTTCCCTCAGTACCTGTGGGTGTATCCCGTCAGGTCCCATGGACTTGGCACACTTTCAGGTTTGTCAGGTGGTCATGAACCTGATCTTCAGTCACAATGGGCAGTTCTTTCTTCCAACCCCTGCCACCATCTTCTGTGACTCTGGGAGTGTTGTTGGAGCCCTTGCCAGTGAAGACTGAGATAAAGAAGTCATTGAGAACCTCAGCCTTCTCCACATCACTTGTCACCAGTTCTCCCATTTCCCTTCTGAGGGAGCCCATACCTTGTTTGGTCTTCCTTTTGCAATTAATGTACCTACAGAGTCTTTTTCTATTCCCCTTGATTTCTATGACTACATTTAGTTCTAATTGAGCTTTAGCTTTTCTAACCAGGTCTCTTGCTCCTTGGGCAGTTTCCTAATATCCCCTCCCATGCTAGCTGTCCTTTCTTCCACTCCTAGTACAGCTGGGGTTTTTTTGTGTTTTTTTTGTTTGTTTGTTTTTTTGTTTGGTTTTTTTTTGCCAGTGTGACCCAGGGCTCTCCTAACATTCTTTCCTGCCTCTCCCTTTGTTGGCGTACTTTGCTCCTGGACACCAATGCAAAGAGAGGGAGAAGAAATGGTATAACCCCATTTAAAAACACTCACAGATAGACAAGGCAATTTCATCTGCTAGACAAATCATGTTTAACTCTGAAGAGCACTGCCTACACCCATCTCCCAACTTCTGAACTTCTGTGGTAAGCAAGCACTGTTGATATCAACTGACTGACCTGTGAGATATATCGTCCTCTGATTCAGCAAACTCAGCTGCAACAACAGCTGAGTTTGGTCATTCAGTAGACATTCTTACTTTTTGGTACAGATTTCAGGGTTTTCTGAGTGACATCCTCTGGCAAATCATCAGCTAAAACATAGCTTCTGTACATCATCAACAAAGGAGCTACACTATCAGCAGCTATGCTATTTTCAGAAGGATAGCCTGAGGGAGGAGAAGATAGCTTTTTCTGTGGGTATCGGGGTCCTGCCAGATTCTTTAAGTTTCCTATGCTCTCACCTCCTGTCCAGCTCTCTGCCAGACATCTTCCTCCCCACTTCCTGAATATCAACTTTATTCCCACATCCCTTCTGCCCTGCCATAGCTATGACTCTGATGCTTCAGAATTCATTGCTAACCAGTGGCCTTGCCCAGGCCAAAATCTTTTTTACAGCTACAGATTTTACTCTTTTCATCCTTGCAATGTACTGTTTCAAGCTAGTTCTTTTCCTGCTTAACTACATGCTTGTTTATCTACTCTGCATGGGCTGAAGCACTGCTCCTAGAGTCAGCAATAAGGCATTCTCTGATGGATTCACGTCCACAAACATCATACGGTATTTTATTACCCAAGGTCAGTCTTAGGCCATATGAACAGTCTCTATGGGGATTGGTCTTGTTCATTTCAAGTTATGACTTCATGAGTGTGACTGTAAGGAAACCAGACAGATCACCAAGTCTGACTATGACAACAAACTGGGAAGGCACTCAATCCCTGTGCTGCTCCATTGTCACAAAATTGAAGGAATGTCTGTCTCCAAGACACACAAAGACAGCTTTTATGTGTTCAGTGTCTTAAAGGTTTGAACTTACAATAATGGCTTATTTTGTGCTGCAGTACAGAAAACAGATAGCCACAATGTCTACCAGCAGCTCCCAAAACTAAGGCATTAGCTGATAGAAAGGAACGTCTACCACTGTTTCTACTGCTGGATTTGAAAGGGATCCTTGTATCAACTCAGTAGTTGCTCAAGCCATGGAAACATATATGTTAAATCATAATACCTTGTAATCTTCATGTTTGATAGGATAATAGAAGTAAAAACACAGCATACTTAATCCATATTACAATCATAACATTGTTGCTTATTCTAGCAAGAGACATGGAAAGGCAGTGATCTAGAAAAATTATAGTTAGAATATTGCAATCTTTGTTTCAACACCCTTTTAAAACAAAGATTAAAAGAAAATAATTTAGACATTGCCATTACAAGTAACTTCCAAATGTTCTTGAATCCCAAAGAAGCTGCTAACAAGTGTTGAAGTTTTGGATTGTAAGTTATTTAATGAAAGACAATTACTTTCATCATCAGAAAAAACACCCCCCTGAGGCTCTCTGTGTAGGAACTGGTTTTTTTCCTCCTTCCTTTTTAGCAGAATTAAATATATCTTCTTACCTGGTAAGAAAAGTGGTTCAATTCTGTTGGAGGAGTTGTCTTTTCAACAGCAAGAGAGTTCACAAAGCACTAAACTACAGGAAAATACTCCTGCTGCACAGACATTCCCAGGGGGGGCCATGCCATGTTAAGATCTCAATGTCTGCCTGTCTCAGAGTCCAGGAATCTTACTGGAACTATTTAACAAAATTAACATTTGCCTCTTCTTTTTTCAGTGCCCCAATAAGGGCTTGCACTGACACAAGTTCAGAAAGTTAATCAAATTGTTTAATTTATTACAGCAACAGATATGAGATTTGGGATTGCTTGTCATAAATGCGCTAACTGCAAGTGACTGATTTCAGGATTAATAAATCCTGGGTAACATCCAACAAAGTCAGAGACTTAAATCTTTGCAACAGCTCTAATATATAATAGAAATGCAGCAAAACTTAAGACACATATTGAAGGTGCAATTCTTGCCAAGAAGAGCGTTCTTCTCATGGGTGTAGGAAAAGGAGCACAGCCTGTCATCTGTCCTTTTCTGTCTTTCTCTCCTCTCTGTGGCTGCACCTGCACACTGCCAGTGCAGTGCCCCCGTGCACCAAGAGATGTTCCTCTTGCGGGATTTTTACCCTAGCCCTGGCTGTCTCTGCCTTCTAGGTGACATTTAGTGTGTTTTGGAAGGAGATCTGAGTAACATAGTCATGTGTGTTTAGCACACATTCAGCTTGGCTCATCAGCACGGTGGGGAGGTGTTAACTTTAATATTAAAATTGCAGCTAACTAGGCAAAGATCTTTGCTTGAGTGCCCTGGCTCTCAAAAATCTATTTTGAAGTTGAGTGTTCATGTTATTTTAGCCTTGCCTCGATAGTTTTAGCCACAACAGGGCCATCTCATCTTCACAAGTCTCCTTTCTTCAGCTCTTTGGCAGGCCAGCTTCACAGATCTTCGTTTAACACAAACACCTGCTGACTGTAAATGACCTTGGTTCAGAAGCATGCCTGCATCAGCTTGTCCCAGAGCAAGCTAGGCAGTTAGCCCAGATTCTGCCTTCAGCCTGATTACTTACATGAGCTATAGGCTGTCCCGCTGTAGAGAAATGTGAGAGCAATTTGGGGTGATCAGGAGCTGGAGCCATATATGGAGTGATACAGCTGTACAGAGATACCTACTGTTTCAGGACACAAGTAGATTCTCAAAGAGAAGCTTTATGTTGGGGTCCCTTTTGCCTTAGATCTCACACAGTTAGTTTCCCCAGAATGCTGAAAGCACATAGATGCCTGTGATCTGGATTTCCCAGCATTTCACATCTCTTCATTGCCAACAAATTGATAAAAACATATTGAAAACTATTTTAGATTCAGAACACTGACACAACTATGCAGAAACAAACAGCATTACATTTGAAAGATTCTCCAGACAGTGAATTTGTCAATTGACAGTGCTTCATTCTTTGTGAAGAAGTAAATACTGTTTTTTTCAGGCTAATGATCTATTCCTAAGGAAAGCTATTTCAGTTAGAATAGGTTTTCAGAAGAAATATTCTCAACACGTTCTCCATCTCTTCTGCTACTTTTATAGCAGCATTAACTACCTCTAGTTGAAACCCATAATGCTTCAGCAGCTGCTCATTTTGAAATGACAAAAAACTCTACAGACTTGGGATGGTATAAACATGTTTAAAGACTTCATAGAAAAGACTGAAAGATCTTTGTTTGTCTCATTTTTCCCCAAGCAGTGCTGGCCAAAACCATTTCAAAGCGTGTTTTTTGTCAGAAAACACTATTTCAAGGAAGTTACACCATTTAGTGGAATTGCACTCATCAGCATCAAATTTATATGAGAAATTAGCAATGATCATGATACACACACAGACCATAATCCAGACAACAGCCTTCCTCAAACTGACAGCCATCTGACATAATCAGAAAACACTGGGCCAGATCATGTGTCTGGATAAAGCATTACTACACCTGATAACCTGAATGCTAGGTGATTAGCTGCTAGGGAACTAAGCTGTCTAGATTAAGTTCACAGTATTCAGCCCAAGACAGAAAGGAAAAGACAAGAAAGAAAGGGAAAAAAAACCAAACCAAAATACAAAAAAAAAAAAAAAAAAAAAAAAAAAAAAAAAAAAAAAAAAAAAAAAAAAAAAAAAAAAAAAAAAAAAAAAAAAAAAAAAAAAGAAAAGAAAAGAAAAAAACCCCAAAACCAACCAAACCAACCCTCAACAGAACTAATTTACAAAATGATGTGACAGTCATGTTAGTGGCAAGAGGAGGAAGATTCAATCCCACGTCCCTTTCACACTAAGGAATATCAAACTTAGAGGCCTGGATATGAAATAAATACATAGGTTTCCACTGTGCTCAGTGGAGCTCCGAGTCTCTGTAACTTTGCACCCATGTAGGTGCCCTATTGCCACCTGAGATGCCCTGGAATATTCGAGACATACACAACGGCTGCTAAATTTCACACTGGACTAGATTTCCCATCTGCACAGAGGGCATTGTCCTGGGTGCTCTGGAACAGGACAGACCTCTTTTCTTAGCTGGTTTCATTTACAGAGAAAGTACTAAGCATGTAACTGTCATCTCCAGGAAGGACAACATTTTAAAAGAATGAGCTTCTGCAAAATGTAGCAAAGCCTGAAGAAAACTAAATCTGTAAGCGTTCATGTAAGCTCACGACGACAAGAAAAAGAACACAACCACAAAACAACAACAGAACCAACCACAAAACAAATCAAGAACACAAAAGTCAAACTACAGCAGAGTAAAAAATACTAGGCATGTTTGGCTCGATAACCCAATGGCTCCCTCTGCAGGGCGATACCTTATTTGGAGGAAAAAAGTCTTCCTACGTCATTGATGCACATCTCAAGTTGCTTCCAGACGTTGAAATACCCCTGGGACCAATTAATCCCTTATGTTCACATATAACCGTGTAGTATGTACAAAATTGACGTATATATTGCCAATGGTGTCTCAGTCACTTAAACATTTCTGTAGATATCAATTTAGCCAAGTTCATGCTATCTTCACAAACCTCCTTGGAATAAGGTAGGGAACTCAAGTATGTTGCACTTTGTACACACGAGAATCCACATATCCTAGCCCTTCTGGTAGGAAAGAACTCTTGATTAAAAAATGCTGTAACTTGTTGAAAAAAAAGGAAAACAATAGGAATATGGAAGGGCCTTCACTCAGAAAAAGCAATGCTTTGTTAGTTTAAAAATTCGACTACAAATAACAATAAATGCCTAAAGAAAGGAAGAGATGGATACCAAATTTTCCTACATTTGACATTTTATACTACTTCTGGTTTTAATTATCTTTCCAAGAAAGACATGCATTCCTGTGTGACCTGCCCTACGTGATCCTGCTTTGGCAGAGAGTTGCACTTGATGATCTCTTGGTGTCCCTTCCAATCTCTACCATTCAATGATTGTTTATATGCCTCTTTGTAGTGTTTCAAGGACCAATTAGGAGATGACGTTCAAAAGTAAGGCTTGGGACATACTGTTCCTGAGGCCTTGAGTAACCTGTACTAGTGGGAGGTGTCCCTGCCTATGGCAGGGGGTTGGAACTAGATGATCCTTGAGGTCCCTTCCAACCTTACCATTCTATGATTCTATGATTCTATGAATGTTCTGTCCACTTCAGGCAGCAACATGTCAATTTCTAATCACTAATTCCTCATCTCACTTTGGAAATTGGCAGTGTATGATCTCAGAAACCTCTTTTAAAAGCTGACTGTGTTTTATATTGACAATCTGATCTGGCTGTATAAAACAGCAATAGGTACCAATAAAATATTTCAATACAGTTATCGAAGCAAACACTTCCCACTGTCAGATTTAATAGCAATTCTCTGGAAACCAGACATGGTATTAACTTTAACAGAAGTAAATTCATAGCAAGAGAGAGAGAGAGCGAGCTATATCTAAGCTTTTACTTAAAAATTAATACATCTAAAATTCATGAATTGGGATGCTTTGTGAAAGTATAAATACCTAAGTTATTTCAACTATTTACTGAGCATCTCTAGATGCTGTCATATGCTCTTACACATCTTAAGTGCATGCTAATTATAAGGCTACCATAGAACCCTCTCCCTAGAAGAAACATAAGGCTTAGCACTTTTGCAAGGAAAAGAATGTCATCCTATACCTTACCCCAGTCCTATCCTACTATTCCCTCATTTAGAAGTTTTCAGGCAACTGAAAAACTAAAACCCATATGTAGTTCTGCAATTTGTAATTTGTTTTCTGACAGTTTAAAAAATAACACATTATTAGAAGTCACAGCAATAGTGGACAAGGGAAGGGCAACTGATGTCATCTACCTGGACCTGAGTAAGGCATTTGACTCTGTCCTACATGACATCCTGGTCGTCAAACTGGAAAAACATGGACTTGATGGGTAAGGAATTGGCTGGATGGTCAAACCCAGAGAGTGGTGATCAACGGCACAATGTCCACCTGGAGACCAGTGCCAAGTGGTGTCCCTCAGGGGTCAGTGCTGGCACCAGTGCTGTTTAACATCTTTGTCAGTGACATGGACAGAGGAATCGAGTGCACCCTCAGCAAGTTTGCAGATGACACCAAGCTGTGTGGCACAGTCGACTTGCCAGAGGGCAGGGATCCATCCAGAGGGACCTGGGCAGGCTGGAGAGGTGGGCCCAGGCCAACCTCATGAAATTCAAACATGGCCAAGTGTAAGGTCCTGTACCTGGGTAGGCACAATTCCAAGCACAAATCAAGGCTGGGTGGGGAATGGCTGGAGAGTAGCCCTGAGGAAAAGGACCTGGGGGTCTGGGTTGATGAAAAGCTCAACATGAGCCTGCAGTGTGCACATGCAGCCCAGACAGCAAACCGAGTCCTAGGCTGCATCAAGAGCAGCGAAAGAAAATGGATTCAGAAGTGGAGAAAATCCTCCTCTGTATTTTACCTCTAGGAGGATGGTTAGAATTCTCATTCAACAGCCCACCAAGTATACTTAAAGTTCTCCTTAGACCCAACTTGCAGAAACGTTACTGAAAGGGTGCTAAAATAAATGCATATTTGGCATAAAGAAAATACTGCCTGATTGTGTAAGTGCCTCAGCACATCTTAGAAATTCTGAGTAACTGCTGATGGAATTTGCACACTGCACAAGATATCAGCCATGGTCCAACCCATGTACTCACTACACATCACACCAGCAAAGCAGGTGAAAAGCAGTGTGCACTGATACACATCAACTAAATAAACTATGAATGCTATGTGGTATGTGAAGATGTAAAGAGCATTTTCTCATTTCTTTCTCAGACCCATCCATCATAGAAACAAAAATATGGAAGCTCACGAATGTAGCAGAAACTCAGTTAACCTAAATAAAGAGGAAAGCAACTGTAAGCCTATTAAGATTTAATAATTCTACGCTATATCCTGGCCTTGGTGTCAATTGTCCCTCATAGCAGACTGCTTTGAGAAGTTACAGATGAAATTTAACCTGCACTTGGGGGAAGTTACAGCAAGGCAAGAACTGATTTAGAAGCACTTTAATATGCTGCTTCAGCACCATGCCTACACAATCTATATAACCAGCTTCCTGCCTGGATGCATTCTCCCAAACCTGCAAAGGCCTAAGATCCTCAAATTACCACTACAACAGACCACATTTCCTATTATTTACAGATACATCTTTCCCATAACTTTTCAAAGGCAAATAAACAAAATGTAACTTCCCCATATACAGAGAAATTTATAAAGAAAGCCTTTTTAAGGCGGCCATGGTTATTCTATCAGCATACACCAGGCTGAGCAAGCCACTAGAGGGAGTGCAAACACTGTTGAAAATTCTGCAACGGGCAGAAGAGCCAGACGCAAGCAGCGCTTGATGCCAAGTCTGTTCCTAATAGCCTGCATTGTAATTTGCACTAAAAATCAATTTAATTTCCTCTTCAGCATTAATGCATTACAAGTAATTCTTCAATACTAATCTGATAAGGAGACAGAGGGAGAGAGAAAGGCATTAATAATGTGCAGCTTGAGCAAATCAAATGCAGAACCGGGTCAGAGCAGCAGGCAAAGCGGCCTTGGTGTCAGATAAGTGGAACTAAAAGGTTCCAGAGCTTGCTTGTGCCAGAAGAAAGGCAGATCAGATGTGCAGATCGCCCTCCTGATTTTCATCCTGCTTTCAGTGCCAGTGAGGGAGGGGCTGAGGCATACTAGTCCAACTCAAAAGGGGCATCTACTGCCAGCATTTAATAGCAGCAGGAACAGGCACCACCTCCTTCCTCCTCTTTTATGAGACAAATAAATAAGGCTTCTTGACAAACAAACAAAACAACCCTGATAACATACATTTTCAACCTGAAATTGTTTATATGTGAGTCAAATTTGCAAAATCTTCCATCATCATAGTCAGATTCTTCTCATGTCTTATTTCTGAATACCACACAGTCAGATTCCACTTTCAAGATGAAGGTTTTTTATAAAAGCCAAGTATAAATATATTCTTAAACATTTTTTCTTTCTGGATGGTTTGGCACAAAATAGTGTTCGAATGTCCTTATCAGTTGTTGCAGTATTCTTCCAGTATCTGAAGGAGGCCTACAGGAAGGCTGGGGAGGGACTATTTACAAGGGCTTGTAATGACAGGACAAGGGGCAATGGGTTCAAACTGGAAGAGGAGAGATTTAAACTGGATGTTAGGAAGAAGCTAATAGCTAGTAGCTAATAGCTACAGTGAGGGTGGTGAGACACTGGAACAGGTTGCCCAGGGAGGCTGTGGCTGCTCCCTCTCTAGAAGTGTTCAAGGCCAGGTTGGACGAGGTCTTGAGTGACCTATACTAGTGAAAGGTGGATCCTGCTGTACAGGATCCCCGCCTATGGCAGGGGGTTGGAACTAGATGATCTTTGAGGTCACTTCCAACCTTACCATTCTATGATTCTAGCAGGAAACAGCAAGCTGGATACTGCTGTTTACAAAGGACAGGAGCATAAAGGATAATGCAATACTGATCTCCTGACTGAGGTAATCAGTGCGATAAAATTTTGTCTTAGCAATATGAAGCCTGACACATCAGCATGAAGTCAGGTATATATGGCTAGCTGCTTCCAAGGGATGAAGGAGAAAGGTCACTAGGCTGTGCAGCAGACTTGTACCACACATCCCATAGTTTTTTGTCTGTCTTGGATCCAGGCCAGCGGCTGAAGACCCTACACCTACAGATCAGTGGACACAACTTCAAGATTTGACTGCCTCAAAACACAGAGTGAGAGAGGACTCTTTTTCCAGCAGGCAGTTCAGCTCAGGCTCCCGCATTTGCAAACAGCACTCTAGCTAAATCATCATATGTATTTTTCCAGTATTGCATGAAATCAATGAAGCATCTTTACAATAAATTAATTGGCTTTGAGGCTATCATGTGACTCACCACACTTACCACTCCCCTTTGTACACCAGGATCATTAAAGTTCTTGCCAGCTACTTTATCTAAAAATCTTCATAAATAATGCACCCTTTTGATCTATCTTTATTTTTTTGCCCTTCACACTTTTCCTTCTCATCTTTCTTAGTCTTCATTGTTGTTACTTTAGGAAGAGCTAATAATCCAAACATCAGTGCTAACTACCTTCCTCTTCTATTCCCTGTAATGGGAGAGAAAGGTTCCTTATAAGTCTTTGTATTTCCACTGTAATAAACCAGTCAGTTGCAACATTCCCAGGACAGACCAAAGACTAACTTGAAATTAAAAATAAAAAATCTGTAAAGAGCCTGGTGATACTCAATGATGGTGTGTTACAATACTTAAATTGTGTAGTAGCAGAGTGTGAATTCTGCATCAGTACTACAGTTACCCACAGAAAACAGTTAAGTTTAAAAGACAAGCTAATAGGACTCCAGCATGCTAACTTCATATGGCCATACTTAGAAAGCTAAAGACACTTCAAAGTCTGTATGAACAAGCTACCTGCAACAGACCACAGAATTTATCATTTTAGGCCATCAATTTACACAAAGTAGCCTAGAAAACAATCTTCCAACAGTTTTTAGTGCTTAGTTTTCATATATTGTTACATAATTATTAGTGAGCCAAGCACTTTAGTGGTAAATATCCTGCATATCAATTACTTGTTTTAAAATCACATACTGTTATTTTTAATTATGCAAACTTTACCTTCATAAATCTGTACAAAGGATAGTTTCTCATTACAGACCCTATACTTGCTGTTTACAAAGGTCAACTGGAATTCCAAAATGCTATCATTTTCTCAGGGCCTAATGCTGTCCTTCAAGCTGTATGCAATGAGTGATGACACCCAACTATCTCACTCTCTCAGTGGGGAAAATAAAAATATCACTGAGAATACATAGATATAAATGAGGTGCATTTAATCACTCATTGAAAGCTCAATATACAGAAAACACTAAAATGCCAAATGTTTTGTTAAAAGGATGGAATTATTACATGGAATGCTAATATACAACTTCCTCCCTTCCTAAGTATTAAATGTGCATTGATGTAGTGATCACTGGCTGAAAGCTTAGCTCTCAACACTGCAACAAACATGCTTAAAGCAAGGACAGATCTCTGACATGGTAACACAATTTACCTATTCACTTGTAGCAAAACAGAAATTACAAATACGAAAGAAACAAAGACAAGTATCTATCATCTGTTTTCTCTCAGATTATCTGATTTAATCTAGAAACCTGAGTGGACTCCAGATGCACTCTGAAACACGACAGAGGCAGTTCACCAGTGCTAAAGCTCTAGAGGGGTGTGCATGTAAGGAATTTGCGTCTTCAAAGAACAGGCACAAGCACAAAGTCGGTCTCTTCTTCTGAACTGAGGTTATTCTTTAAGATTCTATATTTACACCTTGATTTTATTTATTTTTGAAGTTTTATTCTTAATGGCAGGACCAAGGGCTACAGTGCCAACACATATGCAGCATATTCCCTTTATACCTTTCAGAATATTTGTCCCTAGACAAGTGGTTTCTTAACTGCTTTTCTTGCAGCTTTCAGAGATGTGGAAAAGCTGTATGTCAGAGATCCACACTGCCCTTTTAGTAGACTGAGGCACAGAAATTACACTGATGCAATGGATGTGGTAGAGAATCAGCCAGTGTAACTCAAAACTAGTTCTACCATACTCACCCAATACTGACAGGAAGCCATGTCTGGAGCAGAATCTCATGACTGTTTTGCATCAGTAACGCTTGCAAAGGTGAGAGGAGGAAAACAACATCGGGGGTTCTTTTAAATCTCTGTACCTCTATCTGTTCTTTTACTTGGCTCCATTACTTATGCTGTAACTTAGGAAAAAGTTACCCTGCTCTCCTCTATTACTTTCAAAGTGCCAAAGCAGGTTCAAGATTAACATAGGATGATACTCTTGGTCCATGTACGGAACAGATGGATGTAAGATAAAGATACATAATGCAGGTATTTTAAGCCCAAAAAATCCAACACAAACATCCAAATCTCCCTTTTCACTCACCTGTTTCAATTGGTGCTCTGGTTTGCATGATTTTCTTCACTATGTAACTCAGGGTTTCTAACAGGTAGCACTGAGAGAATGACTTGCTGAGTACAGAGGGACAGCATTCTGGGGGCTTCTGGTTTAATCATAACTCCAGTCATTCCTGACATCACTTTTTTCATGACTGAACCCACAAAGCACCAATTCAGATCAACTATACTGCAGTCAATTTCAAATGTTCCTCCATCCCTGATAACTCTGCACTTCGAACACTGTCAGTTCAGCTGTCACAGGATAATGGAAGTTAGAAAGAACCTCAGGAAACCTGTAGTCTGTCTGACTTGTTCCACTGCTTGGCTGCCCTTGAGGTGAAAATCTCGTTTCAGTTCATGATTCTTATATGTGATCCTTCCACTATAAATTCTCCTGAAAAGCCTGGCTCCATCTTGTTAAATATCTCCCAGTTTCCATGGGAAGGCTGCTATCAGGTTCCCATCAAGATATTTAATCTCCAGGCTGGTCAAATGCAGCTCCTTCAGTCTCTAGCTACAGGCCAAATACTACAGCTCCTGACAATCTTTGGAGACTCTAGTCAACTCATTCCAGTTTACAGATTTCTTTCCTGTATTGGGATTTCAAAACTGGATACAGCATCTAGATGTGGTCTAAGGAGAGCTAAATCAAGGGCATAATCATTTCAGACCACTGGCTCCAACTCTGTCAATATAGCCTGGGATGCTGGTGCACTTCCTTGCTGCCAGGACACAGTACAGGCTCATGCCCTGCTCACTAAGCAACAAGACTCCACATTTTCTTCCAGAGATGCATGCCAGTCAGGACCCAGCCTGCTATGCTGCAGCACTGCTCTTTCTTCCCAAGTACAGAGCTTTGAACTTGCCCTTGCTGAACTTTATAACATTTCTGTCAGCACACTCCTCCAGCCTGATCGAGTTCCCCTGAATGGCGAGCCTACAAGATGCTTGAAGAAATCTCAGAGCAAAATCATCCATCATTGATTTTGCCACAGATGCAGAGATTTCAGTACTGTGACCAAAACCAAACTGCCTGCAGAGCTTTGGATACATAATCTCTTCAGCATATCACAGGTTAAAAACGCAGTTTCCATTGGCAACACACAGACACTGCCACTGAAACCAGTCTCCAACAGAAAACGTCTACTGGCTGAAATGCATCTTATTCTCATGTCTCTTTAGCTCATCATAATAGTGGCTTTACTTGGATAACATTTACTTTTGCCTCACTGTGTTTACTGGTGTCATCTATTTGCTGAGTGTCCTCATTAGCAATAATAAAAATGACAGAAGAGCTGAAAGTCACTTTCTTCTTTGGCCTGCCCCCTGCTTTCTGAGATGTAACTATAGGTCTTATTGGCTTGTCACTCCCTTTTGCTGGTGTCTCTTTCATGGTCCTCTGGAATTTCATCAAGCGAAAGCAGAGAAGTTGCAAAAGGCATTGTCGAAACTGCAAGACAGAAGAAAAAGAAAGTTACAACTTCCCAACCATTCACATCACATACAATCCAGTCAAGACAGCAGTACAGCAAATTACTCAAAAGAATCGATTTCTGCATACTTCCACCCTGTTCTAAATTAACAAACATGATGGATTTTTCGCACTTTTTTTCCTATGCCAGAGCCTAAGAGGGTCTATTAGCCAGCAGAGGGCACTGAAACCCAATTCGTTACTAGCAAGATCTGCCACCGACAATCTGCAAAGAACAAAGGACCAGGCTCCGAGGTGTGCCACAGGCATCGAGCTTCAGTTCAGAAGGGAAAAAAAAAAAAAAAAAAACAACAAAGAAATAAAAAAGGAATAAAACAAAACACCATATATTTGATCTAGAAAGCAATGAATATTCTCAGAAAGACTTTGCAGAAGGATTCAGAAAGAAGGAACAAGAGGAGGAAAGGGCATAAAAAGGAATGTTTTTATCATCTGGGGCTGGAGACAGACACCACGTCTTTCAAACCTTCTCTGATAGAGTTCTGTTGAGGTAAACGAGTGATTTAGATAGGGTTTTCCAGTTGCAATCCATTTTGTGAGTAAAGCATCAAAACTAGACACTTAAATTTGACACTCCTTCCCAGCCCTTTCACATGAGTCCTCACGTGTGAGCCCAAGACACTTAAAATTCAATTTCTGGTAGTACATAAATAAGAATATCCTTAATGTACTTACCTTTCTACTCATGAAGATGTAGATGACTGGATTATAAGCAGTGCTTGACTTGGCAAAGAAAGATGGGATGATAGCTACTGTTGGAGTTACAAGGTTGTTATAGCCATATGTTACTAGGAGGGAGACCACTGCATAGGGCATCCAACAAATAAGGAACATGAAGATCATTACAAAACACATTTTAGCCAGCTTTTTTTCGTATTTTAGAAGTCTGATCACTTGAACAGTCTGGAAGTTTTGCACACAGTGAAGCTGTAAGAGAAAAAGGTAAGACAGTAAACTAAAAAAGCTTTGTATTTTGCTTGAAATGGAGTAATTCTACATTTAAGTAAGCTGCAAAATTACTTTTAGACATTGACACTATATACCTTCTTTTCCGAAACACAAGTCTTATGGAACTTTACATCATGCTTCCCAGACTTCTACTGTGTATAAAAACATTATCTGAGAAAAAAATAGAAAAACTACTGGAAAACAACAAATTCAGTGATGTAACAAAGCATGTTGTAGTACTGTGTGCAGTTCTGGAACCCTCAGCACAGGAAGGACATGGAAGTGTTGGAGTGGGTCCAGAGGAGGGCCACAGAGATGATCAGAGGGCTGAAGCAGCTCTCCTATGAGGACAGGCTGAGAGAGTTGGGGCTTTTCAGCCTGGAGAAGAGAAGGCTTCAAGGAGACCTTATAGTAGCCTTCCAGCATCTGAAGGGGGCCTACAGGAAGGCTGGGGAGGGACTGTTTACAAGATCTTGCAACAACAGGACAAGGGGCAATGGGTTTAAACTGGCAGAGGGGAGATTTAGACTGGATGTTAGGAGGAAGTTCTTTACAGTGAGGGTGGTAAGGCACTGGAACAGGTTGCCCAGGGAGAATGTGGCTGCTCTCTCCCTGGAGGTGTTCAAGGCCAGATTGGATGAGGCCTTGAGTAACCTGTACTAGTGGGACGTGACCCTGCCTATGGCAGGGGATCCTTGAGATCCCTTCCAACCTTGCCGTTCTATGATTCTATGCTGTAATTGTTTGAAGTATTTTAGAAAACTAGCTTGCCCTCATCCATTGGCATAAGCAAGTTCAGTTTTATTTAGTGATCCTTTATCCAACTATTTAGACAATCCTAAAGAATTGCCGAAAATGTCATAGATTTCTCTGTACTGTTCTGCCACTTGGTTTGCCACCCTAGAATTATAAAATATCTATTTAAAGCAGATTACTCAGCAGCAGGTTCCCAACGTTACCCAATCAAATCATAAAATGCAGAAAATCTGGGACATGTAAATGAGTGTTCTTTGTAAGTATTGTGCCCTGACCACAAATTTAAATGGGTCCAGAGTAGTTACTCACAGAACACGAAACATTTGCACTTTCTAACACTAAAGATCTGGACTGCATTGAAACGGGTTACCATTATATGTAGAATTGTTTTAACAGGACTTAATCTCAACCTGGAAGAGCTTTACAGGGTTTTCTTCTAAAGAGTGGAGAGGAGGAAAGTCCTTTAATTAGCAGAACCACAGTTTTCTTTTCCCCTTTTTCAGAGATGGTCTGATGCGGACCACTGAGCATGAGAAGCTCCCTAATGCATCTCTTACTAAAAGTAAAATAAATAAGACTTTAGTAGCTGTAAGTTATCTATGCTCTAGTCCTACATACTTTACAGTGGTTCCTGATACAGATGATGTTAAAACATTTGAAAGTTAACATATGAAGCAAGACTGCAAATTTAGGTTCTGATCCAAACAATATACAGCATCAACATATTTCCCTGAAAATTATTATATCAAGAGAAGTCTTTTATTTTAATTAACTTACCATTCTTACTGCATATAGAATATGGCCATAACAATAGGCAATGATCCCAAGAGGAGCTACTAGACAGCCAAGGAAAAACAGGAGCACAAATGAGGTATCATTGGGGTCTTTCGATGTCCAGTCCACTGAGCAACCTAATCCATGAATTTCCAGTGTGTATCTGTTCCAGCCCAAAAGAGGTGCTGCAGTCCAGGCTAATGAGTAGATCCAGATGTATGTGATGGCACGCCAAGACCAAGAGAAGTCAATCACTTTTGCATGGACTACTCGAATGTAGCGTTCATAGGCAAGGACAGTAAGAGTCATAATTGAAACAATTCCTGTAGGAAAAATTAAGAAAAATTAAATCACTCACAAACATCACAAACTGGACTGAAGTCCTCTTGATGCTTCCTCTGCTGGCAGGTTAACTTAAAATTAGGCAGCTCATATTACAACTCTAACACCAATAAGCTTTTTGAGCAGCATCCCGTTACTAACCACAAACCAAACCAGCACCACTAACTTCAGAACTATTTGGAGCAAGTTGCTGGTATCTGACCTGTGATGTACAATGGTCTTTGAAGCAGGACAAGGTGGGGGGAAGTATTGGCTTGGTGTTTTTTTCAAGTGTTACCTAAGTAAGTCATCACACTCCAAAGGTGTGGGATTGTTGTTGACAGTTTCTCTTTTAATAAAAAGTTACCATATTAAAAAATACGAGATAATCAGCAGTAACAAAAATGTTAGAAATTCTAGGGAATTCAGAATTGAGATCAGAGTCAAAGAAAGCCTTCAACAACTGAAAGTGCAAATGTGCACCCTTTGTGTGAACAAAATGAGAAGAGAATTCTGACTTTTTTCAAAACTTCCTCTAGGTTGTTGTATTCCAAAGAATAATCAGGAAAGCAAAGTATTACATGGCTGAAGGAATCCTATCTGGACAACACTGGGTTGTTTTGAGTGTCCTTTACCACCTTGCAGCTCTCATAAAAGCAAAGTCTTCAATTGTTCATGCACTCTTTTTTGTCCACCTCAATCCCACTACACAGTTATTAATGTGCTATGGGGAGAAATCACCATTACTTTCAGCTCTCAGCATTACCCTATCCAGACACTTCTATAATTTAATGAAGTCAAGGCAATTCTGTTTTCATTGCGACATACAGGCTTCTGTTTCAATGATCTGTGCAATGCAATGATCAAAAACCAAATTGGTCATCAGACATGTGTCAGTCACCTGAAGTATGTTACAGTTTAGTCATTAGGTCACACACAGAGCCTCTTAAATAAGAAAAGGTTGCACTTCACAGCACTCTGTGAGGTTATACAGTCATCTGTGGCTACATTTGTGTATGTTTTACCTAATATGAAGCCCAAGTATTTTGTCACATGTATGTGTAGTATCTCATTTATCGAAGTGCTTTCATGTGTATCACAACACGCATTTATATAGCCATGAGAAGGCTAGACCTGCAGATTTTCCTGCCATAGAGAGAATACAAATAATCATTTAAGGAAGACAAATTAATAATAGCACACTCAAGTGCCCACAACATGGACTTTAGGAAGAGAAGAATAATAAAATCCAGAGCAACACATAGTTTCTGTGCCAAGGCACTCAAGAAGAAAACCAGCATAATATTAATCAAGAAACATTTTAAGATCTCTAAGAAAGTTACTTTGTCCTGTAAGTAGTAGAGGAATCCTCTTTATAGATGACGAGTTTAGAAAGCTTTGTTGATTAACAGGAAGGTTTTCACCCTCTAAAGGAAAAAGTGCCACTTCTTGGCGTGGCTATTTGAAGTCCAACAATTTGCATGGATTTAATTTCTACATTTTTTGCCAGTGTTATTTTCAGACCTTCAAAGGCATGTAGATATTGCTGGACAAGCAGAAGACAAAGTATACTGCTTTCACAGCTAGTTTTGTGGAGTTTATTTCTTGCATAAGTCATTGCTAGAAAATTTCTCATGGCTTGAAAGAGAAATTGGACTAGCAGATGCAGACGAGAGGGTTCTCAAAAGACAAGGTTTTGTTGGTTGTTCTGATTTTAACTGAAGTTGATAGGGAAGTTCTTCATGCCCTTTTTCAGGATAGAACACGTGGAAAATACATTGAAATACACTGATCTAAGCATTACTTAGCAGCAATTAGAAAACAATTACAGAATTGTGCAGGTACTATTCCATATTTATACTAACTGAGCTAAACACTTTATATAATCAAATATGGTCTACTTCCTGAAAATGAGGCAAGAAAATTTCACATCATTCAACTTCAGGCTTAGTTTGCATACACAGTGCTCTGCGACTTTGCAATCAGTGGAGAGGAGAAGCGGCTCTCCTCAGGATGGTGAGGCAGAATTCATAAACTAGCCTCTTGCTCTTTACCACCGTCCTTCTCCTTACAATGGTGTTCAATGACTGACATCCCTGCATACTCTTATCAGCTTTAATACACAAGTACTGAAATCTGACCATGGCAAAGTAATCAAAAGCACACACACTCACTTTAAAGTATCGGTATTCAGAAGCAGTAATTTACTCTGTTCTTGATGCTATCAAGTAATTGAAAGTTCAATATTCCTAAAAATTGTTAGTCATACATAAATCTGAGTTTTAGACCAAATTTCTTTCAGTTTGAAAGTAATGCTATTTAAAGGGATACCTGAGTTTTATACCAGAACTGTAAAAGTGACCTTGCTTAGCCTGTTAGATAGTATGTACTGAAATGCAAATCCTTGTTGGTATTTATGAGGTGTCTGGTAGCCTGCAGGCATGAGGCCATAAATGCAGCTCACAGCATATTACAGCAAATTCCTCTTCTATGTAGGATCTCTACTGTAACAAGATCATAGTTGTAAGAAAAGAGGTTGCAGTATCTAGCCATAAAAATAGAAATTGGAAACCATAAAAATAGAAATTGGAAATAAAATACCTTTGCAGGATAAGAAAAAATGGAGAGCTCAATGTGCTTTGGAGCCATGGTTGCCTGCTTGTGTGGTAGATGTGCTGAAATACAGCTAGTAATGGAATACCAAGATCTATCCTAAGAAGAGTTTTAAAACATGTATCAGACAGATAAAGTCCATAACTAGGGGGGGAAATGACACATTAATTCTGTCTAAAAAACTGTGTAAAAACTGCTGTAGATAACTCTGTTTAGGAGTCATTTGGCTTTTGCTTGTACAGTGGGTTATATTACAGAGGAATTTGTCAAGAAACCATCAGTGTGTTCAATGGGTCAAAGCTTTGTTACAAGTGAGTATCACATCAAAGTAAACATATTTATAAATGGGCAGATAAGCACCTTTTAAACTTTCACATGAGGGATTACCAATAAATTGCTTTTGCTGAATGAGCAGACTTCAACTACAGGCAGCATCTCTCAGCATTCAGTCATCGTGCAGTGGAACAGAGATAGCCAGAGGAACAACTTCTGAGTAGTATCATGTGCTGGTTTGAGGCTAATTGGAGTACTTTAATGGAGAAAATTATATTATAGGCTGTGAAAAGAATACAATGGTGATGTCTACTTCACTCATAGGCTTGCTGAGATGTTTAAGAAAAGAATACAAAACAGAGATAAGACATTCAGGCTTGCAGACACTCTTGGGATGTCTAGCTTCTGGGCTTTTCTCCTCTCTGCCAAGTAACCTCACTAACCACTTTCCTTCTAAGCCCCCTGGCTGATCCTCCAAATTCACCTTGCGCATATGGCAAACCCTGGGGTAAGGTATAGAGGTGGGGAGAAGGTGGAAGGGTGGTTGGGAGCCCCTCCTGGGGTCTCTGATTTCTGGGAGGGGTGTTGTGTTTCTGTATTACCTTTAACTTGTATATTTCTGTAAATATTCCTGTATATTTTGTATATATCTGCTTGTGCTTAGCACAATATATTTTGTGTTCTTTTGTATTTTTTTCTGAAACATCTCAGCAAGCCTATGAGTGAAGTAGACATCACCATTGTTTTCTTTTCACAGCCTACAATTTTCTCCATTAAAATATTCCAATTAGCCTCAAACCAGCACATATCATCAGAATTTCAGAATTCTCTTTCAGAATTCTATTTAATTTATGAGAATCTCTAAAACAGCACTGGCTTTTGCTTTTTTTTTCTTTCCCCTCCTTTAATAGTGCCAAGAAAAATACCTGTTATGAAATACTACTACACTTCCATAGAATGCAATAACTTTGTTAAGAGTGGTAAATTTTATAGAGTAATGCTCATGACTTAAGCTAAAACATCCATCACTCTCTAAAATACAAATACAAACCCAACATCAGTGAAGGAAGAGTTGGTATGTGAACTATTACAGCAGTTACAAATCAATGGGCCCTGACATTACATACTTGAGGGTGTTAAGAGAGCTGGCTGACGTTGCTACAAGGCTGTTCTCCATAATCTTTGATAGGCCATGGAGATCAGGGGATGTCCCAAAAGGTGGCTAATGCCACCTCCATCTTCAAGAAAGGCTCAAAAGAAGATCTCAGAAATTATAGGCCCATCAGTCTTAAAATTAGGCCCTGTGAAAGTTAAGGAACAAATTCTCCTGAGGGCTACAGCTGACGAGTCAGGTGAAGGACATGACTGGGAAAATCCAGCACATATTCACCAAGGGCAAATCATGCTTGACAAACCTGATCACTTTCTACAACAAAGTCACCTGCTTGGCTGATGTTGGACAAGTGGTGGACATGGTATGCTTGAATTTTTCAACACCATTTCCCACAGCATCCTCGTAAAGAAACTGATGCATTATGGTTTGGACAAATGACCTGACTGACAGGCCACACCCAGAGGGTGGTAATGAATAGCTCCTTCTCAAACTGGCAGCTTGCCACAAGTGGGATCACCTAATGATCAGTATCAGGCCCAACACCATCTAGTGTCTTCCTAAGTGATCTGGATGGTGGGATCAAGAGTATCTCGATGACGTTTGCTAGTGATACAAAACTGAATGGGAAAGTGGATACTTTAGAAGGGAGAGCGGGAACACATGGATGTACTGGAAGAGCAGGCTAACAAGAACTCTATGAAGTTCAACAAGGTTAAGTGCAAGGTCTTGCTCCTGGGAAAAATCCAGAAGTATTGCACAGAATTGGATCTATCTTGCTGGGAAGCAGCTCAGTGAAAGTGACCTGGGGATCATGGTGGACAAGCTCAGTGAATACAATAGCGGACAAGCTCAGGGAACAAAGAGTGTACTGCTGAAGCAAAGAAAACCAGCAGGGCGCTTAGTTCCATCAACAAAAGCGCTGTTGGGAGATAAAAAGTCATTGTCATCATCATCCCACTCTAGCCAGCACTTGTTAGGCCACTACTGGAATACTGTGTTCAGTTTTGGTCTCTGATATGCAACAAAAGTATCCAAAGAAGAGCCACAAAAGGAATGGGAATCATGCCATAAGGAAAGACTGAGAAAAACTGCTTCGTTTAGCCTTGGGAAATAAGGTTTAGAAGAGGTCTTATCACCAGGTTCCATTTCAAGGGTGGCTACAAAAAACAGAGAGGTTCCCTTTTCACAAGGAGTTGCATGGAAAAGATGATGGATAATACATATCAATTAATCCTGGGGAGATTTGGATTGGACACAAGAAGATAAGTTTTTTTCACCATGAGAACAATCGGTCATTAGAATACTCTCCACAGAGAGGGGGATGAATTCCCTAACACTGCATAATTAAGATTCAGCAGGACAAAGTGCTGTGCCATCTTGATTAAATCATGATTTTGCCAAGAAAGATTAGACCAGATGATCAATGAGGTTCCTTCCAACCTGGCATTTTTATTTGTGTACTGTCTGATTTGATGCCTTTAAAAAAAATAAAAGCCTGCAAAAATCTGTACACGACAAACCTTATTTTGATTTTACTGTGTAAAGTTCATGTAATTTGAAGTTTAAGCTTATGATTTCAAGATTTCAAATGTTGTTATAATAAATTGCTTAAGTCCTGGAAGTACAATCAGCCATACAACTCCCACTTACACCAGCAACTGAGGACATCTTGTTTTTGATAGATATAAGGACGGTAATTCTTGGCCACAATTTTGGAAGTTTTAGAAGTCATCGAACAATTACAGAAGTTTCAACTACTTCTTCATTCCTAACCCTAAAAATATTTTAAAGGCCAAAAAAACCCTCCATAGGTAGAATCCTCAAAACTGTCAAAATTATTTCGGTGTGCAGAAAATAGCCTTAGATGAAGTAGCTAAATTACATACAGATAAATGGCTTTTGCTTCATTTTAAAATACAGTGTAACTGAGGCCACAACCACAGGACAGTCTCTAATAGTTAACCCTTACTTCAGTATTTTGTGCATGTGTGTGTGAAGGGGAGGGGATAAAGTCAGCTTGTCTTAAAATAACCTCAGTTGTCAACTCTGCAGCTTTACACAGGAAACTACAGTCTGTAAAGCTGCTTACAAATTTTCCCATCCTCCCACTCACACTACTGGAACAGAGGATACACCTTTATCTCAATATTTACTTGGCAGCTTACCAAGATCTAGCTGCTGAATACCAACAGTAACTTCTCCAGAAGGGTCATAATACTTTCAGTTAATTTTACATTAAAAGCTGGCAGTGTTTATTTAACCTTACAAGAACAGCTTATAATTAAGAAAACAGAGGTCTCTAATCGCATCTCAGTAACCCTAGCCTTTCAACCACAAAAAATTAGGGTTTACAAAAAATTAAGGTTTAAAATATAAATTATACATAAACATAAACAAGCCCACCCTAGACTACACCCTTACTATGCATTCTTCTGTCAAAAGACCACCTCAGATACATGATTTTGGTTCCTGTTCTTCAAGACAATTCCTATTATCAAGTTTTTCCACTCTGTTCTTGCTTTGCTCAATTAAATATCTAAAAAAAGTATGTTTAGTAGCATAAAACAGAAAGAACACTACTGGCAGATGGTTTAGATGCTATCACTTGTGGCTAAAATGTTACATGCTCAAGAGGTACACATGGATGTTCCACGTGATCAGACTAGCTTACTTCTAAACCCTCAGGGTTATTCTTATTTACAGAAAGCATTAAAGCAGACATCCATTTACTGTGGATGAGCAGGAGACAAATTTCTGTTGTACCTATCAAGTTCTTCAGCAGTCATTGTCATTTTTTAAAGGCTTGCCTTAAACTTAATTGAAGAAGTTATCATATTCCATCAAGAATATAATCACCTGTAAAAAAGACTAGAACTTAGTATAATTAAATTCAATGGGGATTACTGTCTAAGACTGACAAGCATGCCATTGAAACTTAGACTAAGACTCATCACTTAGCCATCTGATCCATGTCATTTTCCTCACATTAGAGTAAGCAGTGCTAAGAATGGTTTTGTAATATCAGAAAGAATCTATTTTAATGGCCTCTATTTTGAAGATCTATGTACCTAACTGTATCTTGACTTCAGAATCTAGTAAGTAAAAGAAAACTGAGGTTGTTACTTGCATGATAAGGACAGATGGTCAGTAGTCAAAATGATCAGTTTTGCTCTGTAGCAATCAGAAATCTGTATGTTCCAACAGCTCAATTAAATACTTTCAAGACCTAGAAAAAACAGCTGGCTGTAACACAAATAGCAAGTTCTAAGCTGTACAATGCAACACAAGCAGCAGATGAACTTGCTTAATGATAAAACTACAGTAATACAGAAATAGACTACTGCAAGGAATGAAAAATAGCTATTTATTACTAGACAGCCTATCTGTAGTCTTGTTGCCAGCTTCACAGCTGAAAAGTTTCAGAACCTCAAGATCTGCATATAGTGTCTAAGTTCTGCCTTCAAACTGGTAGACTGGCTAGAAAAGTGAGAAGCCTTTCAACAAAAGGAATTTTCAGATTCTCCAATCCAAAACTCCTAGAACTGTAGAGGGTCGTCCTCCCAGTTTTAAGGGCAAAAAAAGTTGTCATCATTACATATTTCTGAAAATGTCAATGCTACCAGTTCATTTTAAGCACACACTCCACCTATGTATTTAATCATATGAACATTAGGAATAATGCTTAAATAACCTTGATCTTGGCTTCCTGAACAGTAGGAGCAAAAACCTCGTAACAACACCTGACAATTTAAAATTAAGTTGCACTGTCATGATTTCCAAAGTGATTCCAAATTTTACAGTAATAGGAAAGAATCCAATTTTTTTTAATTGCTGAAAATTTAAGTAAAAATTTTATATACTTTCTTTTTAAAAGAAAAAACTTTAATCATTTATCCCAAACTTCTTTACTGTCAGAGAAACCTCTCATTCAACAAAATAACAAATGGTGTAAGCAGAAGACAGCTTACACCAAGTACTGGGGCTGCTCTTCAAAGAGAAAAATGAATTAATTACACAAGCATTTTCATATTTGAACTTAAGACTGAACAGCCATTGGACATGAAGTATTTGTACAGAAAGCTCACACAGCAATATCCAAGTTTGTACTCAAGAATCCAATCACAAAGCTGTAATAAAACAAGATTTAATCATGTAATGTAAAATGACTGGGTCTAATGTCAGCACATACCCACAGCAGTAAAGTAACCTCACACTGTCTGTTATGATTTAATAGTTCCATATTCATGGTATCAGAACTACCATCACTTTATTCTAGAAACGTCTTTATTAGGTCAGTCTGGTTCACTGAGCAACTGAAAACTGCAAAGCCGTAACTACTATTAATTGATGAGAACTTCACTTTTAAAAGCTGACAGTTCTAATGTCTTCCAATCAACGTACTGTTTACTCCCAGAAGTTCCTGAGGGGAGGAGATGGGGGAAGGGCTACTTTTAAAAGCACTGCTATTTAATAAACATACAAGACTTCCATTACATTAGCATCCCTACCAGCACAACCCAAGATAATAGCTGACTTGGGCTTTTATATACAAGAGAAGTGTAACTATAAATATAGCATCTAATTACTCTGAACGAAACCATCAGTATCTTTACCATCTTAAGGAAAAAAACTCCTAACAACAGCAAAACCCACAAAAAGACAAACCAAACAACAACAAAAAAAAAATCCCTGCCAAAAACAAAACCAGAAACCACCAACACCCTTCAAATTACTGCTCTCTTCTTAAGATACACTACAAAATGAAAATACAAGCTGTGGTGGCAATAGTCCAGATGGCAAACATAGTGTGATGTCACCTCCAGGGCATCTTCTGTTTTTTCTCTTTTTGGTTCAGTACTGAGACACACCTGCTAGGCTGCTCAGGTGGGGAGCCACTTATCTTCACAAATAGAAAAAAAAAAACACATCATCTTTCTATTTCCAGATGCAAATACAAAAACAATACCATATACAAAAGGGAGCTTAAGATGAAACAACTTTATTAGGTTAGCATGCAATTATAATATCTGAGTTAAATATATTCTATCACTTTGCATGGCAGCTGAATTCAAGAATCAGGTATTTCTGAACATGAAGTTGTGGATTTACTTACCACTTCCATAAAGTTACACAGAAATGCATATGGTTCTAATACATCATCTTAAAAAAAAAAAAAAAAAAAAACCCAACATTTTCTTCACACTGAAACACACTGTGGAAGAAGAAAACAATGTGACCAAGCAGAGAAAGATAGCATTTCGCTAAGCTTGACTAGTATATAGATAGGGCTCATGAATCTGCCTACATTTCTTTGGAAACAAATTTATTAAAGTGATGCAGGAAAGCATCAACACTGAATATATTTATAGTGACCAATTATGTAGCACATCCCAAAACAAACAGAAATTAAAAATCATGTAGAGACACACAATTTGCTTGCCAATTTATACGTCACTGTTTGTATTTGCTTTGCCTTTGGAAGATAAGAGATTATTATAATTTATTTTCTGCCATTACTCTACATCTTTTTTTTTTTTTTTTTACTACAATATCGAAAACGTCTTCATCAAAATGATCAAGTACAGTATAAAAAGATAAAGAAAGGGACAAAACTACACTTCTCCTGTGTAAACCTAACGTTCAGCGCCTGGCAGAATCCATTTGGCAGATGCTTGAGTTTCTTCAGTTTTTGAACTGGCTGAGTGATGTAGACAACCTTATATTGGCTAGGTTCTCCAGTACTTTCCCTAATATGGGCCAATCAGTGTCTGAAAGCTGCTTACTAACTACTGAAAACATCGCATACCGAATCTTGCACAAACAGCCAAGTATAACCTGCACCTACCAAAGCTTTCAAAATGAGATTGTTGCTGGGCTATGCAACAGCAGTCAAACTAATAATGAGTAATCATGCACCTTTATCCCAGAAACTCACCAAAGGCAGATGGACTATAATGCCATGTGAAAAAAAAGTTATGCAGGAAAGCTACAAAGCTTATTGAAGACTTGAAGTTGCCCAGTTAGAACAGTATTTCAACACATACACACTGTATGGACGTGCTGTGATCCACCTCTAATTTACACACCTCTGCCAGAAAACAGAATCCGATATGAGCATTAGATTTGATTACCGATTAGCCAAACACACACTTTCACCATGAGAAACACAATCCCGTTCTTTTGCAGCATCCTTTATCAGTAAAAATAAAGGCATATTCTTTTTAACAGATTGCATATACATAGCTGAACTGCAACCTACTCTTCTGCAGAATTCTGTACAGGGCATGTATGAACTTCAGGAATGAAAACAACAAGGTGCTTAGTTTTTTAAAACGGAAATAGCAGAAGCACTCCTTCTGCAGCGCTAAAAATCTCATTTCATACGAATCAGTGTTCCAAAACTCGAACTGTGGCGCTGTTAGGACTGAGACACAGTACTTGAATTCCACACACGGACAAAGAAATTCAAAGCGCTGCCACATGCTGGGTAGCCTTCCAGACAGGCAAACCCAGATTTTCACCTGTTCCACCGAGGCGGGGGCACTACCGACCCTACGGAGTCGTACGTGCCCCTTAACCACAGATCACAGCGCTTCCTCACGTAAATGACAACCTCTCATGCTACTCCGTAGTGCCGACCTTCTTACCAGAACTCTGCAAGGGGGACCTCCGGTCCCTGCAAACCACTACAGCAGCAGCTTCTTGCCCCACAGCGGCCCACCAGGCTCCGGCTTCCCCAGCGCCTCCTCCCGCCCCGCTGAGCGCCGCGCATCCCGGCAGGGAGGGCAGGCAGCGCTATCTGAGACGGGACGAATGGGAAAAAAAATTCCTAGGACGAAACCGTAAGGGACGCGGCTGCCGCTTCGAGGAAGTCGACGATTTCGGCAGGGAAATGTGACGGTTTGGGACAACTCGGGAGAGGGTAACATGATGGTGGACAGGTGGAGAAGGCGGTGACACGGAGCGGGAGACGGTGATCCCCCGAGAAAGCAAGCAAGGAAAACGTAGGCAGCCGAGAGGAGAGCTCTGGATGAACAGGTGGCGACCAAACACCTCATCACTCACCGAAGAGGCTATTGCTGAAGCCGTCCCAGACGCAGCCAGCGGCGTTCCACACCCAGCGGCTCCTCAGGCAGGACATGAAGGTAAGGCTCATGCCGCAGACGGACACCAGCAGGTCGCTGAGGCTGATGTTGACCAGAAAGAGGTTGGTGGGCGTGCGGAGTCGCTTGAACTTGAAGTAGAGTACCAGCACCAGCAAGTTGTTGCACAAGCCCAGCATGCCGATAGTGGCGACGAGCAGGGCCAGCAGCTCGTATGTGCCGGCGCTGAAGAGGGGCCGCTCGCCCGGCACCTCCTGCTCCGCTGCCTTGGGCTCCGGCCGGTTCGTCGTGTCTGTGCTGTTCCCCGAGTGCATGGCTCACGGTTCGCCTCTCATAGCTCAGCTGGAACAGAGCTAAACCTCTCTGTCTGCTCCAAGCTCCATGACAAACCGCTGAGGACAGGAGGAGGAGGAGCCCTCTCGCCCTGCCCGCCCACGGAGGGCGCTCGGTCTGGAGACTTTGACCTTGCCAGGCCTAGGACAGATCCTGCCCCTGCGGGGTGCTGTTGCTGCTACCGCTGCCGCCGCCGCGCGTCGGTGAAGTGCGGCGCCTTCTCAACAGATCTCTCACCTCGCCCTCTCCATCGATGGGGTGGGCAGCCTGATCATGTTTGGGATATGATTGTCTCCTCTTCCTTGAAACCTTCGTTTTATTTTGGCTCCCTGAGACTGCCTTCAGCAGCACTTCCTTTGGGGACCCACATTTGGACAGACGTCCTGTGAGGCCTACTCTGTGAAGAAGTGGAAACTGCTGAACTGATAGTTAGACTTTTCCAAATATCCATCCAATGAAAACTCCTAGTATAGTGATAGTTTTTTCCTAAAGTGCTGCCTTACGTGCTTAGAGGTGGATCTAGTTGCATCCTCACAAAGCAACTAGCGGCATCATGACGCTGGCAAAACTGTGGAGCAAGTGAACACCTTTTTGTCAGTCGTAGACCAAACCACATACCAAAGTTCATGCTACAAAGTCACCTATTTTTATACCTTTGACTCCAGCATGTGTTGTGTGAGACCTGTACAGCAATGCCCATGCAGCTCTAGCTGTTTTTAGTCACTAAAAAGTATTGTAGTGACCCCTCAGCAATGCTAGGGTGGCTGTAGTGTCTCCAAATACAAGCTGTCCCTGAATGTATAGAATCATAGAATGGTAAGGTTTGAAGGGACCTCAAGGATCATC
>VWZE01005864.1:165668-220591 GCA_013396675.1 Eubucco bourcierii
AGAGCAGAGTAAAGGGGCAGAATCACCTCCCTTGCCCTGCTGGCCACGCTACTCTTGATGCGGCCCAGGACTCAGTTGCTGTCTGGGCTTCATGTGCGCACTGCAGGCTCATGTTGAGGTTTTCATCACCCCGCACCCCCAGTTCCTCTTCCTCAGGGCTGCTCTCCAGCCATTCCCCACCCAACCTGGATTTGTGCTTGGGATTGTGCCTGCCCAAGTACAGGACCTTACACTTGGCCTTGTTGAATTTCATGACTTTGGCCTGGGCCCACCTCTCCAGCCTGCCCAGGTCCCTCTGGATGGATCCCTGCTCTCTAGCAAGTCGACTGTGCCACACTGCTTGGTGCCATCTGCAAACTTGCTGAGGGTGCACTCCATTCCTCTGTCCATGTCACTGACAAAGATGTTAAACAGCACTGGTGCCAGCACTGACCCCTGAGGGACGCCACTTGTCACTGGTCTCCAGGTGGACATTGTGCTGTTGATCACCACTCTCTGGGTGCGACCATCCAGCCAATTCCTCATCCATCCAGTTCCTTATCCCAGAGAGTTTTGCTCCTCATGGGTGTGGACCTAAAACATCAAGAAAAACTCTAGTTTTCTTGCTTTACTAACCAACCCACATATGTACTGATGTGTGATAGCCTTCAGAAAGGTCCAGATAAAACTTTCCATTTAGATCTATTCTTAGTCTAGATGAAAAAAAAAATAAAAATTTAGATGTATCATCTTTGGAAGCAATGGAATTTCATGAAAATATGTCTTGGCAAACACTACCTGTGGCTTTTTTCCTCTTTTATACACATAATGGTATTAAAAGGACTAGACTGAGAGTGTGGTTCCTTGTGAAATTGAAAACATGGATAGTTGAGGTAGGTTTTATGTCTTTCAAAATGCATATCTACATATAAATTACAGGATTGTAATGGCAATTTTATATGACAAACTACTGCTGTTACTGAAGGATTAGGAATAGAGAAAATTGTGGGTCAGAAAAACAAAACACAGATTAACTGCTTATCAATGTTAACTTTATTTACAGTCTGTGTTTTCAAATCCATCAAATACTATTTAATTGATAACCGAAACCTACTTTTAAAAATAGTTCAGTCTGTTTCTCCATCTCTGGTCTCTTTTATGCTCATTACAAAAGCAGCTGTCTCTCTCAATTATATTTCTTCCCCCTAGAAGCTGGATTAATAGAACACATGACCTTCCAAAATTTCCAGTAACAGACCACCAGTACTTAAGCATGGCCTTTATGGAAGGCATATATTCTTTATTTCTCTTGATCTGCAAAAGAGATATGTGTGGCAGATTGTGTGCAAAAATATTATGTAAACACATAGTCATGGATTGTTTTAGGACCACATGCTGCATTGCAGAAGTCTAACAATAAGACATGGCTGGGCCAGATTAATTGTACATATCATTGAGAAGAAGACCTCCCTGTCTTCTGCCTTTAAAGGGAAATCTTAAAATATGTACTTTTCTTAATCCCTGTAATATAAAAGGAGTGAAAAGCTGATAAGGAAGAAGGGAGAAATGAAATTTAGTGAAAGTGCATGTTGGACAACATACATAAATTTTTTTTATGTAGGCTTGTGTTAGAGCATCTGTCAAAAATACTCCCTTTAGATGTCTTTTGGATTTCTAGAAAAATAAGAGAAAAAGAACCCATAAATTACGTCTCGCAAAGATCACATCTCAGAATTTCTGGCTTGGAATTTTTTATAGCAAAATGAAATAGATCCTTAAAAGTGCAGTCTCCTCAATACTAGATTTTATAGTGGCCCATTATTAATACTGTCAAAGTGCTAACATTATTCAAGTGATCTTGCATACTTCATGAGCAGAGTTGCACCTATCTTCCGTGCAATGTTAGTAGTCGTTTGAGGGACAACAAAAAGCAATGCTGTGTTTCTGTATCATCAGGTCAAAGTCAAAGCTGGAAACAGAACTCACACTCAAAATTCAACTGTTGGACCTGCTCATCAAGCATGAATACACATTAATGGAAATGCTCCATAAAGGGTCTTGTCTTTACTTTTACAGTTGCATGAAAGGTATGCCGATATTTGTATCTCTGGAAGTGTATGTGTGTGGCTTACTGGAAGTGTGTCTCAACTCAAAGTACCAAATGTCTGTGTAGCTGAGCTCATGAGATTAAAGCAGTATTGCAAGAAGGTCACCAGTCTTATACTATGAAATAATAGTTGAAACTCCCAAAGACTTCCTGGATCATTTCTGCAACAATCTTTTAATATGTTATCTGTTGTGCAGAGGGAAGATTTAGACTGGATGTCAGGAGGAAGTTCTTTACAGTGAGGGTGGTGAGGCACTGGAACAGGTTGCCCAAGGAGGTTGTGGCTGCTCCCTCCCTGACGGTGTTCAAGGCCAGGTTAGAGGAGGCCTTGAGTGACCTGTGCTACTGGGAGGTGTCCCTGCCTATGGCAGGGGGTTGGAACTAGATGATCCTTGAGGTCCCTTCCAACCTTACCATTCTATGATTCTATGATTTACATGGGATGAAAGAATGGATTGGCTGTAAATTTTCAGGTGGACAACATGTGTGTATATTCATGCATGTTTACATATATGGAAGAAAAAAACTTAGAAGGCAGCCTTGGAAATAATAATTCAGAACTGGAAACTCTCAGATATATCTGGGACTGTTTTCAAAAGTTTCAGTCTTCACTGTATTTAGTGATTTGAAACGTTTCAGGACATCAGAGCACTGAGTGCCACCTACAAGTTAGAGCTGAAGAATCTAAAGCAGTGTAAATAAAGTACCAAAGTCTCTTCTACTCTCCAGTGTAGAAGAATATACTGTTACTCTAAATCAGTAAAGACATTTCTGCAGTTGCTTTATGAAAGTTGAAGACACACAGATTCATATAGGAAGATTAAATTTTCACAATGTGATCAATTAACCTCTGAAACTAACATCATGGATTCTCTACCTCCCAGCGTTTGCAGGTTAAAAAAGCTATGCTTTAGAACAAACTTGTTGGGCTCCTTATAGTGATAAATGGCTGATATTTAATGATCTGTAACACTGAGGAAATGAAAGTAGTTCTCAAGGTCTCTTTTTGATCTAAACTTTATGTGTTCATGATGCTCCTGTTAAATATGTGAACAGTGACAGTAATTAAGGTCAAAGTGTATATTTTGGCCTGTCTCTTTTAGTTGGATTTTCTCATCCAAAATTTAATCATCTGCTTAATAAATCACCTAATACCTTAGTCTTTAGTGAGGGCAATAAAAAGAGAGACAAAAAAAAATTCTGCTGATTTCTTCATGAGCTTTTCTTTTTTCTTCTTGAATGGCGTAAGATACCAACCTCTACTTCTTATCACTGATGTGCTTCTCTGAAGTACTTTAGAATTTTGTTGATCACAGAAATATGACTCCATTAATCAACGTGAATTAATTACTTCAGTAACTGGAAAATCAGTAAACACATGTAAGTGTATGTTTGCTTAAGCATAAATAGAGCCATGAATATTTTTGCTTGTGTACATCAGACACAAGAGTAGTCTGATAAAGAAAACAGTGCTGGAACTGGAAGTCAGTGTACTATTGCGGTACAAAAGAAACCATGGATATCACATACGTAAAATGTGGATATTACAAGTATTAGTTATACTTTAATGGAACTAAATCAAGGTTGGCATGTTGTTCTTGTTTTACAGGTAGATTTTAACAACCTGATGAGTTTACCAAAAGAAGAAATGGCAGAGCCAAGACAAGAACATATTTCTTCTGACCTCACTGTAGAACACATTGCCTCACATGGCAGTATGAAAAATTGTAAACCTTTCCAGTTTCCAGTGAAGGGTTATAGGAACTGAGAGTTGATCATCTGAGATGTAGCATAGAATCCAGAACCCTGAACAAGATAAGTGGCTTCTATATGTTATAATCTGTGATTGTAACATAATCCAAAGTAATTAACATATTAATTACCAATACTTACAGCTTTTCTTTAAACTGTGGATGTTTAGTCAATAAAAGACTACCAGTGATGACATGTGCAAATCCCATAACTCTTTTTCAAGCACCTGGGTTTTCTCAGGAAAATGTTTCCTGCTTAAAATACACTGCACTGAACCATTCTCTGAAGGCACTCTTCCACACAGTCAGTGAAGCTTGATTCAAGAACTGGTACTTGCCATTTCTTCAGTATGTTGCTCAGTGAGGGGATAGATTGGGATTTAATTCTCTT
Source organism: Eubucco bourcierii (assembly GCA_013396675.1). Classification (NCBI taxonomy): domain Eukaryota; kingdom Metazoa; phylum Chordata; class Aves; order Piciformes; family Ramphastidae; genus Eubucco; species Eubucco bourcierii. Next base: position 169,897 of record VWZE01005864.1, read on the forward strand.
TCAGCAAGAGGGAAAATAAATACATTTTTCCACCATTCCAGTAGAATAACTAAGCTTGAAGTGTGTTTGTTTTGGTTTGGGTTTTTTTTTGTAAAAATACTTTACTAAATTGTGAGGAGCTAGAATGTGCATGATACTGATACTGAAGGAGAAATAAAGCAGGAGGTATAGAGGATAAGGAAGAAAACTGTAGTTTGCCATTTTTTTGTTCTAGATATTGTTCCTCCCATAAACAAGAGAGACTATAATATGTTCCATATAGCTACACACTTACTGGTCCAGAGGTCAAAGATAATACTGTGAAGGCCCTTTTCAGGAAGATTAGCAGCAACCATGATCCAAGAACAGAAGAGTGTGAGGTAAGGATTTCTAAAACTTTATTAAATATAAACTGTCAATTAGAATCTTAAAAGATAACAGTATTTAGCCATGATTACATGTTGCTCATGAGGCTGTTGTTCATGACCTCCATAGCATAACACGGCAAATGTTAGTTATCCGGGCTACCATTCATTACCTTAAAAAAAAAAAAAAAGCCATTGTTGGAAAAGCAGATGTGCCTTTGAAACTAGAATATTATTTTAAATATTTGGGTTTTTTCTTTGTTGAGCTAAACAAAAACTAAACTGAACAACTGACTGTCATGGTAGGCCTAAGCAGGCCAAAATAGGCTTATACATGTCCTGGCCTGCCCAAACTTGTTTTTCTACTCTCCCTCTTTCTGTTGTGGGGAGAAGTAACCGTGGGAAATAAGACAAAAGAATCTGGAGGCACTGAGTCTGAGGATTGTGGCCTTCCCAGACTTGTTTTGAACCCTGCGGTAAACAGTACACACGGTTGCCTTATGCAAGGCCTGTGTGCTGCTCGAATTTGGGTAAAGCAAGCCAATGACTTCACCTAATAAGGTCAGGCTTGGCTAACTGCTATCGTGATAGGCTGTTCTGTGTCCAAAGGCCCATTAGTCTCAGGCTGTATAAAAGCAGAGGAGCAGGGAGCACATGTGCTCTGCTATTATATGGGTGCTTTCCTGTTGTATCCGGGTGCTCTGCTATCTGTGCTCCTACTACCTTATATCCTGAACTGTGCGCAACTCCAACGACCAGGATCAGGCTCTGAATGCCTCCACGTGTTTGGCCTGCACAGCCAGCATGACACTGTGCTGAGACTGCACATGACAATACATCCTGCCTGCACCTGAAAACCTCCTGCCAAGATGGGAAGCCCTGGAGATAACACAGATCATCCAGAGAGTCAGCACCAGGTCAGAACTTGTCTGCTTCCTTTCCCCATCACCCAGAAGCCCACAGAAACTCCAAAGCCTCTAATGGCTTTCGGCCTGGCAGCAACCCTGCCATGTGCTTTGGGTTCTGTCCCATAATACTTTTGTAAGTAGATACTTAAAGCCTCTTGTAATCATTAATTGCATTCTGCCATAAGCAGAAAAGAGCTTCCTGTGTCTATCTAATGGCTAATTGGGATAACTAACCATGAGTGGTTTAAGTGACCACAAGAACCTTCTCTTCCAGTAAAAACGTTTGCTTATGCTAGTTGCCTTTTAAGATGTTCCAGTTTTGCCTGTTCCCTGTATGTATAAATTTCCAAACCACGCGTTTTGAACCTTGTATATAAGCTTTCTGGCGAGACTTAATGTTAATAAACAGTTTTCATAGTTAGTAACAATCTCTGCCTGGACATCAAAATTAATAGAGATTATTAATTTTGAATCATTTCATAACACTGTCGTGAAGCAACTTTCTTGTTGCTGCTATTGTATTCAAGAAGTGCTGTTTAATTTTAACAACTTAAGAAAGGGGGTCTATGTTTAGTTCAATAGGTTCAATAGTAAACAATTTAGAAACTTGCATATGTCCTTTTGTTCCAGGACACTTGAAGATAGGAGGATAAAATCCATCTTTAGAATTTCTCTTGTAAAATTTGAGTGATAATATCCATTGTGGTATGTGCCTTGAGAGCTGATGAATTTTGTAATATCATTAAAAATTACTTCTTTATAGCTTGTGTTATTCTGTTCCCTGTGCTATTTTAAATTTAGTGGAAGTATGTTCCTGGTGTCAAAACCTGGAACATGAAGCTTGAGCATCAGAAGATCAGTATTCAGTGGAAGTTGTAAATATGACAATGATCCCTGGAGGCATCCCTGAACTACTTCACTGGAATGAGGACAAGTTGTTTCAGGCCTTCACATCAATGAAAGAGTAAGATTTTTTACTGAGCCCCGCCTTTCCTGCCCTTTTCATGTAGGTAAACAGATGGGTATTTGTAAATAACAGCATTAGCTCTACAAACTTTTTGCTAAGGAATTCCCTGCACTGGATTTTCTGCTCTCTGTCTAATTTCAGAATTCTAAATATATCATGTAAAATAGCTCAACACATGGGAGATCTGCTAATTCTAGAAGAATCTTAAGATCAAGGTTTATTCATACTGTGCTGGTTGCAAAATCAGTCCAGCGATTTCAGCAAGCATGACTACTTTTTATTCCAAATATGTATAATTCCACTTTCCAATTCTGAGAAGCATTTGAGAGTATTTTAAAGGCATACCATTGGAGGTCTGATAAAAAAAAAAAGGTTAATTATAATGAATTAAATAAAGCCTGAGTAGGTTGCGTTTTTATTTGTAGGTGGGTTGCTTTTCTTTCCTATCCCTGTATTAGGTGCATCAGCTGAACTAGCAAATTAAAATTCCTATTAATTATGCTCTACTGGTTTACATGAGTTGAAGATGTTGGCTGCTGTTTTCTCTGAAGCATCCTTGAGCCCATTATGTAAATACACATGAATGCATGATAAAGCATGACCTAACTAAATAAAAATATTTCTTTGCTTGTTTTGTGAAAGAGCACAGAGGTAATTAGTAGAATTGCTTATCCTCAAAGTTTGATATACTAGATCCTGACAAAGGTATCAGGATCTGGAGCAGGGAGCCTGAGTATGTCCAGATCTTCTCCTGAATTACTTCCCTGATATTCCTCAGGCTTCTTGACAAAATGCAGAGTCTCTTAAAACTACAGTATTCTATTTGTGCTCTGAGGGTAAATCTATCTTTAGGTAAGCCATAGGAATTCCTCCTCTCTTTCCTTTCCTTCCTATTCTTCCTCGTCTTCTTATCACAGGGGTAAACATGGCCTTTACATTAAATGCAAAGCATTAGAGGTATGGCTGCATTTTGGCAGAGTTTTTAAACAAAGAATCTATGTTTTCTGTCTCTAATGGTGGTAAATAGCAAATCTTTGTTAAAAGCATGTGAGAATGAAGTAACTATGAAATAGTAGATCTGGTTTACCCCTTCTAGCCTTTGGCTGCACATAGCTTCAGGATTTTCTGAGCCAGAGTTGCACCTGTGTTGTGTTTAATGTCCTTTGATTGACTTTTAATCTATCCATTTGTTAATTCTTCTGAACTTGCCTAAAAATAATACTTTCTTGACAATTACAGCTCTACAGATTTTGTGGAAAAGTACTTTATCTTGTTTCTTTTGAACGTGGTGCTCTTTTTTCCACCCCTGCATTTGTTACAAGAAAATTATCTTTTATTAAAGTATTTTACGTGGATAGTATTTCAAGCAACAGTTCATAGAAATGACTGATTTGTACATTGTTAGATCAATTCTGTATCAAGAACATATGTTATCATACATTAAAAGATTTTGTTTGGTTGATTTTTTTCACCTGAAGACATAATTGTGCAGATGGAACATAACTTCCTGCACACAGTAACTTTCCTGTGATAGCACAGCTGATATTGCCCATAAGGCAAGCCAGTGCTGGACATAGAGCCATAAGACAAGGGATTAACAAGTGGCATGAGCTACAAATTCATTAGCACATTTCCATTTTGCATTACATTGGAACATCACATTATTATTTGACCTCTGAAGATACCCATCACCTATTTTTCACATGTCACCAACTGTCAATTGCTGTCAATTAATTTCATAATACCATCCTAAAGCAAGTGTGCATAGTCCTTTCAGTTTAATAGGGTTCTGCATGGGAATGTTCCTGATTAATATGTCTCTTTAACATTATTTTTACTTAAAATGTCACATTACTCATGAACTTTCCTTATGTCAGGCATTAAAGATCTTCAGGGAGGATCTGAGGGAAATTTGTGAAATAATTAGCTCTAGAGGACATCAAACATCATATAGAAGCCTTTCTGTGGCTTTTCCTATAAGCCCTCTTTAACAGATAGAACTTTAAACCACATCTAAAAAGGCAGCAAATCTGGTTGTTTACATACTTGAAAAGTCTGTTGAAATGGTAATTGACCTTTTAAGACTGGAAAGTGTTCTGGGTATTCTATCTGAGACAAACTGTTTGGGAGAGATAGTCAATGTTCACTAAACTACTAGTTATGTCACACGGATCACATTTATAAACTGCAGCTTGAATATATCAGTAATTACAGTGAACAATGTAAGTAGCCTTGATATTGCTTCAGCTTCCTTTTTGTCACTTAATTTTTCAAGTGTGTTGTTGATCACAATTACTTCCTGCAACATCCTAAATAGCCATTATGATTTCTTCTGTCTGTGCTCCAGTTTTCTAATTATTTTTTCCTGTATTACATCCCTTTTCTTTTCTGCATTGCCTGTATTACATCCCTTTTTTTCTGAGTTCCCCTGTTGCTTTTGGCACTGTTGAGCATGCTCTCAGTCTTGAAAGTCAAGGAAGGAGGACACACATCACTTTGTTCCTTTCTCTTCTATCATTTGTCTCTCTCCCCTTGGCCGGCTTTTGCAGAACTCTCTCTGTGACCCTTTGTTCCTCTCTTCCTACTCTGAAAGATCTCATATTTTCAAATGTACTTCTCCATATCTAACCTCTCTTTAGCTTGACAAAATCTTCCAAATATATTTCTGTGGCCTTGCATGTTTCTGTTTCTTTATATTCCTAGGTTTCTAGGTTACTTTCCAAGTACTTTGTTCAAGTACTTTTCAGTGTTCTAGGGTTTCCTAAGTTTCCAGCAGTCTCTGCCACAAAATACCAATGCTCAAAGGACAACTTTTATTAAAAAACATCAAAGCAATTTCAAATATTCTCTTTAGTTAAATGAGGATCTGCTTTTAGTCATTTGCTGGTTTCAAGGTGGAAAGAGTACTGGCTGAAGCCCTAAGTGATAAAATACCCTTTTGGAGGCAAGTCAATAATGGTATATGTCAGTGGCAAGTCCTATTCAGGACTTGGGACCAAATCTGGAGTATAGTGTCCAGTTCTGGGCCACCTGGTACGAAAGAGATATAGATCTACTGAAGTAAGTCCAGAGAAGGGCTGTAAAGATGATTTAGGTCTGGAACATCCCATATAGGGAGAGGTTGGGAATCTGGAAAAGACTCTTAACATTGTATTGTGGGGAAAGAGAACGAAAAGTGAGACAGGTTTTCCTCTGTAGTGCCCTCTGACAGGATGGATTGGATGAGGCTCTGAGTAGCCTGATCTAGTTGAAGATGTTCATTGCAGGGGTGTTGGACTAGACAGCCTTTAAAGGTCCTTCCCAACCCATTCTATGATTCTAAGACAAGAGGTGGTGGGCACAAATCAAAGCAGGTAACATTCCATTTCAACACAAGAAAACACTGGTTGTTTTTTTTAGAGATATTAAAAACCCAACTACTCAGGGTCCTGGGCAGCTTAGTGTAGCTGACCTCCTTGAACAGGAGAGCTGGACTAAATGATCCCAAGAGGTCCTTTTCAGGCTCATGACTGTGATTCTGTAACACTGTCTTTAAATGTATTATAGGTGGAAAGCTACTGTAAGAATCTTAATTGATGATAGTCAAAAGTGTACATCAATGACTTTATGAGGAAACAGCCCATTACAATGTTCTAGCCACATTAGTTCTTTCAGGACCCTTCTATTTAACACTGAAAGCTGTGGGATTCAGATGGAGCTTAAACCAGTGAGAATCAATTCTGAAAATGCTGTAATATGAAAACTATTCCAGAGGAGTGAGTTACTTGTATTACCACTTTTTGATTCATGCTTGGTATAGTGAAGATTATGTTATTATGACTTTGCAGAAGGAGCATACACCTGGAATTTAGGATCCCGTGTTTTGTTTGGAGACTGGTCAGAAAGACAAGGTGATATTACAGGAAGCTGGAAACAGGAATGTAAGAGACTAGCATATACAGGTGATGTATTGACTGATGATGTGTGTGTGATAGACAGTAATTCTGTGTGTGGTAATGAGAGAGCTGTAAAGTTGAAGATGAAGAGTCGTGTAAGATCTGAATCTCTGAAATAAGTAAAATGAGAGTTCTGTTGTATAGCATGAAAATTACTGAATTAAAAAGAAGTACAAAGTTTTGTCTTCCAACTAAAGGGGCATTGCTTTTCAAACTCAGGAAAGACAGTGAGTGTATGGAATGTCTGTAATATGTGAAAGGAGATTAAAAAATCTGTACAGCTGAGTGGGGCTGAATTCATTGCTTGAAGAAATGAGTACGAAGATGGGTACTTGGGTACGAAGATGGAGATTTGGAGAGCATTTCTGGTGAAGTACTGTCACACTTTGAAACAGAAATGAGTTGCTTACCTGAGTATCCTGTCTGTGGATCTCCATGATCAGTATAAATAAAATGTTGCCAGGCCTGGTGAGATAGGTGAAAATTAATTTTAAAATGGATTTTATAATAATTGTTTTTTTTCAGGCAAATGAGTATCTACATATCTTTTCTGGAAAGCATTTCTTTGGTGTAGGTTAAACCACTATGGTACTCTGAATCAGTTTATAAATATAGAGAATTCTTTTTTTGTTTGCCTTTTAATGTGAAGCATTTTTGTTGTTGTTGTTAGTTTAGCTGAGGAAACACAAGTAGGTAAAACTGGGGGGAGAAAAAGCATTATAAGACAAAGCTGTATTAACAGATTTATCTATCTGGTGGTTTTTATTTTTAGAATCCCTGTGTATACTGGCTTCCTTCCAAACTTTGAAGAAAGATAGTGCCTGAATAGCAGACCTGAGCAAGCTAAATTTATATTTACAGAAAGAATTAAGGCAAATAACACTAGCAGACTTACACAGAGAATATTGGATGATTAAAATGTGAGTTAAGTATTTAAATTTTCACATGTAAAGCTATATTCCAGAAGTAGTTTTGTTTTAAAATGTTTGATTTGTTCCGTTTTGTTCTGCTTGGATTTTTGGTTATTTTGTATGAGAAAGTGATGCCATATCTTGAGGCCTTGAGTAATCTGTACTAGTGGGAGGTGTCCCTACCTATGGCAGGGGGTTGGAACTAGATGATCGTTGTGCTCCAGGCCTCTCCCCAGCCTCGTTGCCCTTCTCTGGACACACTCAAGCACCTCAATGTCCTTCTTAAATTGAGGGGCCCAGAACTGGACACAGTACTCAAGGTGTGGCCTAACCAGTGCAGAGTCCAGGGGGAGAATGACCTCCCTGCTCCTGCTGGCCACACTATTCCTGATGCAGGCCAGGATGCCATTGGCCTTCTTGGCCACCTGGGCACACTGCTGGCTCATGTTCAGGCGGGTGTCAATCAGCACCCCCAGATCCCTTTCTGTTTGGCTGCTCTCCAGCCACTCCGACCTCAACCTGTAGCTCTGCATGGGGTTGTTGTGGCCAAAATGCAGCACCCGGCACTTGGATTTGTTGAATACCATCCCCTTGGACTCTGCCCATCTGTCCAGGTGGTCGAGGTCCCGCTGCAGAGACCTTCTGCCCTCCAACCCAGCAACATCAGCCCCCAACTTGGTGTCATCTGCAAATTTGCAAATGTGTCTCTCTGTTTATATATTTATTTTTAATTAAGGTTAGCTTTTCCTATACTTGTTCAGTACAGTAGGGAATGCACCAAAAGACATTCCTAACAGAAGTTATTTCAATAGGAAAGTATCTACATTTCTTTTTCAGAAAATACAGATTAATACAAAACATGCTCTTGGACTTAACTTTTGCAGATACAGTGGAAACCAGAAAATTAGTTATTTTCTAGTGAGAATATCTTGAATTGACAGAAACTTTAATCAGATATTTTCAAAGAAGAAATTTTTGATAGAGCAACATCTAGAAGCTTGAAACACTTGAATTTTATGATGGTCTGCATGACCCTGCTTCACGATTACTCTCGTCAGCAAATGGTAAGGAGATCTGTACCATTTGAATTACAAGTTCAGGCTCAAGATGCAGTTAATGCAGAATTTGCAAATGAGTCTCTTAGATGATCATACTACTGTTTAGATGTATGCACTTCTAGGTGCCATGAGGTGCACCACACATCTATGCTCACTGGTGTTTTACATTTTTACAATTGGATTACAACCAGTTTATTAAAAATTGTTTCATACAATGGAGTACATTTTAAAATAAGCATTAATACTTTGTAGAGGTTTTAGCTAATTGTTGCATAATGGTTATGGCAGGAGTGTGTAAAGCAAGAAAGGATTCCTGTGGATTATTAAACAACCAAGTGGTACTGCAGTTCTGCTAAATACTGAAATAATTTATTTGAAAGCCTAGTTCTCTGTTCTCTAGAGCATTATCCCTCTTACATACCTACAAAAAATAATTTCACAAAGTGTTATGTTAAAAATAGCTCTCTTCCCCACCTTCTAGCTCCCCATGCTGTTTTCAGGTTGAATTGCTGACTCCTCATAGACCGGACTGATGTCACTCTGACATGAGTGCCTGCAGTGTAAATTTTACACCCAGCCTCTTAACACAGTGAATAGAGGTCTCAAACCCCACTTGTTATGAAAATTACTAAGGCCTTGTGACAGTAGTCATTTACTCATGCTATGATCTCTCAGCTGACCTGAAAATTTACTTTTGACTTCATTAGAATTGCTCTGATATATCTTGATGCAACTAAGAGAAAACTCTAGTTCTTTAACAATGCAGTCTTTTGAGTCCTGTTACTAGAATATGACTTCACATCACAAAGGCAAATATAGAGTTGACAAGTTTTGCATCATTCTTCTTAAAGGCTGAGGATTTAAAGAGACCTAGCATTTTAAGTCATAGCTAGTGAGTCATTTTGTCTAGTTTTGTTTTGCAGCATATATGCCACAGAAGTCAGTGTGTTCAGTGTACATGAATCAATAATATTTGATCAGATGCAACCAGGGAATCTAATATAATAGAGATTTTAACTGTGCTGCTTCTGGGGCATTTGACTAGTAAGAAATGACCTCTGCTGCTTCAAGCTCTGCCTTGTTCTAGAAAACAGATCTTATCTGGCATTCTTATTTAAGTGTTTGCTCTGAATAGTCCCATTCTTAGCCTATTTGCTTCTCTTTCTCTCTCTAACTACTGCACTGAAACTAGAATTAAAATGGCTACCTTGAGATTCCTGAACTTTTTGATGGTTAAAAGATTTTGATGCAACCATAACATAACATTTTAAGCAATTTTTCTTTAAACTGAAATGCAGTATACTTATCCCAAATTGCAATGAAATGAAAATCTGGATTCTTTTGAGATCATAAATTCCATTTTACAGATGGTTTAAATTTATGATTCTCTTAAATGTGTTATCTTGGGGATTCCTTGAGATATACACCTCCAGAACTGGGTTACAGTTTTTCTGTTGTAACGCATGCTTATTAAAACTGAAGATTTGCATTTTAAGAGCTTTTACCTAAACACATGCAAAATCAAAGGAAAATATCTTGTGTGGGTCATCGCCCAGCCTTTACTTATTAAAGATATGATGAACTATATTAGTCAAAGACCTTAGCACAAAACAGTTAGAAATATAGAATCAGGTACAACTATGTTCTCAAGCACCAAATCTGTATGTCTTTGACATCACCCCAGGGACAGTAATTCAACCACTTCCCCAGGCAATCTGTTCCAGTGCCTCACAAGCCTTTCGACAAAGAATTTTTTCCTAATGTCCAATCTAAACCTCCCCTGTTGTGACTTGAGGCCATTTTCTCATGTCCTTTCTCTTGTCACTTGGAAGAAGAGACCCACCTCACTACAACCCCCTTTCAAGTATAGGTAGAGAGCAATAAGCTCTCCCCTCAGACTCCTTTTCTTCAGGCTATCTAAACAATCCCAGTTCCCTCAGCTGCTCCTTACAGGACTTGTGCTTTAGACCCTTAATCATCTTCATTGCCCTTCTTTGAACATGCTCCAACAACTCAATGACTTCTTGTAGTGAAGGACCCAGAACTCAACACAGTATTCAAGATTCAGCCTCACCGCTGCTTAGTACAGGGAGACAATCACTTTCTTAGTTCTGCAGCAATGCTTAATTAGTCACTAATCAATAGGCTGTTATGACCAATGATCTGGACAAGGATTCTTAAGGACAGACAAAGTTCTCTAAGCAAGTCATGCAGACACAGCTATAGATACTGTCATGGAGGCAGGGAATTAATGTGGCTGAGTCAGGAATAATGAAAATAGAATTATTTTACTTTCCTGAAAGCTCCACCCCCAAACTATATCCAAAACTAGTTTAGTTTTATTTACAGGTTCTAATTTGATCGAGAATTCTTCAACAGGATGTTATGGATAAATAGGCAGTGCCTGTGGCCAAGCCAACCTTGCTTCCTGTCCAATTTTTACTATTTGAGTTTTGATTTGGTGATTTATATTTTCCACCTGCCTACTTGACTGTGAGTTATAAAGAGTGTGCAACTGCCAATCAATCTCCAACAAGGAGCTAACTTGTTGTACTGTTTTTGCCACAAAATGAGGTCCCCAATCAGAGGATATAGCAGCAGGTACTCCAAAGTGGGGTATGATCTCAAAAGGACCTTGGTTACTTCTCGAGCTTTGTTTGTGTGGCATGGGAAAGCCTCAGGCCAACCTGAAAAGGTATCAGTTAATACCAAGAGGTATCGGTACCCCCCTTTTCTGGGCAGTTCTGTAAAATCAATCTGCCACTGATGCCCAGGGCATTTACCTATTTGTCCCAGCACTACTTTTCTTGTCACTTTGGGATTGGTTCTTAAATACACCTCACATTGTCTGGTTACCTGTTCAACTGTGGTATAAAGCTTCCTTGCTATGCACTCCTGTATCAACCTTTGATACAGTGCTTCCATACGCCAATCTGTTTTCCTGTGCTCTGCCTGAACAAAAGCCCAAAGTAGGTTACTAGGGATGATCAGTTTCCCATCAACAGTTTTGGCCCACCCTTTTCCAAACATAAGCCCATACATATCTTTTACCAGCTTTTGATCTTCCTTACTGTATTCTGGTTCAGGCTTCTCCCATTCTATAGTAAGTTTACTGTCTGGTATCAAGGCAAGCGCTTCTATTACCTTTCTCTCTTTTGCCACCTTTTTGGCTATTTGATCAGCCGTTCTGTTTCCCTTTTCTTGATCTGTGTCTCCATTCTGATGAGCTTTGCAGTGCATGATGGCCACCTTCAAGGGCTTCTGGGCTGCTTCCAAGAGTTTCAAGATCTCTTCTGCGTGCTTAATACCTTTGCCTTGGATTTCAAGTAACCTCCTCCCTTTCCAAATAGCCCCATGCGTGTGTACTACTCCAAAAGTAGTCTGTCCAAATATCGGTCCTCTTTCCTTGAGACAGTTCCAGAGCCAGTTCCAGAGTGGAAGGGTGGTTGGGAGCCCCTCCTGGGGTCTCTGATTTCTGGGAGGGGTGTTGTGTTGCTATATTACCTTTAACTTGTATATTTCTGTAAATATTCCTGTATATAGTGTATATATCTGCTTGTACGTTGTGCTGAGCTGTAAATATAGCTTCATTTTTTAACTTCCAGCCCCCTGAGTTCTAGTCTGGGTCATTTTACAAAGTGTGGGGGGCGGGGAACTCCCAAACCTTTACAGATGGGGCTCCCATTAGCTCCTTTTTCAAGGTATGAAAGGCCTGCATTGCTTCCCCTGATCATTGTCTTGCTTTCTGTTTTCAGAGGCTCATACAAGGGCTTACCAAATAACCCATAGTTATAAATCCATAGTCTACAGCAGCCTGTCATCCCGAGGAAGGTTCTCAGTTCCCTTACCGTGGTTGACAGTGGAATGGAATAGATAGCCTCCTTCCTTGCTGGTCCCAAGACTCGTCTGGCAGAGAGTTCATATCCTAGGTAAGTGATCTGTTTCTGGACCATCTGTGCTTTCTGTGGAGAAACTCTGTATCCATTTAGTCCGAAAAAGTTCAACATACAGTTCACTCCACACATTGTTGTTCTGTTCTGGTAGCGATTAGAATATCATCCACATAACACCTTTCCTTCTCTTTCTGGTTTCTGCCACAACTTCAGGTCTTTGGCCAACTGTTTGTCAAATATAGTAGGACTCTTTTTAAATCCTTGTGGTAAAACAGACCAAGTCATCTGAGTTTTCTGTCCAGTCTCTGTTTTTTCCCATTCAAAGGCAAATAGCCGTTGGCTGTCTGGGCTCAGGGTTAGGCAAAAGAAGGCATCCTTTAAGTCCAGGACAGTAAACCACTCTAACTCTGGGGTTAACTGAGTTAACAGGGTATAGGGATTAGCCTCCACAGGATAGAGATCGATAGCCTCAGCCTTTTCAGTGGCAATTTCTAATCCATTTTTAAGAATCGGCTGTTTCTCAGTTTCAGTCATTTGTTCCAATAGCAACTGCTCATCCTCCCAGTCTGGGTTATGTTACTGGACCAAAAACTGAAAATACATTGCTGTTCCTATTGGGTCATTTTGGTATTCCCTGGCTTTCACCCTCCAATTATCCAAATCTTGGGTGGTAAAGGGTATTTTTAGCCAAACCAGTTCACCATCTGGACCAGCTGCCTGCCTTAAAGGTGCCTAGATAACCAGTCTTTGTGCACTAGTGTGTTCTGCCATGGGGCTTCCTACCTCTGAACTGCTCTCTTCATCTACACTGTCAATTTGCTCTGGCCTCTCAGCCACCATTGCCACATCCTGTGTTTGAGTTGGGGGCTGGTAGAATTCAGACAGATCCCTGGGATCCTTCCTAGAATTCTGTAGTTTTAGACACCTCTGTCCGATACTGCATGCTGAACAACACCTCCATAATCTGGCCCTTTCCCTGTCTTTCTCTCGGTTATCTTTTTCCAAGGCCAGAACAAGTGGGTCATATGGAGCTCTGAGCCCATAATCTCTCTGGTACTCAGGATGATCTCTCAGATAGAAAAACATATCTGCATACGCAACCTCATCCCATTTTCCTTCTCTCCTAAGGAATAACATTAATTCTAGGAGAGTATTATAGTTTAAAGTTCCACTCAGCACCCATTTCTCGTTTTTCTCCAATTTATACAAAGGCCGCCATTGATTGGAATATTTGATGAGGGTCTGACTGGTGCTGCCTCCTGGTGGGCCACCAATTTCTTTCCAGTGAGCCAAAATACACCCTAGAGAACTTTGCCTCACCACTCTGGCTTCCCCCCATCTTACACAGCAAAACAAAGTACAGGGCTTCTTACAGATTACACAAACGATGGTCAGTGTTACCAGCACAGGTCTTATTAATTCAATCAATATCCAGACTAACATCAGTTTCTTAATCCCTTTTAAGATATTGGTTTTCACTGCAATTTAGACAAAAGGAAAAAAAAACCACAACTTTCTTTCAGATTGTCTGTTTTGCCCAAGCACATATGCTAGCCCTAATTTAGCACCAAGATCACAGTTACAACAGGTCAATTAGCATTTAAAAACATTTAGCAAGTCACTTCGGTAGCAGCTGATAAAAGACAGCTACCCAACCCCTCCTCCCCTTTCTACTTGAAAGAAGAAAAAAACTTTTAAACCTCTACTGACAACCAGTTCCGCACCCCACTTCACTTCGCTTTGCTCTCCGCTGGAACGTAAAGCAGCCGCGTTTCTCCACAAAGTGGGGGAAAGAGAGAAAGGAAAGAAAAAAGTTCCAAGCCGTGTTTCACAGTCTCATTCACACCCTGGAAACCAGTTTTCCCGCCGCCTTCTCCCCATTCAAACCTGCAGGGCGGGGGAGAAGTAAGAAATTTGGAGTGCTCCGGACAGATACAGATACATAGATACATACATATATTTTTATATATGTGTGTGTGCGTGTGTAGAGATTAACCTAGAATTAAGGTGCTTCCCTTTCTGCCGATTATAGGGAATTAATTACTTTTGCCTATGTTGGCTTTTACAAGTAGATGGTCTTTTCCTGTAGATATTTGCAGATGGACATTCTTTGCTTTCACCAGCTTTAACAGTGGGTGGATGGAATCTGGCCTGAGAGGCATCTCAGCTCACAGGGAGATGCCAAGACAGCACACTGTCATCCCGGAGAGCTCACTTAGGATCGGTGTTTATAGGAGTGCAACTTGATTGACTTGGGTCAATACTTTTTCATTGCAACCTTCTTGCGAGGCAGTCTTGGCGCGCTTCAAAGTGGTCCGCGGGCCGCGGTTCGCGGGCCGCGGGCTGCATGCGCACCGCGGGCTGCACGCGGACCGCGGGCTGCACGCGGACCGCAGGGACGGTTGCGCGTACGTTTCTCGGGCACGGTTGTTGTTTACCAGTCGCCTAGGTTACCTAACCCAGAAGCTACAGGTTCAGTGAAGGAGTGCCTTCTGGTGCCTACTCGCTGTACCCAGAAAAGGAAGGAAAAGTGTTCCAAGTGCTTCAACTCAAGTCCTTCATTAGGTAAGATCGGAAAGTAGGAAACTCACAGCCCACTGAAGTTTGTAATTAAACAAGAATACGAAGGGTGACAGCGACGATGCAGTGCAACCCAAGGAGGAGTATGTGTCTGCACTGTAACACAAGCTATTGCTTGTGTGGTGGTGCTTTACCTGCATGGTGGAGGGCATGCTTAAATTTTTAGGGAAAAGTCACCAAAAATTTGGGCCTGTTATAAAATTTAGATATTCAGAAGGTGTCTAGACGTGGTCCCGGGCAGTGTGCCTGAGCGGGGGAGTTGGATGAGATGACATCCAGTGCTTTTGGAAGGCTGACTTCAGGAAGTCAGCCGTGTTAGACAGGGACAGAAAATCGGATATTTTCAACAATAATCTTACTTGACCTGGCTCCAGAGTCATATGCTGGTCTGTGTCGATTTTATCATTTAATGGGAAATCCAGTCAATGATCTGCATCAGATACAGGATCTTAGTTGTTGGGGGTTATTGGGATGGAGAGCTGAAATTCCTTCTTCTCACCTGCTATGGCAGATTTGTGCTTGCAGAGCACTGATACGAACTCTGCAAGAGAATCTGTTTGTTGCACTTGAGTGAAATAAGCCTGATTGTAGAATTCAAATACACTGTCTATTATGGTAGTGGCTTTTTAGACTAAAACCTAGGTTTTTAATTAAATTTAGAGTTTTTTCCTAAAACACCAGGGGGAGTTTTTCTGTCTAAACGTGAAAGAAATGACCCAGTGATACCATGCCAACTTGTTCACTAAATCCTCTTTCTGCAGGAGTAAAAAGTGTCAAAGTGCAAATTTACCAAAAAGCTTTTGCTCTACTGTGAAATTAAAAACTGTCATGAGTGCCGCTTTTTTTAAGGAAAAGGGCTATAGGCAACGTATAGAAGGTTATTCACTGCATTCTAATGAAACTTCTGTTTCAGATCTCAGAGATATTTATGGCTGACCCGAGTCATAATTTTTGCACTTTTTTCTTTATTTGCAGTGAAGAATGCAAACAGCTCAGGTAACGAGCAGTCTGCTGAAGTTTCCAGAGGTGACTTTTCAGGCCTCTGGAAAAGAAAAGACTCTGGATTCTAAACTGAGTGGGAAGATTTCTGGAAGTGAGCATTTTCCTGTAAATTTGGTCTTGGTATAAATTTATTGTCTGGATGTTACCCGAAGCATAGGGTCAGCGCTATGTCAGGATGATGCTGTTAAGATGCATCAGGTTTCAAGAGAACAAAAAGAATGTTTTAATGATTAAAAATACTAATACTAAAACATAGTGTAATGCACTAATCCTGTTGAATATTAAAAATATTTAAAATCTTATTAAAATAACCTACAAGTCCAGTAAAACTAATAAACTAGAAATTAATTGGTTTAGATTTGTTATATTTGAGGGATGCTTTAAGACTTGCATTCCTGTCTGTATTTAGATGATTTATAGCAATATTTCTAGTCAAATATGGTATAAAGACTATTGATCAGCATATTGCAATCTAATAAAAATTCTTGAGAGCAAGAATGACAAGTACAAATGCAAAATAATAAGGTAATTAATTTTAAGATGTATTGCTTAGGTGATCTTAAATAACTGACAAGAATTAGCTAAATTTGGGGTTGTCTGTTAGGTACTTTCATTGAAGTAAAGGGGCAGTGAATGTGATATTTCACTTATTTTCATTCTTCTATTGGAAATTTGCTTTAGTCATCTTCCTTTCTCTTACAGGGAGAAATGGCCTAGCATGGTTGGCATGTGGTCCTCAACTTGAGGTAGTAAACTCTGTGACAGGACAGTGGCTCTCTGCATACCGTTTCAGTGAAGTAAAGAAAAAGACTCCCACTGTTCGTGTGGTAAAGGAGTTTTCCTGGCAGAAGAGAACTGGGCTACTGGTTGGATTGGAAGTAACAAAGGGAAGTCTTCTCTGTCTGTATGACCTTGGAATATCAAGAGTGGTTAAAGCAGTTGCTCTTCCAGGAAAGGTATGTATTTTTTAGTCAGAGGTATGTATTTTTTTAGCTTTTGTACTGCTGCATTCTGTGTAATCTGTTTCAGGAAAAGCTTTGGACTATCTCTTTGTTAGGAGGTGTTTTTTCTACATTGCAGTAGCATATTGTCTCAACAGAGTATCTATTCAGTCAGGAGAAGCTTGATGTAAAATCACACCATTATTGTTTGAGTTTATTGATAGAAACATAAATTTTATGCATTTATTATAAAGCAGATAGTTGCCTAATTCTCCATTTCCACAAAAAGATTAAAAATTATCTTTTTTTGATGTGGAAAAAAATTGAAGAGTGAAAAAGGAAAAAAAGCCCTACTCTTCAAAGTGTCTGTAACATAGGTTTCCTAACTCGTTATTTTCTGTCAGAAAATGTATTTAACATGTCTCAGACTTCCATAATTGTGTTGTAAATTATTTAGATATGTTCATCTCAGACAAGCAAGCAGGTGATGTTAGAGCAGAACATATTTTAATAATGAGAAGAAGAACCTTTAGTCATTTATCTGATGGATTGCTGAAAGACTGACTTTCAGTCTGCAGTCCTTGAATCTCTGCTTATGCAGTATTTTGTTTGTGTAGATGGAATACACTGTTGTAATGTTACTAATATTTTCTGGCTTCTATAACCTATAGACTCAAATGATATGATGTCCCCTAGCCTCATTATCTTAATGTAGCATAAGAATAAAGATAAGAAAATAGAACACTAAGATTGACTGTATTTTTATTATCTTTGAATCTGCAACAAAAAATGTCTTTATTCCCCAGTTTTAAACATTAATAAAAGTGCTAGTGTGTACTTTATTTTTTTTCTGTTCATCCAGCTGTTATTCTAAATGAGGATTAGAGTAAATTTTACTAAACTAGAATCTCCCTTTAACACTTTCTAAAAACATTTCATTCCCATTAAATGTCTATCATGGAACTTGACCGCTACCTCATTTGACTAAGAGCCATGATTTTTCCTAATACCTGTTTGGCAAAGAAGGTGTAGACTATATCTAATAGCTCAAATTCCTTGACAATCTGTTTGCCCTTCTGAAAGATAAAGCTGCAGACAAGGGACACCAGTATCCTTCAGCCCTTCTCTCTGTGGTCATCCATATCATTCTCCTACTGTGGCCCAGCCCGTCAAACCTCACTGAACATTCTATGAGTGACCCAAACCACTTTAGAATCACAGCATCAGACTGGTTTGGATTGGAAGGGACCTTTCAAGCTCATCCAGTCCAAACTCCCTGCCATCAACAGGGACATCTGCAACTGGAGTCCTAAAAAATGTGACCCAGAATGGTTCCAGGACTGGAGCATCTCCCATCTCCCTGGGCAACCTGGGCCAAGGCCTCACACACTCAGCATAAAAAAAATATCTTCCTTATACCTATCCTAAATCTATTCTGGTTTAGATTAAGCTTGTCCCTCCTTGTCCTGTCACAGTAGACATTGCTCCATAGTCTGTCCCCAGCTTTCTTCCGGGCAGCTGTCATAATAGAATGCAGATGAAGTTAATTCAGTTAAATAACTGTCAGAATTCTAGCAAATGGAAAGTGGCAACAGTATAAGTTTTTTTCCTTTTTTTCTTGATTCAATTGGAAATAATGCTTTGGTTTTAAGTCCTGCATTGACATTCTTGTTTCTGATGTGCTAATTCTGGCTTCACTTTTGAATTATTTCAATTCAGCTTGTCAAAGAACTTAATATTAACTTGTAGTATTTGCTGTAGGTAATTGCTATAGAACCCATAGCTAGTCACAAGGGAGCCAGTGCCAGCGCTCAGCACCTGCATCAGAGTCTGCAATGCATCTTTGGAGTGGTAGCAGTGGCTACGAATACTGGTCGTCTACTTCTAGTTGACCTTTGTTTGGATGATTTATCTCGCAGTCAGAGTGAAAGAGAAGCATCAGGTAAGGCTGCAGTTTTTATCTCGAGTTTAAAAGTAAGAAAATGTGTGGTAAATCAACAATATGCATGCCACTTCAAAGACAGTTGTGTGCAGATACAACTACTGGTAACAGACAGTGGTTTAACTTTGTATAGTTCTGAAATGGTTAAAAGCGGCAGTCTTAATACTCCTAATGTTATAAATGCCCCTGCCCTCCCAAGGTCCCTAAGTCACTATGTGATCCATGTCAGTGAGGTGTGGAAGTTTTACAATCTGAGTGCTGCTGCCTGATAAGAAGTTGAGTTAGAGATTCCCTGTTTCATGGGAATGTACTTCTGCTTCTGTTAATTGACTTGGGGCAAATTCTAGGCTTGTTTTTTAAAATAAATCCAACTTATCAACAATTAAACATTTGGATGAATGAAACTTCAGATTGCACAAGCTGTTTTGACTGTTACAGCAGTGGCTTCAGGGGTTGATTTCACTTCAGACAGCTTTATAATGAGGCTGAAACTTGAGATTTACAGAGTCCAAGAAGAGTTTGTCACACTTTTACCTGTTTTTGAAATACAAGTGAGAATACTGTCCCATCAGAGAGTTCTTCTGTTCTTTGAATACACACAAAATGGCAACAGCAAAACCAAATATTGCATAAATGAGTATTTTGCCTGGGACAGTAGAATTAGATTGTATGTGTTGTCACGTTAGTATTTAAAATGCAACCTAAATGGCATAACACATTCACTTGCTGTATGGTTTTGTGTTTGTAGATCCAGAAATTGTCACTAGAATTCCTGCTGAAGTTACAGAACAAAGAGAAAATTTGAGAAGAAAAGGGAGACAACTCTGTCTTCAATTACAGAGTCCCTCAGGAACAGGAATATCAACCCTCTGCTACATAAATAGAAGCAATCAGCTCGTTGTGGGTTTTTCAGATGGCTACCTGTCCTTATGGAATATGAAAACTTTGATGAGGGAGTAAGTGGTGCTTTTTACACTTGGCCATGTCTGGAGACGCAGAGGTCTCCATTTTTTGCTTAAAGACGGATATTAACTTAAAGATAAGTTTTTCAGAGACTGAATTTTGAGCATAATCTTGGAATGTTTATAAATACTCTTCTGAAATACCTATTGAGCCATACATGGATTAAGTGGACCACCTTGTCCCCAGTGGACTAACATTTTTTCCTGTTTTGTGCCTGTAGATTGAGGAATTGTGGAAAGCAGACTTCTTTAAATTATGTCAAGCAGTGAGGATGTGATAGACCTGGTTTTTATACAACAGTTCGTTCTGTCAATAGTATTCAGTGAAACCAGTAAATAGGTGTATTTTGATGAAACAGACTTCAGAAAATATTTTTTCTGAACCAATTTCTGCAATTAGGGCATACCATGAAAGGCTTAAGTATATTGGTGATGTGATTTGGGTGATAATATTCTTTAAAGTACCCAGGATGAAACTAGTGACACATGAAAAATCAGTAGTTGCTCTGTGCTTAAAAATACATTCATTGCTACATTGAGACTTCACCAAAATAGGGGAGTGACCCATTCCAAGGCAATGATGCTTGTGAATGAAAGTTTGCTTGGAATACTTTGAGGTGAGAATAAGGGACATGCAAACTTACAAGCAATAGAAGAATTAAGAGATAATAAGTCTGCCAAAGAGCAGTCTCACTTGAAATATTTGACCAAATTCAGGTAGAGATTCACTTAAGCAAATCTGCAGTGACTCACCAGACATATCAAATGCATAAATACACAGTGGAGGAATAATTAGGTGACAGGAATAGATGGTGAAAGTACAAATGAAGTCTGGAAATAAATGCTTTACTTAGTCCAAGTAAAGAAATTAGAAATTACTTCTGTTTGGTGCTTTTCAGATGACATGCTGCATTTTAAGTTCAGTATTGAAGTAGGATACAACAGGAGGACCAATTTTCTGCCTGGCAGCTGAAGTAATCACATTTCTCCTCCTTGGGCAAAGGAGGATGTAATGGTCCAGGTTATTGCATTTGATGGACACTAATTTCCTCACTTCTGGTTTGTTGCATAAAAAGTAGTGACTTCCATGACTCACTTGTTTGAGATGGAAGCATGACCTTCTGTACTTTGAGGATAAGCATGTAAGGTGCTCTTACATCAGAAGACGCCTTTACCCTTCCATAAACATTTAGGGCCAGTAGACTTAGCTTTTTTATAGTTTGCTTTTTTATATTTTACTTTTTTCTTTTTCTTTTTTTTTTTTCAAACCTGCAGGCATCACTCTCAGCTCAGAGGAGGAAGTATTCCTGTCTATGCTGTTACTTTTCAAGAGCCTGAGAATGATCCTCAGAATTGTTGCTACTTGTGGGCTGTTCAGTCTACACAAGAAAGGTGAATAGATGCTTACTATAGGCTGCTGATTATTTATTTATTTATTTTAAACATATTTGTTCTCATACAGTTGATACATGTACATTTGTTTTGATTATTTAGCTATGCAGGATATTACCTTAGATAGGGAAGGTCTTAAACTTCCAATACAGTTTTTATGGGATTTAACAGATATGAAGAGAGACCTGCCTTCTGAGGGAAGGCAAATAACAGTGGCCATACGTGTTTGTACTTGCATTCTTACATTTCCTTTGTTTCTTGATGACTGCTTTATGATTTGACATTTACATCATGGTATTAAATGTGATTAAAAGTAGCTGAGGCTGCAGATCTAGAGCACTTAAACGTGCTGGTACAGCACTGCCAATGCTAAAGGAAGGATTGACAGTATGGTTTGTTAGCTTGTGCCAGCTTCAGCAGTCTTTGGAGCCTTTATGAGACAGTTCAACTCTCTTGGCAGCAAGCATTCACTGTTTGGCAGAAAAGTCAGCAGCGTCCTGCTGGGCTAATGAATCAAATCAAAATGTGGAAGGGTGCAGTGTATGCAAGGAGGAGACTGGAAGTTTGGTGTGAACAGCAGAGGAAAAGATCTCTCAGCATCAGCAAGCTATTTAGTCAGCTCAGCTGTTTATAGAGTGGCAGTCTTTCTGATTTTTATAGCAGGTTTAATTGATAACTCTTCACTGTAAGGAGCTGGTTTTAGCCTATACCATGTATCAGAGCTTTCAAACTGTATCACTAGCATTTGCCTCAGAAGCTGGTAGTGTTGAAACTTCCTCCTTTATGTTTTTGTGCCTATATGTGGTTTTGGGAATTGGTGTTTTCCTTTCAGCAACTGCATTCTATTAAGAGAAATTTAATCTAGATCTAGTAAAATGATGAGCAATGTAAAAGAGATTGTAATCAAATTTCATCATTTATACCTTTTTCAGTGAAGGCAAAGTTCTGAGTTTACACCTGTTGCAGTTAACATTTAGTGACAGAAAGCACGTGGCATCAGGAGAAGTCATGTATGAGGTAAGATGTGCATGTATGAAAATAGTAATTTTCTTTATGCATCAGTTAAGTTGACAGGGCTAATATTTGCTACCAAAATTGAGCTAACTATGAAACCAACAGTTTTTTGTTGAGTCTTATTTGGTATGGCCTTTGTCCATACATTTTGAAAACCACTCATACAATTTTATGCTGCAGTGTCATGTGTTCCAACCAGATTCATCTACAGAGCCAATAAAAATTCAGTTCCTGCAGAGGAAGCAGCTTTTACAAAATACATTCATAATTTTAAAAAATTAAAATCACATAGGAAGAGAAGATAGGAGTTTGAATTTCTTTGTTTAACCAGACTCTAGATTTGACCAAGCTTCTACATTTTTAAAAAATGCACTCAAATAACTTTATTATTTTCTGATCTTTAGTTGTACATTCTTGTTTTTCTGTTGAGCTTTGCCAACAGGCCCTCCAATGAAATGTACTCACAGTTTACTTAAGTGTTAATCCTGAAATTTAGTAGCTATAAAGATAACTGTTTCTACTTTTTGGCTGGGTTACCTATGGAATTTACTCTTCAAGGCAGTAAAATGCATGAACAGTACACAAATATATGACTTTGTCAGAAGAGCATATGTAAATTTTTAGTACTGACTTAAAGACACTGTTTAAAATACAGATGAGGTATCATTTTATCTCAGGTATCTAACAGATACAAGATGCATCTGTATAATGTATAACTCTGCTTGGTAGTGTGCTTGGAGCTCTTCCAAAATCTTATTGAGGGAAAAGTAATCTTAGTTTAGGGCAGTTCTTTCCTCCTGTTTTGATACTTTCTCTTACATATTCTTAAAAGTTATGGAATGAAACTGGAGTGATTGTTTTCTTATGGTACTCAATTTTTATAGGGTCTGTGCACTTCAGGTTTTTTGAATGAGTTTTAGTTTTGACCTTTCCCTTTTCCTTTTGTGTAGGAAATCCTCCTCCTTATTTGAGTATTGCTTCTGAATAGATAAAGGCCAGGTGTTTGGAAAAAAAGTACTGCTTCTTTAAAATGCATTGTCTATCATGGCGACAAAGTAGACAGAGCTTCAAGTGATTCAGAGTGTTCTAAACATCTATGCCATCTCTTTATCTTTGTTGACATGCAGTTTTTCATGCCATAAATGTATATATAGTGCTCTAGAAGAACAGAAGACCCTCACTGAGTTTTATAATTTTAAAGAAGTTTTCAATTCAGTTCACTTCTGCATCTCTTGTAGAGAGCTCTAAGCACTTTGGCAGGCTGGATGTTTCACTTTTGAACAGCTACTTTGTTTTATCCTCCTTTGAAAGTTATTTTGTTTATATCAGTTATTTGGAGAGACTGAGAGACCTGGGGATCTTTAGCCTGGAAAAGACAAGGCTGAGAAGGGATCTTACAAGGTTAAGATGGTGGGGCTGGGCTCTTTTTTTGTGGTGTCCAGTAAGAGGACAAAGGGAAATGGCTAAAAACTGGTACAAAGGAGGTTTCAGTTAAACATAGAAATTAAATTATTTTCTTAGATTTCATGCTGTTTTTTCAAAGAGATGGTTTAGATTTTTCTTATCTATTTCCCACATGTCTGCATGCTTCAGATCAAATTTAAGCTAGGGAAATGCTAAATTTTAGCCTCTGCAACCAAACTTTAACATTATGACTTGGCACTTAATTCTCTTGCACATCTCATGCAGTTTTTATTTGCCATCAGAAATAAGCTCATGGAAAATACACAGTATAATATGTATATTATTTATATACATATACATATCATATTTAGGTATAATATATGCTTTTACCTCAGAATGACCTTTTCTGTTGACTTTGTCTTTTATTTTTCCTCAGGGCTTGAAATACTGTGACGAAAGGTACAATTTAGATCTCGCGGGTGGAATTGTTTCTTTGAGAAGTCAGACCACCAGCGCCAAATTACTCAGCTGTCAGACTGTAGAGAAATTTCACAACCGTGTTGAGGATAGCATTAATGAAGGTTTGTTGTGCTCTGTGGTTAATGAGTGAAAGATTTTGAGATTTAAACAGTGGATGCTGTCCTGTACCCACAGTCCAAAATTCTTGAATATCTATACAGAGTAGCTGGGATTATTTAAAAAGAAAAAACTGAGTGCTTAACTTACATGTCTCTAGTGAGAAGTGGTGCTTCAGAGGGTTCTGTTGAGCCAGTTCTCTTTAATATCTTTATCAATGATGTGGATGAGGACATCGAGTGCTCCCTCTGTAAGTCTGGAGATGAGTACATGCAACAATACAGATTAGGTGTTGACCTGCTGGAAAGTTATGATGCCAACTGAGTGATAACAAGTGCATATCATATGCATATGCTTTCTACAAGTAGCAATTTCTGTGAGTGTTTGGGTTTTTTTGCTAAACTGTTAATCTAGCTAAATATATCCATCAGCTTCTAATCTATGGTAAACTTAATTGACTAATAGTTTTGTCTTTGATTTGACTTAGAATTGATACAGTTTTAACCTGTCACAGAGATGTTTGCTGTTCTGCACATTTTAGAATCTTTTAATATTTTTATTTATAACTGTATTTTTATATTTTATATTTTTAATACTTCATGAGTGATATTAGAGAATTAAGACAAAACAAAAATTGGTGTTTTTAAAAGTCAGACATATTTGTGTAAATAACAAACAATGTCTTGTCTTCTACAGTAGTATCTCCTAGCACCAGTCTATCGATCTTCAGCTGGCAGGTGAAAATCTATGGTCAGAGAAAGCCATCTACTTACTTGGGTGTGTTTGACATTAATCGTTGGTATTATGCTCAGATGCCACATTCAACAAGGTAGATTTTTATTCAGTTGTTTTCAATATCCCTGACAAGAATTCATTTGAAAGTTAGTGTTTATATAACACACTTTTTTTTCTTTAAGGCCAGAAGAATTCCTTCATGATTGCCCCTATTTTGCGTTGTGGTCACTGGATACTGTAGTAAACATGACTGCTCCGCATCTCATTTTGGATATTCTGGTACATGAATGGAGTCTAAGTCAGGGAGATCTTTTTTCTCATCCACCATCTGAGCAGTATTTCAATCCAAGCAACTACAATTTTGGTATGTATTCCATTGCTTTTAATAGTGGCAAGCTTAAACTCGGGTCGATACCCTTTATTGATTCTCTTGTTCATTGTTTGTCACTTAAAACACAAACCAAATCAGAAAACCCCAAACTCTCACAAACTAAACTGATTGCATTGTACTAAGAGGGTGTTGAACGTTGTAAAACATGTAGGACAGTCTGCTGAATGTTGAGTTTTGGTTCTTTTGTAGTGTAATATATGAAGTGGTGGTGGTCATGAAAGGAACTGATTTTGAACTGAAGCTCAAAGTGCAGTACCTTGATAGCAGTAGAGATAAAATTCCTATACACAATAATTTATTTTTTTTACGGTTTGTAGATGATCTGATGAACAAAGTGAGTACTTAGTTACATCTTTCCAAATATTGCTTTTGAAATAATGTAAACTGGTCAAAACATATTTTTGAGAGTGTGGAAGATTGTTAGACATTTATTGTTTCTGCAGATGGTACGTGCTTGCTGAACTCCGGAGTTGTTCGTGTGACTTGCACTGGCTTCCAGAAGGAGGTAATCCTGCACTGTATCTTTACTGAAAATGTCAAAACCTTTTAAAAGTCTTCTGTTGCACTGCTTCCAGTGTCAGAGACCATTTAACACTCATCCTGCCCATTCATATGCAAGTGTATCCTGACAGTTTTATGCAAATAGTAAAGTTTTAGGTCCACTCTTGAGTCTGTAAAACTACCATTGTCTCTTGCTGAAGCATGTTCAGGGATTGAATGTCTGGAAAGAAATCCAGTATTGCTCTAGAAGCAAGAACAAAAATGTTGTGAAAGTTAGGGAAAGCTGTTACTACTTTATAACCCATCAGATAAACTGCCAGCATGGTCTTGTGTTAGGGATTTGATACCTGGTTAACTTGAAAAAAAGGAGAGAATGGGGAAAATGAAAAATTATTGAACTGGATAAGAAAAAAAGAAAATTGTTTTCTCCCAGACTTGGCCAAATTGTAACTTCTGAGCCACTGCACAGATTGTGGCACATAAACTTTCAGCTCACTTAAGCTTTCCAGTATAAATCATTTTCTGCGCAAACAAGCACAGAAAGGGTTTTCCAAAGTGTGATTTAAAGTTGTGTGTTAGTTTGAACTTAAACTGAATGTACGTGAATAAACTGTTTGGCTGCTGTCTTTAATACTCTACATAGCAATGCTTCCTCACATTGCTAACCTAAAGCGTATTACTGATGCAAGCTTTCTGACAGTTTAAGTGAACAGTTACATAGTTCACGTAGTAGTTATCTGGAACCTTAGTGGCTGAATAGTAATGCTGTCTTAATCTGTAGCTTTTGGTTGATGTTTCAGACCTTGAAATTTTTAAAGACATCTGATCCTTCAGTAAGTGAAGACATTCGTGATAGCTACAATAGGTGTTTTGTAGCTGACTTGTCTCCAAGACTAGTTGATGTCCAACCATCCAGCCTGAGTCAGGTGAGTGTGTATCAGGGAATCAAGGGAGAAATAGATCCCTGTTATCTGACAGGGCTGTAGAGGCTACAAGACATGATAATCTGATTTTCGTATTTGTACTTGTTTGAGTTTAGCTTCTCAGGGGAAACCAATACAATGATAATAGGATGTTTTCCCCCCTCCTCCCCCCCCCCCAACTTTTTGGTGGGGGGGAAAAAAAAAAAAAAAGCAGAAAGGTTGAAGCCACCCACAGAACAGTCTGACCACAATTTGGAAGGTAAAAGAGAGATCTTTAACAACAAATGAAAGGTACTCAGAATAGGTAAGTTGCAAATAGGTATAGGGAAGGGGTAACAAGGTACTAAAGATATATATACAACTGGATTGGATGGCAGGGGTCCGAGGAGATGCCCACCGCGTGGTAAAGGCTAGCCACAAGGTGGGAGAAGGGAGAAGGGAGGAAAACAGAAAGTTCCACTCTTTATATAGGGCAGTCCAGACAGGAAGTGGGAGTGGGCTAAACACTACACCTGGAGTCGAGCAGATGTGGGGTCAGGTTCTGACCACTCCTCTGATCCAGGAGGGCTAACCCTTTACAATATTATTTATGAGTTTCACTGCAATGCAGGTGTTGACTTTTGTTAACAAAAGTAATAGTATTCTGAGATCCGAACAGCTGACTCTGACTGGGAACAGCCTTAATAGATCTGTCTTTAGAGACCTATTAATGTTGTGCCACAGATACACACAAGGAACAGTGCAGTCAGTGTTGGTCATGCACAGCACAAAGCACCTTTCCCTCAGAACAACCTTCATCCCTCTCAGTTCCTCCATTGTTAGCTAATGATGAGGGTGTCTCATATTTGAGCTATTGCAGACATCAGCTTGCTGCACTATTCTTGATTATTTGCTTCCAAAGAAGCAGGCTGTGGTAAACAATTATTCTTGTCAGCGCTACCTGACAATTTCGTAACCACTTCCCCTCTTTTTCCCTCTTTCTGCATGCTACAATAGCCCAATTTAATCCTGTTACACTGCCTTATTGTTGCTGTTGCACCTTAATCACCTCTGTCTCATGACGCCTGCTATCTTCTGTCTCTATTATCCCACCACAACGACTTCAGCTGCCTCTGTCATAGGTTTTCCATTTTCAGTTCAGCAATGTTTCTCTCTTATCAGAAGAGTTTCATGAGAGCTGGAGCCATTGTGATGAACAGCCCATCTTCACCCAGGCAGGATCTAAGCTAAATGATCACCTACCTAGTCATATATGGTGGCAGGATTCGTAGGAAGGGGTGACCCTTCATCCCACTGATCTCATCTTCCTATCTACTGGATTCTTCACTAGATTTATGGCAGTGTGTAAGGGCAACTAACACTTCTGCGCAGCGTGGTAGCTAGGATAAATTTCTTGGCAACCTGACCTAGCCCATAGTCTATTTTGCAAGCCTGACGTATTCTCTTACATTCAAATTGGATGTTCTCATGTCAACTCCAATTTGGAAATAAGTCAGAAAATGAAGTACTTTTTAATAATATTTCTGAATATTAGTAAAACAAATTTCAGATTCAGGGTCAAGAAACTTGGTTTAGGCTTTTGTTTTGTGGTTGTCTGAGGCCCATTTTCAGAAAGCAGGGGTAATATCAATGTGTAGAGATCACTTTGAATGTAATGACTTTCACACACACAGAACTTTAGAGGTTGCTAGGGACCTCCAGTGATCATTGAGTCCTTTTGCCTAAAAGGGTGAGGTACTTTTGAATGGAAAAAAAAAAATAAAAAGGAAAAGTAACATTTTTGAAAGGATCATTTCACCTGAAAGAAGTATTAGATTCCTGGTCAAAATAACCTGCTACTTAGTATTTTATGTCTGTGCATTATCTTTCTAAAGGATTGCAGCTACATTTATAATCCAGTATTCAAACAGCCTAAAATTGAGTATTTCACTTCTTTTCTGTTGTTTTAGAAAATGATAACTTGATGTTTTGTGTCAGAAGTGCTTCATGTCCTCGAGAAAGTCTAGAAAGCTGCTTAACTGTAGCTTCACTGTTTCTATGCAGACATTGCATAGTTTTAAGTGTTCTGCCCCCTCCATGCATTCCTGATAGCAAACTTATCTGCATAAAATGTGTAGTGGGTATTAGCAGAGGCTGTTATTCATAACAGTTAACCAGAATCCAGTAAATTAAGAGTATACTGGGGAGGCATGCAAATAAATATTAGAATTAGACTTCAGTAAGTCGAAATGTTAGTGGCAAAGTTTAGTGTGGTCCTCAGACCAACAAGCAGTCTAGCCTGTGGCTGGAATTAAGAAAAATAATGCAGAATGAGTTGCATGGGTACTAATTGACTTTTTGGTGAGTATATAGCTAGAAACAAACGCTTAGTGTTGATGGTTCAGTTGTCAAAAGTATGTAATATTCTCATTTTATTTTGTCTGTTGTGTTTAGAAGGAGAAGTTAGAAGCAGTACTGTCTGCTGCTGTCCAGACATGTTCTTTACAACTTCTGGTTAAATGCATTAAACGTTGGACATCGAAAGGTAATAACACTTACATTGGTTTTATGTTATATATATTTATAGTATTATATTATAACATATTATAGTATTATATTATAACATAATAGTACGTTATATATATTATAGGGTTTGAAATGGCTGAATCATTTCCTTTTTGTTCTTTTTTTTTTTTTTTTTTNATTATTTCCTTTTTTTTTTTTTTTTTTTTTTTTTTTCCAATCCCTGCCAGGTTCTTCTAATAATTCACGGTTTGTTCTTCAATGGACATGGAACAAAGTGATCTATACAAAAGAAGAATTTGACCAAATATGTGAGTACTACTGCAGTCATTCTTGCAAACCTGAAAGTCAGTAATCTGCTGGTACATGACAATGCAGACAGTTATTTAAGTGCACTTTGAAATTTCTCTGGAGGCTAATGATTTTGTGTTTGTTCTTGAAAAGGTGTTCTGCTGTTCGATGGCTCTTGCAACTTCATTGACTCACAGATACTACAGTCTCTTCAGCACTGCCAGTTGCTTTTGAGCAACCTTAGTGTAATCTTAAACTGTTTTCTAACAGAAGCACAAAACAGTACTGGAAAAGGTTTGTAATAATATTGCTATATCTCTGGTATGTGTTATTAATATTTAGAATTATGTTTGGATTGTAATTGTGGAAAGATGAGTTTTTGTTGTTTGTGATGACTGGAAGATGGTCACATTTAGCTAGGTTAAGGGGCTGACATCTGGAACTACTGCTTAATATGCCTCAAGTTCAGGGAAATTGTGGAGTTCATTCAAGTGGGTAAGGGAGGCTACAGTCAGCAAGAAGCTATGTATGTTGAAACTACAGCAATTGAAAGTCTTAATGCTGAAAAGTATTGGTTTTGGCTAGCAATTTATAATTGCATGCAAGTATTGTGTTGTAAATTGCTAAAAAAATACCAAGGAAGCGCTGATAAGTAACTCGTAAAAAGTCATTTGAGTTTTCTTAGCTTTTTATATTATCAATCGTTCTTGCCATATTGAGGGGAGAAAAGAATATTCCTTTGCTAGAGTAAAAATCTCTGCTACTTGAAAAGTAAATGCCTCCTTCCTGAGTGTATTTACTTGTTCAGTCTTTGTATTTTATGATAAACTTTAGTGAATTTCGTTCTTTGCAAAATGATACAGAATAAAAAATTGCAAAGGCAAAGATTTCTACCGTGTCCCTTTTATGCTTTTTAGGGTGATGAAGTGACTTTTCTAAAAATAAAAGGAATTGCATTATAAAAATCATCTTATGCCTTTTCCCCAGATTTTAGAGACTTGAGAAACAAGCACATGGTAACCAGCCTCATTTCTTTGTATGCACGAGTGGTCATCTGGTTCTGTCGATCCAGTCTCCTTCCAGAGGGTTTAGGTAAGTATAAACTCTATTGAATTCATATCAAGGAGACTGTCCAGTAAGTGATTACTGTGAACACATGCTTGGCCCTGTTTTTGAAAATGTTTTGTCAGGTCATATTGGTTCAGTGACAGCACATGCTGAAGTTGTGTCAGTTTTTTGAACACATGGTTTAGAATAGTGCAAGCAGTTTCTTTTTTACAGTGAACTTCATCTTACTCTACGTATTCTGAATGCTACATCTACTGTAAGCTTGCAATGACACTTGAGACAGGAAATCAAGTCTGGTGTCTTACAGTTGTTTTGACAAAAGCAGAAGCAAGATTGACTCCTTTCAGAGTTGGAAGCTTCTTAATGTTTAGCTTGCATGATCTTCTGTCTTTCTCGCCAAAAATTTTAGTTTAAAAATGTGATACTACTTTTTTAACTTGCTTTGACTTTATTGCTTTGACTTTATTGCCTGTAGATGAGGATATAAAATTGTCCAAACCTTTCTACAATTATCCTCTGATTCAGAGCTACTATACTGGTCGTCGACAGCAACTGGAGAGCTTATCAAGGTAAGCCTTATAGGAACATAGAATTCTGAAAATTCAGAAGTGGAAGTGAATGGCTTTTGTATTGACAGTCGTATTTGTATAAATATAAAGTAAGTTATGCTTAAAGTAGCATTTGTTAACACCACTCCTGGCTTGAGCAATGCATGTGTTCTGCTGAACACAGGGTTGACTTTCCTCTGTTACAATGTTTATGTAACGTACTTAATTCATTGCCTAATCAGCATAATTCTTTACTACTGAAAAAGAGCTCCAGTTCAACAAAGCATGGTGTGCTCAGAACATTTGTTTGGGACGCAGAAGAAAGCATATTATTTTAAAAAATCATCCCTTTTATAAACTCATAATGGAGGGTAATAATTATATTTGCCTTAATCTACTTACAAGTACATTTGTGTAATTTAGTAAGATAGTCCAAGTTACGTGTTACACCTAACACTCTTGGAGCCATTGGATAGAATTCACTTCCCAATGTAGACTCTCTTTCCTGGAGTAGCTTGCTAGCACATAGATGATATGCTGTGATGGTTTGGGAGTTCCCTGGCCCCCACATTTTGTAAAATGACCCAGACTAGAACTCAGCCATCTGGAAGTTAAGGACTGAAGCTCTATTTACAGCTCAGCACAATGTACAAGCAGATATATACACTATATACAGGAATAGTTACAGAAACATACAAGTTAAAGGTANCAAGATGCTGTGCCCCCAGAGAGAGACAGATTGAGAGACTGACTTATCTGTGTTTTGGTTATTTTTCAAAAAAAATCTCAGCAAGCCTATGAGTAAAATAGACATCACCATGTTTTCCTTTCACAACCTATAGTGTAATTTTCTCTATTAAAATATTCCAGTTAGCCTCAAACCAGCACATATACCTTGGATTAGATGATAATAGATTTTCCTTTGAAAATTGTACTGAAAACAAACTAAAGACCTAGAGGACGTTAGGCTGTGTCAATGAGAGCAAGGTGCTACAAGATGTGTTAAGGTAGAAGCTGCTGTGTACTAGGTATTGACTTTAAAATTCGTATTACCTTATTTCTCAAATAAGTTACATACAGACTCATGTGTTCCTTAGAGGTATATGTCTAGTGTGATTTTCCTGCTTTTTGTCATCATTAAATAAAGTGTAGCATTGCAGTCAGCAGAAGACTGTCATGGACTTTTGAGAAATGTAATTTTTAAAAGTTCAGCTACCCATGATTGTAATGGTATGCTTGATACTAAAGTTAACCTCTATGCTCAACTTTCTGAAAATAACTTTTTTTTTCAGTAACAAAAGTGAGATGCTGAGGACAAAATCTGAAATTTCCATTATGTTGTCTCACAGCTCTGTGTTGGAACACCAACCTGAGGCATTAGATTTGTGCTAAAGAACAGTCCTGGTATTTCGATACTGTGACATTTCTTCTGTTTGACAGTATGAGAGTAGTTGTTTCAGGCACTTAAAAATCTTTATTTACACTTCCTTTGTACTACAAGTAATACCATCACAAAGAAGGAAATCTGAAAATTAAAAGTTTATTACAACTTTTGTCTTAATAAGAGAACTTCTAGGATTTCTATTTTGAATTTTTTTAGTAATTCAATATGATATAATGCACATCTTTAGTTTGACTTGGAAATTTATTTCATGTACCTTTAAAGTTGTAACTATGCCTTTGTGTGTTTGTTACTTTGACTCATGGGAGGTTTGGCTGGTTTTGTTGTATTTTAGTTTGACTGGAGGAAATAGTTTATGCTGAGAGTCTGCAGTTAGTCTTTTACTGTGTCTAAATCCTTCTCCCCTTTTGTTCTAGCGGAAAATGGGATTCTGACTGCTTGATGATTGACGGAATGGTTTCCCAGTTAGGAGACAAAATTGAGAAGCTGTGGCAGAGAGATGGAGGAACTGGGAAATATCCACCTGCCAGTTTACATGTGAGTGTTACCTTCACTGAAAACAAAACAACCCATCCCTACCTCACTCTTCCTATCCTCTCCCCCCAAAACCATTGATTTATGAAAGCCAGGAGCTTTTAAAAAATGTTTTCCTTTCAGGCACTGCTGGACCTCTATTTAATCGAGGACGTTAACGAAAACTACAAACATGCAATTGTATCCTTTCTAGTTATTTTTGTTACACCTTTGGTATATGCACCTAATTTTTCTCAAATGCTTCGCGCCTACATGTTTAATAACATTTTTTAAGGTATGCTTCAAACACAATGCTAGTGGAAACACTGGGTTTAGGATTAAGTCACAGACAGAAGCGTTGCTTCGTTACTTTGTGCTGTGGGGTTTTTTATTATTTCTTTCTTTTTACTGTTTTTTTTTTTTTTTAGCATTTACTAAGAAATGATGAAAAATTCCCTTGTTTTTTCTCAAAATTTCACCACATTTTAATTTCTTAATCATCCATATCTGTAGCAAATAGCTACTTATTAGAATGATGCAGTAAAATATGCTGCCTTAGAGCAAAAGGATTTCTAACAGCCATTTGTACTGAAATAATCAATTTTCCAACATAGCTAGCAATGCTTGCTTTGTTGTGTTAAAAGTGCAGGCACAGAGTAATATACAGAGAGAAAAATCATTGGGCGGAAACTTAATTCTTAAGCTTCTGAAATATACAAAATCACTTTTGTTGTTGGTTGTCTACACTCAAGAGGAGAGCCTAGACAGCAAGAGGTTTAAAAATCTTTGCACACTAGAGCTGTCTTATTAGAATATGTGTCTAAAAGCAGACATCAGAAAGAGGAAATGACACACCTATCGAGTGATCCACATACTGGTTTAAATCCAAGTTTAATCATTCAGCTTGAAGTTATATTGTAAGGACACTGCAATTTACATTTTTGGGTATACTCTGGAAATGAGAATTTGTTTACATTAATAATTAAGCATTGTTCATTGTTCAAATGTTTTGAATGACCAACTGGTAACTCTGCTGACTAAAGGGAGAGCCTGAGTTTGTAACGGAAGTATTTAAATATCTAAACATAACTTTTTTGGATGCCTTACAGAAATCAGAAGATCATTCCTTCTAACTATTAATCCAGAATGCAATTTTGTGATCAAGACCTGGCTATCTTCAGGTTATAATCTCTCAAAATGACAATAGTAATACGTTAGTGTTTTCTGCTTCCTACCACTTTTATATTCTTCTTTTCTGAATGTAATGTGATGCATTTTTGCTCTTACAAATTTGTTAGCCTTAATTAAATTTACAGACAATTTACTTGTTGCTAGATGTCATGCACTACTTTCCAAATAAAACAGACGCTTGGATCCAATCCTTCTCAGCTGCCTTTGGTATACGTTGTGGTCTTGTTGCGCTTGTTCAAGGTTTTTGGCTTCTAGATCACGGTGATTATGAAGTAAGTATGTTGTGGCTCAGTTAGACATGTATTACTGTGCAAAGTTATAATCCATAAAATGGTTTAAAAAAATTGCTGCTTGTCTAATAACAGGTGATAAAACATTAGCCACTTTTTTGCAATGCTTCTGTGACAACTTCAGCAATAAATCATGATTTGAAATTTTGTTCAAATTACTTTGACAGACCAGGAAGAAATCAACTTTCCAAATGGTTGATAATGGAATTTTCAAACCTGTTTAGGTTGTTTTTAACAGGCCAGAGGAGCACTTTCTCTAAAACAGTGGTTTAAGTACTTCAAATGTTAAAACTCTGATCATAGCAGCATAATTTGCAACAGAAGACCATAAAAGTGACTTTTGAACCTAGTTCGTGTTCTTTCTGCCACAAAGAAAGTTGTTCTTTGCCTGTTGCAATGCTAATATAAATCTATTATTCTGGGAGGACAGTTTATTATTTACTCATATATTTTTTAAAAGTGGCATTTGTATATAAAGATTTGGTTAACCTAGAAAAGTGTGAACTACTCCTTTTGTAAGTTTGTTCTGCATAGCTACCATGTTTTTTCCCACAAATATGTAACAATTTTTATTTGCCTCTTCTGTATGAAGCATTTAATTAGTTTGTCATCCAGGTTTATTTAACACACATTAACCTTTAGTTAAGAAACCTTTGAATATTTTTATTGCATATGTTATGTATAGACTGCAATAAACCTGACTTCTAACTTCCACAGAAATCGCTGGCCCTGGTCTTTGATCCAGCTACATTCAGAGCTGAGTCATGGCAACATAACAGAATTATTCAATCCCTCGTGTGTCAAGGACAGCATAGACAAGCCCTCAGATACATGCAGATGATGAAGCCACCAACGTCAAGCAGTAACGTGAGGCTTTTCCTCACTGTTTTATTGTCCAACAGGTAAAGAAATGTATCCAACCATTTTGGCATTCAGATATTATGAAAAATGGAGAACAAATAATATAAATCACCATCCCCCCCCACCTTTCCTTTACACTTTGAATACAATAATTTGGGGGTAACGTTTTTCTTATGCTATTAGTATTCTTTTACATCTCAAGAATTCATTACAGGTGCATGGAGGAGGCATGGGGTTTGTTGCAGCAACCTGTCACTAGACAAAACAGAGAAGAGCTATTAAAACACTCATATGAAGTCTGCCAGGAGATGGGACTAATAACTGACTTCCTGAATCTACCTTTCTCAGTCGCTGATCTAGTAAGTGTGGACAAGACAAAAAAAACTTAATAAGATATTAGAAAATAGAGGAGACAGAATCATAACAGATTTTTTTTATGTGTTACTTCTCTTAGAAGTGTTTGGAAAAGTGTTTAGAGACCAGTCCTCGTGTTCATAACGACGTGTTGCGTTTAGTCTACCATTTCCTGTATAGCAGCTACCTACGAGAACTACAGCCGAAGCAGTCAAAGAAAAATAATGTTATGGTACCACCAGCCCCACCACATCCTATTCCTGATGGAAAATTGCCCAATGCATTTCTTGGAACGCCAGTTAGAAAATGTTACCGAGGATGCTTCAGGTATAGCTGGAATAGCTACTGCTTCTCATACAGAGTATGTGTGTCTGTGTCTGTAAGTGTGTATACTTTCCTGTTTGCAAAGTTTTCTGTTTGCCTCTAGTTTTCTGTCTGTTAAATACTGGAGTACTGTGTGCAGGTCTGGAGCCATCAGCACAGGAAGGACATGGAGGGGTTGGAGTGGGTCCAGAGGAGGGCCACAAAGATGATCAGGGGGCTGGAGCAGCTCTCCTATGAGGACAGGCTGAGAGAGTTGGGGCTCTTCAACCTGGAGAAGAGAAGGCTTCGAGGAGGCCTTATAATAGCCTTCCAGTATCTGAAGGGGGCCTACAGGAAGGCTGGGAAGGGACTATTTACAAGGTCTTACAATGCCAGGACAAGGGGCAATGGCTTTAAACTGTAGAGGGGAGATTTAGACTGGATGTTAAGAGGAAGTTCTTTCCAGTGAGGGTGGTGAGGCACTGGAACAGGTTGCCCAGGGAGGTTGTGGATGCTCCCTCTCTGGAGGTGTTCGAGGCCAAGTTGGAGCGACTTGTGCTAGTGGGAGGTGTCCCTGCCTATGGCAGGGCGTTGGAACTAGATGATCCTTGAGGTCCCTTCCAACCTTACCATTCTATGAAATAAAGGTCACCTTTGGGGCAGAACTAAATGGTGAGTTTGAAGTGGTCCCACCCTGAAATGTAAATGATTTTTTTTTCTCATTTTACACCATTTGTGGAACTTAACATTGGATCACTCAGAAGCAGTGATTTAGAAAACTAAGTATGAACATGTAAAGCAGTAATTGTACAAAAGAGTATGTCTAGAACTTATTCACATCACCCAATG
The DNA here is from genome assembly GCA_013396675.1 of Eubucco bourcierii. Lineage (NCBI taxonomy): Eukaryota > Metazoa > Chordata > Aves > Piciformes > Ramphastidae > Eubucco > Eubucco bourcierii. The sequence goes on from VWZE01005864.1 coordinate 206,448, forward strand.
CTGAGGGCTCACCTGTATTTCTTGTACACTGTTGTGCATCACCTCAGATTTCTTGAATGAGTCATGATTTACTTTTTATTTGTTCGTTTATATTTACATTTTTAATTTTCTGGCTTCACAGGTTGCTGGGTATGGACATCCATTCTGATCCGTCACATTCTGCAGCAATATGTGATATATATAAGTCACCATACAGAGCTTCTACTTCTTTCTTGGCACCCAGGCTGTTGAAATCAAATATGCATAGCTACATCTCACAGAAAAATTTTCCAAGAGCACCAGAGCTGAATTTACTACAGACTCCCCTTCCGCTTATTAAGGTTTGTACTTTAAAAAAAACAGTAAGGACTAACTGAACCAAAAGGTCAGAAACTTTATTAAAACTAAACCATTAAAGTATTTAACAAAAACATTCTTGCATTCAGTTGGTGAAATGTTTTCAGTATGTGTGTGGTTATTGCATATGCAGCCCTTTGGGAAGCAGTGTGTTGGGAACTGTCTTAAGGAGGGAAAATTTAGTCTGAAGTGAACTGTACTCTGCATCTTGTCCCTTAGCTTCATGAAATATTCTTTATTTATATTTTTATATATTCTTTATATTATATTAATTTACTGCATGGAACAAAGTAGGTTAAAATTGGACTTTTCAATATACTTAGAGGTGCAGTTTGTAGCATCATTATCTCATTGTTTAGGTGTTCAATGGCTCTGTACAATTTGACTTGCATACCTACAAGCAAGAAAGTATACATTTCATTTTCTTAATGCAGTTAAGTGAACAAAACTAAGTGATGTCAGTAAAGTGATAACAATCTGCCAAATGCAGTAATCGCTTTTTCCAGTAATTTTACTTATTAATGGTTTGTGTTAAGTTGTATTTCCATTCACTACCCTAAAACTCTTTTGTCATGGGAAGAAATCATATTTGACCTATTTTCTTGGTGCTGTTCTTTTTTCCTTTTTGCCTACCTGAATAAGCTAGTTGTGGTCTCTCTGAATTACAAGCTTTTTCTTCATGTTAAATATTGTCTGTATCATTAAGATAGTTTCATTATTCTCCTTTTAAATCTTTCCATACTGTAAAATCTTTTTTGAGCTGAGGTAAAAAGAACTGAATGCTTCTAGATTAAGATGTGTAGATGTTTTTACAACAGTGTCACTTCATTTAGTCTAGTGCACAGACTGATTAGTGATAAAATGAGCACTTACTGTTGCTTATTGTCACTTCACATGGCAGTGTTTTTAGTCCCACTATCTGCACTAACATGTGAAGTTATATGGTTTTTAGAAGAGCAGTGTGGAAATTGTGAACATTACTGGGATAGGAGATAATATTGCAGACAACGAGATAATATATCCTTGTTTCTGCAGGAAATTAACTGGAAAAAAAAAAAACATTTTATGTTGTCATTAAAAAAAAAAAGAAAGGCAAAATTAGGATTTTAATGCCATTGGACCATAAACAGTGCAGAGAGTAAACTTTGTCCACTCTGCTGGTACAGACTCAGTTTTTAATTTAAATATTTAATAAAGTAAATACTTTTGACAAGTGAAGCTTTCTGTTTCGAAGATTTCACTTGTTTTAAATGAAATGTGTTTGTTTATATTCACAGAGAGCTGAGGCCAAATCTACTCCTTTTTCTGGGTTTAAGCCTCAGTCTATTCTCAAATCCAGCCTTCGCACCACAACACTAGCAACTTCCTCTGCATCTCCAGGACAATCAGTTACTCCACCTCTACGAGCAAAGGAACATAGAGTATCTTTCAGAGAAGAAAACTCAAATGCAAAAGAAACTGTTAAGGTAAGCTGGGCTGTAATTCATGATTTTAATGGTTAAATCCTTTGTAGACTGTGATTTGACTTTGAGGGGTTTTTTTTTAAGTTTGCCTGAATACCTTCAATTAAATAAGTGACAGCGACCCCTGCAATTTTTACTTGAGCACTGTTAGGAGTGGTGATTTTTTCAAACTGCTACTTCAGCTTCCTGCTATACCTTTTAAAATAGTGGTATGGCAGGAATGATTGTCTAGGTTTGTTAAGCTTTGCCAGCTGGGCCCCTTTGAAAGCAAGAGAAGCCAGGAGGTGCATTTACTTTCAATCTCTCTTTTCCAAGGTCTGGGTTTCCATAAATTATGGTAAAAAAAGACTCCCGGTGAAGAGAGCTGTACTGTTGTCTGTTCTCTAGCCCTAGAGTTCTCTGGTTTGCTTCTTGTCTTGCACCAGGGACAGCATTCATATAGTTGTCAAATCAAGTTGATCCATCTGATATTTTTCCCCTTCTGCTCCTCCTTTTATTCTGTCATTTGGATCCCTGATTCAGCTGTGCATACAAGTTGAAAAGGCAAGCACAAAAAAAGAAATCTTGAGTTATGACTGTAGGTATGCTCTTCGTTCTTGAAAATACAGTAATGAACAGTCTTGAGATGGCAGTATAAGCAAACACTTACAAGGCCTAAGTCATCTAAATTCACCAGGGTCATGGTAACTCAGTAAGCACTCAAAAGTGTGACTAATTTTTATACTTATCTTTAAAAGCTAAGATAGTGCTATAAGGAGAATTAATTTTGTAGTGCCTTGCTTAAGGTGACAAGTGTAAAACTGACAAATTTGGTATCTTTTTACTCCTTCCTAGACCCCTCCTAGAGCTCAAGGGAATCGTTCTTTAGAGAAATGGCCTTACCATTCACCATCAGTCTCAAGAGGAGGTAATTTGGAAGAGGGGAAGTATAATGGGAAATTAACCATCCCTTTGGTTACACAAGGCTAATATATTTTCCCTCTTGGTTTGCAGACTCAAGACCAAAGCCGTTATCAACAGTAGCAAAAAAAGATAATCAAGGATTTTTTCATGGAATAGTAGCTCTCATCAGTGCTGTGTTTTCCAGAATTGGACAACTATGGGTGAGAAACCAACATTCAGTTGTTCCTTCTTCAGAGGAAGAAATAACAAATTCTGACAGTCTTCCTGAAACAGAGGAAACTGATTTAAGCTCAATATTTTCCAATTTTCTATAGAATAGAAAAGACTTTGAAGATTGAGGACACTGCTGACTAACTGACAATTACAAGGCACACAAAAACGTTGCATTTTCTTCATCTGGTTAATACAATGTAAAACCTGATTATCTAAAGTCAGACACAATTTCCTTTTATTGGTTTTCTATACCTAGGACATACAATAGAATACATCAAGATTTGGGCCTTTGAAAGCTGTAGTAGTACAAAAAAATCTGCTTTTTTTTTTTTTTTTTTTTAAATAACTGCTTTAATTTGGTGTACTAGATCTTAAACATTTCTCATTTGACTTTTAAAAATAGATCTTTTTCATGTTAAAGACAATAAGAAGAGTTGGGGATTGAAACTTTTCTATACTGCCAAATGAAGAAAGATGTGGGAACAGAACTCATTTTCAGAATGATTTAGGATGATTTAGGTGCTTAGATCCTTTACAATTTCATTTACTACTTAGATCCTTTTCTACTAACGTAAACATATTCCCAGTAACGAGTTAATTTCTGTGTCAAGGATACAGCTATGTGAAACTTTTGGTGTTCGTTGTTATCAAAACACATTTTTGTAACATCTCAACTTTGTAAAATATTGAGACTGTTCACATGGTCTGAAAATTAGAACCAGAGATTCTCTAGTGTTCCAGAGTGTTTCTCCATTATATTTACTTCTAGTGGGGCTGATGAGTTATTAGGATTCATTTTAGATGTTCTCTAAATGCTGGACAGGGTATAATGTCCATTTCCTTCAGATTTATACTCATGAGAATTAATAGTTAGAGTGAAATACAAATTGAAAAGTAGGTGTACCACATGTGGATTGGTCTTACGTAACATAAAATGCTTTCAGTGTCCCAGATTTCATCTGATGTTAAATAGACAGTCACTTATTTAGCTTATCTTGGTTTTGGGATTTAGGACAACACCATAGAGAAGATGATTATAGACTTGGGAATACATAAATGAAAATTTAAATGAAAAATTGGTGATGGGAATAGAGGAGCAACAGATACATGGGATGGTGTCATGAAGGCACTCACAAAACAGAGGTAGCCACCCAAAATATGGATTTATTCCTACCAAAAATGACCCAGCAGTCCTGTAGGCCAAAGTAAATTACAGGCCCGGCTGTCAGGCAGGAATATGCACAACTACACAACTAATTACTAAGGTATGCAAATATTCTTTCTAGAAAGAAGACCCAAAATATGTGCACAGTCACTCATAAAAGGGAAAGCCTCCCACCCATATGTACCCAGGAGTCATTCACTCTGAGAGGCACAAGTGCTTACACACTAATGGTGTTACCCAATGCTCAGTATGTGGGCCAGTTCTCTTTAATATCTTTATCAATGATCAGGGTGAGGAGATTGAGTGCACCCTCAGTAAGCTTGCAGATGACACTAAATTGAGAGGGTGTGTTGATCATCTTGAGGGTAGGAAGGCTCTACAAAGGGACCTATACAGCGTGTATCAATGGGATGAGGCCAGTTGTATGAGATTCCACAAAGGCAAGTGCCAGATCCTGCACTTCAGTCACAACAACCCCATGCAATGCTACAGGCTTGAGAAAGAGTGGCTGAAAAGTTGCCTGGAGATGTTGGGTGTCTGTGAACCAGGAGTGTGCAAAGGAGGACACAAAGGCCAGGGGCATCCTGGCCTGTATCAATAACAGTGTGACAGGCAGAACCAAGGAAGTTGTTGTCCCTTTGTACTCAGTAGTCATGAGGCTGCACCTAAAATACTGTGTTCAGTTTTGGGGCCCTCACTACAAGAAAGACACAGAGGTGCTGAACTGTTCCCAGAGAAGAGCAACAAAGCCAGTGAAGAGTCTAGAGAACAGGTCTCATGAGGAGTAGCTGAAGGAACTGGGGTTGTTTAGTCTGGAGAAAAGGAGGCTGAGTTAGGTTTTACTCTCTTCTCCCTATTAACAGATGATAGGATAAGAGGAAATGGCCTCAAGTTGTACTAGTGAAGGTTGAGACTGGATATTAGAAGAAACTTCTTCACTGAAGGGGTTCTCAAACACTGGCATAGGCTCCCCAGAGAGGTGGTTGAATCGCCATCCTTGGAGTCGTTTAAAAGAAGCATAGATGTGGTGCTAAGAGACACAGTTTAGCACCATACTTGCCAGTGTGATAGTGGTTGGGCTCGATGATCTTAGAGGTCTTTTCCAAGTGAAACAACTCTATGGCTATATATCCAGAAGCAGTCACTCACCAGAAGAGAGGGTGAAGGCTCATTCAGTCTTGTTAAGTTTCCTTGGGAAGCATCCTGATCCAATGGGAGAGTACCCAACTACATACCCACTGCTCTGATGATGGCCAATATGAATCAGCTCCCAGTGGGGTTCCATGTGTACCCTAGCTCAGTCTGACCTGTGGTTAGTCTAATTAGTTGAGGGCAAGCACATGTCAAAAGGCAAGCTAATGGATTGGAAGAAAGTAATCAATTTTTAATGGCCATGAAGCCCACATCTTTATCAGGTCTTTGGTAAGCCCCAATCATTGTCAGGTCTTTGTTGGGGTGGATGCATCCTACACAGTCACAAAGCTTCTGCAGTCATTCATACAGGATTACAGTGAAGGTTTTTCTGACTTACTTAGTTCCTACTAATTTAGACATAAACATATCTTTGGGGCTTGTCTACCTGCACTGAATTTAGGACAAAGTGCTTAATGCTTTCTTGTTCATAGATTCATAAGCATAATAGGGGTACTTAAGTAGTTCTATTTCTTGAATTTCAATTTGGAGCATGGCATGTTTCTCTAATACGATGCTTTAGCAACTTTTGACAAGGCAGCAGGCAAGAAAGTAAGCAGATTCTAAGGGCACTCCTGTTAAGTGGCTTCTTCCTTCTGCTATTGTTGGCTAGCATGGTAACCATCTGAGTTGAAATACATTGAGATACTACATATCTCCACGTAAGATACTACAGATCCCCACATAAAAGCTTGAGTATCTTATGTGGATCTGGAAGGAAAGTAGAGGGGACCACAAAACATGAGATGGAAGTATTTAGAATTTGTTGTCTTATGCAATCCAAGTGATTCCATGAAGTGTGGTGTTGAGGTGTTGGATGTGATACCTGGCAAATTTGAGTAAGTGTTTCCATCACAACTATAATGACTGAAACATTAAACTTCAGGGACACAACAGTTTTTGACCTTGCTAGAGGCAGAGCTGGTCACTCTGTGTGGATCTGTAGTCAGTCCAGAAAGTACAGCAGTGTGATCACTGCCAGTCGTGTGTACAGCTCCTATTGTAAAACTGTTCACTTTGTTGAAGGATAGTGGCAAATCAATAGTCATGGAGGGAAATCTCAGAAATTAAGTAGGTGACTCTACACACTGAACTTCTGTTCTCTGTCCCTTAAATGCATAAACTCTTACCCATAGTAGGGAGCTCATCATACCATGGTGATCTGAAAGGAAAAACTGCATTTCACTGTCCTCAATTTTGTCTAGCTCAGTTTGTAGCCAGCTTGCTTGATAATTAATATTGCATTAACAGACATTTTTTACCTTTAGGTTATTGAAGATAGTGTGGTCAAGGCACAAACCTCAGAAGCAGCACCTCAAGCATCACCATGCAGTGAACTCCATTCATCCTGCCATCCTCAGTACATCTGCAGTGCTAAAAACCATATGTGCATGTGATGCGCCTGACTGGAGATGGTATATATGATGCAGCTGAGAGAGATGCAAAGCCATTTATATCTCAGAGTAATTTTATTTCAGTCTAGTTTTATTTCAGTACTAGTTAACTCAATCTCTGTTAAGCTCTAAACTCTGCAGTGGACATTCTTTGGAGCATGTTATGTAGGAATCCAAACTCTTTTATTATAGTGATCTCTATAAGCCTTTGTAACTAGTGACATTGGTATAATTTAAGTAATTTAACTGGAATTATTAAATAGAAATGTAGTGCAATTTAGGTTAGATGAGAATGTTCTGTTATATACCTGAAAACACATCTGTTGCTATTTATAGCCTTTGTTAATAGTAACTTTGGTGTAATTTAAGTAATTTAAGTGGAATTATTAAATAGAAATGTAGTACAATTTAGGTTAGATGAGAATGTTCTGTTATATACCTGAAAACACATCTTTTGCTATTTATAGCCTTTGTTAATAGTGACTTTGACATAATTTAAATAATCTAACTAGAATTATTAAATAGAAATGTAGTGCAATTTAGGTTATATGAGAATGTTCTGTTATATACCTGAAAACACATCCGTTGCTATTTATAGCCTTTGTTAATAGTGACTTTGGTGTAATTTAAGTAATTTAACTGGAATTATTAAATAGAAATGTAGTGCAATTTAGGTTAGATGAGAATGTTCTGTTATATACCTGAAAACATATCTGTTGCTATTTATAGCCTTTGTTAATAGTGACTTTGGTGTAATTTAAGTAATTTAACTGGAATTGTTAAATAGACATTTAGTGCAATTTAGGTCAGATAAGAATGTTCTGTTATATACATGAAAACACATCTATCGCTGCCTGTTCTAGGAAACATCAGTTTCTCTGTGCTGGATCTTTCCATGACTAATAACTTTTAATAAACTAGTGCAACAAGCACACATTTTTCTGCTTTAGCTGGTATATTATCAAATATGACTGCCTATAAAAAATGTTTTCTAACTCTGCATGAGATCAGTGACTTGCAAGATGCCATCCTGTTGTACTGAAGCTCTTTTCTATAATTGAAACAAAATTAAAACTACTTAAACACTTGAAAATTTTTGCTTGTTTGCTTTTGATGTAGGAGAGGACTGTCCATATATATATTCATTACTCACAAACCTCAAAAATAATTTTTTGGCAGTGTTGTCTGCTTGAATTTCTCAACAGGGAAATTTTAGTTAGAAAATTGATTGCTTTTCTTCATCCACAAAAAATATATATTCAATTACATTTCATTTACAGTTTTCAGCTACACAAACAAAAAGGCTATTTATTCTGAGGATTGTGAAATGGATTTACTATGCAGCAGGAAAGAGGTTGTGACTTCCCTATTTGTGCTGTATCCTTGTTAATATGGCTCATCAGTGCTACAGCTGATTCCATACTAGTATGTGATTTTTACAAAGATGTATAGGCCAATTAAAAGTAATAGAAACACAAAAGGGAACTATAAATAACATAGGATTTTTCTTTCTAATACCTCAAAGCATTGCAAATACTAGATCAGCTTGACAGTTTCTCTGTGGAGTACAACCACAGATTAATAGATTTTTAAGTCTAGTAGCAACAATTATGATAATGTGTTTTATGTAATTTATAACTCAGATAATAAATATATTCACATAATTCTTACATTGATCAAATAACTTCAGATTTTATGAGTATTCCATCTCTGTTGTAGTTGGGAAAGTGAAACATGAGATAATTACAGCCTGTCCAAGGTCACATACTGTGCTAGGAGAAAACCTGATTTTTATTTATTAACTAATTTGGTGCCCAGTGATAAAACAAGGAACAATGGATACACAGAAGGTTTCACCTTAGCAGGAGGAGACACTTCTTTATAGTGAGGGAGTCAAAGCACTAGAACAGAGAGGTTCTCTGCTCTGGAGGCTTTCAAAATCCACCTCAATGCATTCCTGTGATGCTGCATTTAGGAGGGAGGTTGGACTTAATGGCCTCCGGAGGTCCCTTCCAATCCCTAACATTCTGTGATTCTGTGACTCTGTGAGGAGAAAGAAAACAGATTGCTGAGCAAAAAATATAGTCAAAAGAGTATACAAAAGAGCATATACAGTTTGTAGTGCAGAACATTAATAACTGCAATATCTTGGTAAGTCTTTATCATTTAACATTCATTATAATTGTGTCTTCAGCTGCAATACATTAAGCAGCAGCTAAATTAAATTATGTGTAGACAAGTGAAAATTATGCAGCTGTTAAAATGAATAGTCCTTTAAAAAGCTATGGATAATTAAAATGCTCATTCTGTAAGTCTTTGTTGTTGAAATAGGTGATACACTGGTGCTAAGACTTTTCCCCAATTAACCTTGCAGCAAGCAATTTGTGTTGTCCTTAAAGAGGAATACAATATCACAGAATCACGGAATTAACCAGGTTAGAAAAGACTTTCAAGGTCATCAAGTCCAATCTATTACCCAACACCATCTCATCAACTAAACCATGGCACTAAGCACCACATCCAGTCTTTTTTAAACATTTCCAGGGACATTGACTCCACCACCTTCCTGAGCAGCCCATTCCAATGGACACTTTCTGTGAAGAATTTTTTCCTAACATCCAGCCTAAACCTGCCCTGGTGCAGTTTGAGACTGTGTCCTCTTGTTCTGTCACTGGTTACCCAGGAGAAGAGACCAAGTCCCACCTGGCTACAACCTCCTTTCAGGTAGTTGTACAGAGCAATAAGGTCTCCCCTGAGTCTCCTCTTCTCCAGGCTGAGCAATCCCAGCTCCTTCAGCCTCTCCTCACAGGGCCTGTGCTCCAGTCCCTTCACCAGTCTTGTTGCCCTTCTCTGGACACATTCAAGCACCTCAACAGCATTCTTAAATTGAGGGGCCCAGAACTGGACACAGTAGTCAAGGTGTGGCCTGACCAGTGCTGAGTACAGGGGCAAAGCTTATGCAATTAAATCATTGAAGTGTGAAGATGCTTTGTAATTCTCTTTTGGCTAACAAGGACATTTGAAGGTCTGTTTTACCATTGTCACTGTTTGTTTATGTGATTTGTTTTAGAAATGCACTAACATGTCACAGCAGGGAAAATCTGTTAAGAATTTATTATATTGGTTTATCTGATCATTTACTGCCTCTAAGTTTAGGTCTACTGGCAAAACCTTGATCCCTTGTTGCACCAATCTTAGCTATGCCTTTTTAAATAGCAAGAAACCACTATAGGTCGACTCAACCGACTCTTATTTTCATTACTTCTATTGTAACCAAATCCAAGACATGACAGATGTGTTTAAAGAAAAGTCAATCTATGATTCAGAGTATAATGAAGACGAAAGTATAGCAGCAGTATTTTATCACTGCTGTTATGTAGTAGTGATACTACTGTATCAGTATGAAGTCCTTACACTGAACTGTTGTAAATAAGACCAATATTTGCAAAAGTTACTCAGCATATCTCAGGGTGATCAGAAATCTTGCTCCTTTTCAGCAGTCGCCAGTGTCTGTTTACTGAATGATAGGCTAGCAACAATGTCATTCTTGTGGATTTTGCATAAATGGAAAGTCTTAAAATATTCCCTCTGGGATGTACTGAAACATACCTAACACCTTCCCTGTTTTTATAATTGGACTCCAAACCCTTACTGGAAGAGAACTGCCAAATGTTGGAAACTGATCATAGAATCATAGAATCATAGAATGGTAAGGTTGGAAGGGACCTCAAGGATCATCTAGTTCCAACGCCCTGCCATAGGCAGGGACACCTCCCACTAGCACAGGTTACTCAAGGCCTCATCCAATCTGGCCTTGAACACATCCAGGGAGGGAGCATCCACAACCTCCCTGGGCAACCTCTTCCAGTGCCTCACCACCCTCACTGTAAAGAACTTCCTCCTAACATCTAGTCTAAATCTCCCCTCTGCCAGTTTAAACCCATTGCCCCTTGTCCTGTCATTGCAGGACCTTGTAAATAGTCCTTCCCCAGCCTTCCTGTAGGCCCCCTTCAGATACTGGAAGGCTACTATCAGGTCCCCTCGAAGCCTTCTCTTCTCCAGGCTGAAGAGCCCCAACTCTCTCAGCCTGTCCTCATAGCAGAGCTGCTCCAGCCCTCTGATCATCTTTGTGGCCCTCCTCTGGACCCGCTCCAACACTTCCATGTCCTTCCTGTGCTGAGGGTTCCAGAACTGCACACAGTACTCCAGGTGGGGTCTGACGAGAGCAGAGTAAAGGGGCAGAATCACCTCATCATCACCAGATCTCGCCAACATTTAAGAAACCAATACATAGGTTTGTCCTTTCTTCTCTTCCATGGTAATGTCAGAAGGTTTTCCACTTATGCTTTATTCCTTATTTTCATCTAAATTACACTGCATGCTCTGTGAGCTGTTTTGAAGGCAAAAGCAAAGCACAAACTATTTACTTCCTCTGAAACGCCTGTTTACTTGTAAATTACTATTTACTCATTCTTTTTGCCAAACCTTTAGCCCTGCTAGGATTTCATAGAGTTTTAAAATTTTATTATTTTTATCTTGCTGCCTGCTCCATTTGTTTTTTCCTTATTAATTGCCCATGTTTTCCAAGAGCTCATTAGTATTCATATCTGTTCATGCCACTAGATTCTCCACTGTTCAGAACAGTCCATCGATAATGTTGTACTATTGCCTGCATCAATAAAGGGTTTAATGTTGAATGAGGTTGATGGACCAGCTCTCAGGAGGGAACCATGCTGTAAGGAAAACTGCCAAAAATGCATGATATGTCTGTGCTATCTTTAGCAGTCTTCCGTCCAGTTACTACCTTCCTGTTGTGCTATTTAAAATGTGACAAAATTACAGTACTATAATACTCTCAGGCTTTTCTTCTTCATAATTCATTAGCAAAACCCAAACCGGTTCAAATTCTGTGCCATTGCTCAGAATTTCAGTTTAGTAGAAGAGTTCCGACTCCTAGGGCTTTCTAAACACCAAATGGAAACTGGTTCCAGCCTCAAACATTTTACACAATGATACTATACAACTGTCTGTCTTAAAATGTCACAAGAAAAGGAGAGACACTTCATTTTATTGGAACAATCTACTAAGGCACTGTGCTGCACAGAATTCATTAGATGCAGAAGAGGAGTTTATTATGTTCCAGTGAACAGAGGGTGCTATTGGAAAGAAATTAAGCAAGAAAAAGCACACTGGACAAATGATACTTCCAAATAGACCCACTCTTCTTCAAGTGGTCTTTCCACTGCTGGATCTGATACAGAGCTGTTAATGGATTTGTTGGTACTAGCTGTGGATTTTCTCTACATCAGTATCTCTGTATTCCTTTGCAGATCACTTTCTTCCCACCACCATCTACCATTATATTGCAGGTTTAAATGATTCAGGTGTATCAGTTGTTCTCTTGTTCTAGATTATTTCTGTATTATGGAAAGGTATCTTAACAAGGCAGCCTCTTTCAGCATGGTAGAAATTCATGGTTGTACTGGCTGCAGTAATTATCTTGCCAGAATTTCATAACAGCTCTTGCCAGTGCTTTACAAAATGTGTGGCGCTCTTCAGGGGCCCTCACCCACTGGGGTAGTTCAAGCTGAATTGCATCAACAGTACCAGAACTGCGGGAACCGAAAGTCTTTGTTATGTATCCACCGCTGTAATAGCTCCCGTTATTTGGCTGAGGATTGGATGGAGAAGGCACACAAACATAGCTACTATTTTGTTCTTCAATGTACTTACCCAAACTTCTGTTCCCTGCAATCAAAGCCTCAGAAGACACATTGACTAGCTGACTGGCCAGATGTCTAATTGAGGAAGATGATGCAGAAAAGATGTCTGAGTTAAGGGAAGTTTTGGAAAGTGTGTAACCTAGTTCTATCCACCGTTCAGGATGTGCTTGTCCATGGATATCCAGAATCAGACCCCCTGTCATCTGAGATTTTGCAGTGGTCAAAAATCCCATATACTCCTCCCAGGCCTTTTCTGCTTGGGGAATTCCGAAACAGGCTTCTTCCTTTTCCCTGTTAGCATCCATCTTGAACCTCTGTAGGTGGTTTATAATAATATGTGGAAAGAAGCCATCACTAATTTTGTTGATTTCTTCAGCAAGAGCCTGAGCCACCTCTATAGTATACCTGTCTTGGTTGGTAGACACTTTACATTTCTTATAGTTTTGAACACTTCCAGGAGGACACTCATGAGAGAAAACACAAGAAGATGTCTTTGCATCCCAACAAGCAGCTTCTCGATCAGGGATGTCTCTGGGTTCCAATGACCCACCATGTGGGACAGAGAGAATCAGATTCATGTTGCCCACTTGATATTCTGTGTAATTCTTATGACCAAACAGAATATCTTTGGTGGCAGTGGCCTTCAAAAGCAAACATAAAATGGAAAGGAGGAACAGATACATGTTTTTTGTCTGCTGCTGGAAGACTCAGCGATATGAAATGTATTGGTACCTGCATAAAAGCAAAAGAGATTTTAGATTACTTACATCTGGGAACACATGAGAGACTGTTCAGCTGCTGCTGGAATAAGTAGTTACTTATTAACCTATTTTAATGTTATTCCTGTAGCACACAGAAGAAAAGTACTTACATGAGAAACAAAACTAAACAGAGCACATAGTGTAGACAGATTTAACAGATGGAGTATTTCCAAAAGAAACAATTTTCCTAGAGTGACAGGGCAAGCATAATGGTAGGTTACTGGGCTTCCTTCTTTACTCCAGAGAGCACAAACACTATTTAACCATTCTATCTGATCCCACCAAATTACCATATCCCAGTACAAATAACTTACACCCACCCAAACACACACACACACACACACACACACACACACACACATACACACAAGCCTCCTTTTTCTTCACCTCTGAAATGTAAGAAATTTCTAACAAAATGTGATAGAGTATCTGTACCTCTGACCTGCATAGACTATCTTTCTGTTACCATATGGTTACAGAAACTAGAGGTTTTGTTACACCACCACTGGGTTTGTCTAAAATAAGCAAACTGTTAAAAATGGAGTGTTACCAAGCTCCATCTCTAGCTATGCTCCAGCCTGTTAATCCAATAACATTACAGATCTGTACAATTCACTGCATCAAGGAGTGACAGTTCACTTTAGTTTTCAAGTTTCCAGTCTCTCCAAAGGAGCTAAGATACTTTTTAAGCCCTAACTGCCACTTTTCTAAAGGCTGGAATTCAGCAAGATGCTGGCAGTGCTTTCCAGTTTGAAGGCATTACATCTCCAGAAGGACCATGGTTTTAAGTGTAACTATGTTGGAGGATGTAAAATGACTAAGTCAATGAAGAGCAGAATAAAAAAGGGATACTTTTCACTTTCATGAATAAAAACCCCTCAATCTAGGCCAGACAAGTAGTACGTAAAACGATTTGCAGATCATGCAAGCTGCCTTGTTGACTATCCTGTTCCTATCAATACATCACCTGCAGAAACACAAAGTATAAGTGGAGC